>ML119646.1:969860-1108671 GCA_003788565.2 Ascobolus immersus RN42 | reverse complement strand
ATGATTCCTGCCGTGAGGATGCTGGCCCTGGGGATGCTGGCTGTGATGATTCCTGCCGTGAGGATGCTGGCCCTGGGGATGCTGGCTGTGATGATCGATCTGACCGTCCAGGCCCCCCTTCACTGGCACTGTCCGAGCGGGGCGTTTGCCTCTCCGATATGTGCTCCTGCATTTCCATATGTTGTTTAACCGCTTCGAACATGAGCTCGTCCTCTATGGCTTCTTCGACAGTTAGGTATTCTTCCTCTCTGTCGTCTTCGTCTTGTCGAATGCTGTCGTCGTCTTCGCTGTCCTCAGACATATACTCGTCATCATCTTCCCTCTGATCCATAGTATGGTCGTTTCTTGTGTGTCGCCGTGGTGCTGTGTTCTTTCGACTATTGTCTCGCGGGTGGCTGCTTTCCTTATGGACGTCGTCTGCCTCTTCCTCCACTGAAGGTGTTCGAATTGTATGCCGTCGGGGAATGGGGATCTTCTCTGGCTCCGGCCGCTGCTCGCCGCGCACCACAGGTCGGGGCCTTTGGACAGGTGCCACCCATGGCCGTGGCACTGCTTGGGGGACGTCGAAACTCCGACATGGTCGCTTTCTCTCTCTCTCTCCCTCTTCTGTTTCTGATTCTGGAATCGCTTCTGTTTTATTTCCACCTGGGGACAAGCAGTGCGGACCGGTTAGACAAAACTTGAAGACTCAAGAGCAGGACAGGTGGGTGAAGCAGTTTGTATTGGACGGAACATACCTCCAATTTTGGACCTGATGTGTCTACCTGTACGGCCACTCCGTGGCTTAAAGGGTGATGCCATAGCACACAGTCTGATGAGAAGGCGGAAGTTGTTCTATGCGTAAGCAGCGCTGTGGCCGTGTGAAGAACAAGCTGCGCACCAGAGGGGCGCGTTTTGGTGGGGCTTTGATGTTAGTTAACTCGCGATGGAGATCAACATCTGCCAAGCAAATAATTGTTACGTGAGCGTCACTCTTCAGCAACCTCTTCAGTAGCCTCATCCCCAGTCTCCAATTAACTAAGGTGGCAAGCCTCCTCAGACCAATCAGATCTTACAACGAACTTCCACTTGGCAATCGTCAATAACCATACATAGAAGAAATACATAAGTAGAAGAAACAATGAATTATCATAATGGATTATGTGAATATATATGCCCATATATCAGTCCATCTGGTTCCATATGTACTTTTCCCACTGATTTGCACTCCCTAAAAATCCATGACGAAATCCTCCGTATACAACAACCGAATAACGTACTGCTCCATGCCTGCTATGCGCCTACTTCCATGCCTAACACCGCATACGGCCTTCACCCTTAACCCAAGATGCAAGCTGCACCGAACTCCAATCAAAGTAACCAGATTTACTGTTTCCAGCGGACTAAATCCAGGGCCTCTCTCAATGTCGTGACAAAGTACAACGTCGCGGAGTAGCGTATGAACAGTAATGACCATGGTATCGACGAATGATATGGTGACGGCCGCTGCAAACGACTTGTTGGCGTATGAGTCGGCGGTTGGGAGCTGGGCTGCACGGGCTGCTCGTTTATATCTATCAGCGATTGAACATGTACGAGCTTGAAACTCGAGCCAGCTGATTCTGTAACGTATAACGTACCTTGGTGGGAGGATGTGGTGAAGGGTATATAGACAACCATGGGTGCTGGCTCATATCGTATTGGCAGGCGGCGTCTGCGGATTTCGAGTTCTTGTGGGTCGACGTCAGAATCCGACTCTTGAATGGTGAAGTTGTTAGAATTTGCCATCGTGGCCGTTCCGCGTCGGGGGATGTGAAGGTGTCAGAAGAGTAACGGCGAGAGAGAATCCGGAGGAGAAATATTTGGCCCTTTCGTAAACGGAAAGAGACACCTGCGAGCGACGCCTTCTTCTTCTGGACAACCACTAGCCTAGGCAACCACCGCCCATACGTACGGCCATACTGAACGTCACATTTTAAGATGCACAAATGAAATGCTAAGAACGTCAATTTGACTGGCTGTCTCCCGTCCATCTATCCCATATAATATATTTACCTTGAATGGACAACTGGTCCATTGGGTATGAGTGAACATCGTCATCGCCGACCGATGCCAAGACCACCTCCGAGATAACGGCGAACCTCACTTTCGATGCGTACTTCTCGAGCTCGACACCAATAACGCCGTTACCGGTCTGTATGAGCTACTAGATCGGAACAATATCCAGCATCACATGCGCTACTTGGGGCTATCTTCTTTCGTAATTCGGGATCCAAAAGATTGACAATATGAAATCAGACATCTTAAGCTTAAGTAAACATCAGAATAATTAAGAAGTACTACCTCATAAGACGAGCCCGGGGATATAAGTAACGACGAAATACTAATACAGTGCCAATAGACAGGTAAAAGGATAAAAGAAAGCGGTTACAGTGATATATATAACACGGCCCGACTATGTGTGATGTGCCCACTGGAAAATACAGATAATACTAAGTAAATAAGGGGAAACCCATGTTCGTAACGATAAGGGTGGATAGAGACAACAGTGAAATAAAAACATGACTGATAATATATGAAAGCAGTAGACCATAACCGTGACAACGACAAACTCGTATTTGACTCTGAGATTGTGTGGAATGTAAACTACTCACTGGTGCATTGGGAAGCCCTGAGAAACTGCCTGCTTCTTGCTAACGCGTAGGCGAGTGGGTCGAGGATTGGCAGGTGCATTTTCGAGGAACCCATCGGAAGGATCAACACCAACTATGGTGCACAACATAGCCACCATCAAATAGCGATCAAATGGGTTACCGTTTGCTGGATAATAAGAGCAGACTCCTGCAGCCTGAAGAGTGAATGCGAGCTGTTCTTCGTCCATAGCTTCGATCTCCGCGGCAGATCTGGGCATCCTGACACCGTCCACTACTTCTGGAACTTTTCCCGCAGTTGGTGTGTAAATAGAGCGAAAGGTAGGACCAGTCTCTTTTCCGAGTCTGCGTGAGGCGATTTGGACGACGAACTTGGTGCTGGGTTTGATCCGTTAGTACTTTGTACGATCGGGCAAACAGTGCCGGTATTGACTTATAACTTACAGGTTACGCCTGTCTGCCTCCATAATGGCTTCATCTCTGGCAATGTGTTTGTGGCCCAAGTTCCCGAGTTGCTTTGGCTTGTAACCAATTCCATTGTGGTTCGCGTTGTTTGTGTTTGATTGGGTGCTCATTCTGAGAGTGTGGTGTATGTGGTATCGATGGCTCGAGACGGTCGCGGTGGTGAGTGTGAGGTATGCGAATAAGGTGGGGATACGAGCTCTTGACGAAGAGTCGGAATCGGACGCTGTAGAGCTAATGTTTGTTGTATTCTGTTGGTTTAGTCCTTGCGATAGTGGGAGGTTGAGAGGGGTTGTGTTTTGGCGAGAAAGAAAACGCAAGAACGAAGTAATTGCTGCCTCTGTTGGCGGCTTTCTCGTTTGTTGACGCCCCCCCCCACCCGCCTTGCATGCACTATCCCGCTCGCAAACGGCATAAAATTGGTAGTTACAAGCGGTGGGTTCTTTGAAGGACGCCATGGTGACAGCGTCAGATAATCGATAGGAGTGGGCGGGGTGGTGTTTGCCATTGATCCATGATTGATGAATCTGACGTCCATACGCACATAACGGTTGGTGACGATGGTGGGGTTGCGGCGATGGTGGTGGGGTTGTAAAGTCAGAAAAACGTAAGGGCAGCCGAACCCCCCACCAAATTACTTAACTCGAATCGGAGTGAAAAAACGTGTCTGAAAGCGGCGACTGCGGTGCTCGACAACAGACTCTGATCCAGTCTTGCAGCACATACCAAGCATGGACACGGGAGTGATTGCGAGTGTGAGAAGAATGGTGCCGCAGGCATGAAGAACTGGAATGAAGTAGATAGAATATGAAGTATGTATGCCACAAATAACATGACCCGAAGTGCCCGAGGTTTCCCCATAACAAGTGACTGCGTGCCATTGGTCTAGGTTGGATATTGATCTAATGCAGGGTCGTCGGAGATTTTCAAAAATAGAACACATGCTAACAAAGTCGTACATTCCTCATATCCGAATTCCTGGGTTGGTGTTCTCGAATCTCGATCTTGCGTCTCGGCTGGGCAGATCCGAGCCTCACATACGGAACTAACGTGTGCACTGGCAACGGATCAAGCCCTACCGAGTTCTTAAAGTCCTACTAAATATTAATACATACTTAGTATACATGCGTCTTGACTTTCATCCGCTGCCACTGCACTTCCACTTGTTAATGTGTGGTCTCAAAATCAAGTACTTGTTGGAATCTGTACCGAGCGTACTTAATGTTTCCGGCAGACGAATGCAGCCGTACAGCTAGGGGAATTCACATCTGTTTCTCTAACCACATTCCAGCGCAATCTGACATGATTCGAAGGAAACCATGGGCAGACGAGGCCGGTTGAAACATCGACGACGAGCTGGCATATCTGAAAGGATGGATTGATAAATACTGCGAGCGAGGTCTGGCGTCTGATGATGTATCTGGTCAAATTAACGACATGTCGCGACAGTCGAATCCAAAAATCTTACAACTCCGCATCCCATACTTCGAGATTCTCACCTTATTCCCAAACTTTGTATCTATTCCATCGCCTTTTGAATCTTGCCACTATGGCCCAACAAGCTGCAGTTGCGTTACCCTTTCAATTGCCTTTCCCCATTCCCCTGCCGTACCCAGCACCCGTCGAACAGATCATCGCAGGAGACCACATGATGGGAGACTGGCATTACACCAACGCTCGCGAGCGAGCTCTCATCCAGTGGCTCTGTATCCATTATCCAATTCTCGAAGAAATGCTCGCCTTCTTCAATTACAACCTCGGCACTATCAGCCCGCCTAGCTACTACCAATTCAAGATAATAAATGATGGAGATTCGGACAGAATGAAAGAATTGAAAACCGACTACAACAGGTACATCCTCCCTGTCAATGGTTACACCTGCTGGCTATGATCCTAACATTATATATAGTTTGCTTCAAACACTCAAGTCTGCCTCCAACGACGAGCTCACTTTCGACGATGCCCGAAAACGCTTCACACTTCTGACGAATATCGAGACAGGATTCCGCCCATCCGGTGCGCCATGGAACCACCGAATGGTTATCGAATTCACTCTTCAGCAATGGTACGAGCTTGGGGAAGGAATTAAACTGTTTGCCCACTGGAGACAACTACGTGTATCTCTGGGATTCTGCAGGTACCAATGGTGTGAGTTTCATCGGGTCCCCGAGATCCTCACATTTGTAGAGAGGAGCGATCCCACTCGACCACCTCCAGGAGGATGGGTCGGATACCCCGTCCCACGCTCTGTATTTCCTCTTGTCCACCTCAGTAACCCATAATCGACACCTCAGGCTGCCAAAGGTGGGAAGACAGAGAGTCGGTTTGTCGGAGGATGGCGAGTCGGCTTGGTGGTCGTTGTTGGATTGAGAGGAAGAATGGCGACTTTGACGGATGGTGTTTGGTTGGCTCAGCGTGCGAGGAAGTGGAAAACAGATGACTCGGCTTGGTGGTCGTTGTTGGATTGGTAGCCTCATACCCAAGCGAAAACACGTTACCGCCGGAGGCGGGTTGAAAACCGGAGGACACGCTTTGCGCTTTGGACTGGGAACGAGGCTATTGTATTGGGTAGATGGGGATGGTGAACAAGTACCAAGTAGACAGTAGAAGTGAGTTTTGGCTTTGGACCATATAGAATGAGAAGTTTTTGAAAATGGATATTGGAATTCTTGGATCTCTGTCTCACATGTCTCTTGACGGCTAAGCTCTAAAAGGTACTAATGGAATCATCTAGAAAAATAACCAAAATAATATCCAGCTTCATTGTTTCTGCTTCCTTCTAGTAGGTATTTATCCCTTCCTATCCCCTCCTTCTTCTCTTCATTATAAACATGCCGTCCGATCCAACTGCCTTCGTGTCATAGTTTGACCAAAACAGTGCCTTATTAACCTTCCATCTTTGCATCCGGATTCTCCAGGCATCTGCTTGATCTCGACGGAACAACCCAGGACTGATTTGCGGAACGGTAGAGGGGTCGGTCAAAGAGGAGGCTGAATTCGAAGATGGTGTGGTAGGGACATCGCTTGGAGATGTATCGACGCCGTCGGACGGATTCGTGGTGGACGGCTCGCTCCCATTGGAGGGTGTGGTTGCGTTCGATGGTTCTGGAGAGGGCTCGCCCGGTGGAGACGCTGCGGTCGGTTCGTTTGCCATAGGTGGTGGTGGAGGAGACGAGGCTACGATAGCTTTATCAATATATTGGAACGGCAGATGAATATCGAGAACCACAGCAAGACAGGACAGGGATAACTTACAATGGTGGTTGGCCATCGAGTCTGACATTTTGTTTGATTTGGGATGTTGTCACAGCAATGACCCATCATTGGAAATAATTACGGTCTCTTTCCTGATTCTGTTGTTGTGACTGTTTTTAATTCTTCTTCAGGTGCGGGTCGTTCCTTCCCAATCCATACCACCTTCCGCCCTCACTTTCCACCCGCCCTCACTTTCCACTTGATCTCACTTTCCACTTTCCACTTTCGGTTTTTCGTCTTTTTGTCTCGTTTACGGTCTCGAACGCGACTCCCTCTTTATACCTCTCGATTCGACCACCTTCCACAGCCAAAATGAAAAGAGCTCAAGCCTACTCCGGACTGTCAAAGAGCGACTATAAAGCAATGAAAAGCAAACTGGCTGCTGCTGCCGTAAAGAAGAACAACTCCACAAAGCAACGCATGAGAAAGGTTCTTGCATCCCGCAAGAGAGCCAAGTTGTCAAACAATGACCGTCTGTCTGTTATCTCTTCCGCAAAGGCTGAGATTGTAAGATTGATTGCGGTACACGAAGGTAAATACTTCTTCTCTTTGACGGTTTACGGTCTATACTTGTAATGATTTACTAACCATGCGCCGATAGAGAGAAAACGCAAAGAGAAGATGGACAATGCTCTCGCGCTTGCTGTTCAAATAAACGAAACATATGAAGCATTGGTGGGAGAGGATGGTGAGAGGCGGTTGAAACAGGTTATCCCAATCTCGAGCGCAGGACTGGCCGCGTTTAAGAGGGCCAAGAATGCCAACATCTCCGACAGGGTCCTCAGGGACGTTCCTGAGAAGGAAATTGCTGCCAAACATGACGTCTCCGACAGGATCATCGCTGCTGGAGAGGCCGTTCCTGAGAAGGAAACTACTGCCAAACATGTCGTCTCTGATGGTATCATCGCTGCTGGAGAGGACGTCCATGAGAAGGACACCGATTCCGAAAATGACAAATCTGAGACATCGCCTGCAACGGGAAGGGTTAGAGCCACCACGTCTGCTCCGGACATCACAGATGCCTGCGAAGGTGGATTCTCTACTGCCTCTGATGTTGTTTCCGAGCATCTCCCTTCATCGCCGATGCGAATCACACAGGCCCGAAATGAGAATGTTTGCTTGCCTTCTCGCTCTTCACATGCCACTCCCTCATCAAATTTGAGATTCCCTCCTGTCTCGCAGCGCAGGGTGCATAAAAATGAGGTTTCGCTGCGCAGAGGTTACGACTACGAACGAAGGACCGGTACCAGTAAGTCAACCCAATAGAGTATCAATCTCCATCCTAATAACAACTTTTCAGATACAAGCAAGAGGCACAATGAGGCTGGGCCACGTTCCATGGATGGCATGCCATCAAGTCCGGACTGGATGTCTGCCTCGTCCCTTTCGACTCCAGCTGTTCCATCCTCTTCGGCTTCTGGATCCCGCTCTTCTTCTCGTACGTCAAATGAGCTGCCCTTGTCAAGTCCCGGCGACTCTTCTACTCCCGTCTTTTCGTCATCACCATCACCATCCCAATCGACACCAGCATTGCCGCCGTCACCCAAGCATAGCTCTTCTCCGATTCCGTCGGAGTCTTCTTCTTCAGTTTCTTCTGTGCCACCGGCAGGGAAGCCTTTGTTCTGGACTGGAAAAGCAGTCGGAGTTGTCTGCTCGAAGGATCCTGCTTTTTCTGCAGGTAGAGAATTGCACGCTAGTGTTGAGCCGTACATGAACAAAAAGTTTTCCGGCAAGGTGATAAAGAGGAGGGACTGCGGAGGATGGAAGCGGTTGTTGATCATGGTGGGTGGATATGAGTGTTGTTGGTTTTCCAGTGACGATGAGAAGGTTGTTCGTAATTTGCTTCGAAATGGTTATACTGTGCATGTCAAGGGCGAATGGGTCGTTAAAAGAAACAAGTACGATCAGCTGGGCGGTTTTTTTGTCATATGGAAGGCACAGTTGAGGTGGGAGGTCTATGACCAGTAGGCTCGTTGAGTAGGCATTTGTTGTACTATTCTCATCAAAAGAGGAGTATAGTGTGGTTTTGTTTCATTATTGAGGGCGGAATTCATACATGTGTTTTCTTATTGAAGATACTTCTTACTTATAAGTGTTTATTTCTCTCTTTATTCTTCTCCTTCTTCTGCTTCTTTTTTCCTCCTCTCCGCTTCTTCTTCTTCTTGTCTCAACATATGCGACACTGGGCTTGTACCTTCTCTATATCCCGAGCTATTCATTTGCCCCTCTCTCATGTCTGCTGGGCTACCCGTAGTGAAGTCTTCTTCTCCATCTGAATCGTCGCCTAGGTCTAATCCATCACCATCGTCGCATGCCGCCTCCCATACACATGTGCCGTGGTATATAAGGTCTGTCTTTGACTTGCCAGTCGACACTGAAGCCTGCCAGCTTATCCGGGCCCTAATTTTGTGGAAGGCGAGTATAAATCGCTCCAACAGTGGATGTGCCGTACTCGAGTATGGGACCCATCCACATATATCACCATCGCCATTACCACCATCGTGGTACACAACTGCGATCATAGGCACACCTTGTGGCGTCATCCTGATATCCAGTTCGTATACTATGTTACGTGGTAGTCTCCCTGGGAGGTGATCCTGCTTGATTGTCCAGTCGAAGTTGGTACCTGTCGGCATTAGAAAGACTGTTGTTATTATACGCACTTATCCGTGGGAAACCTTACATGTTATCTTGCATGTACCCTCGTGGTCCTCGTGCAAATAGTAGCATGCATTTTTGATGACAGAAATAGTCTCCTGATGGAACTCGGGTCTATCGGATTCTGTGGACGTACGAATACTGCTATGGTTGCTCTCTATTCCATTGTCGTCCATGTTCTTTTGTTCTCCTGATCCTTTGGTGTCTTCTCCGTCGTCCTCTTCTCCATCTGCATCATGATCTGTGCTATGTTTGGAGTCTTGGGATTTTTCCACGAATTCGTCTTCGTCATACTCGGAGGGGCTTTCTAGTGGCTCAAAGTCTGGATCGCATGCATCCTCATCTTTAAAGTCGTCTGGGTGCTTGTCTTCTTCTGGTGTAAAGTGAGGGTTCTCAAAGTCGTCGGTGCCTTCTCGCCTATTTATTTCTTCTGCGTCCGAAGATGTATCCATGCTGTGTTCTCTTTCTTTTCTCTGTTTCTTTTTGTCCCTTTCGCGGTTCTCTACCACATCATCGCGATGATACAACTCCTCTGAGGCTTGTCGCTTTGAATAAGACTTGCGCAAAATTGGTGCGATACTCGATGGCTGTGGTGCCTGTGATCTCTCCATATTGTTGCGATTGGAGGTGTTTTGCTTCTTGCTGTCCTTGGACATGTTACCAGACTTTGTCTTCAAGCTTTCGCTATTGGTTTTGTCTTGATGGGCTGGTTCTTGTGACTGAACTGGAGTGTATTCTGGAGTGGTGGAATATCGATAATAGCCTTTTCTACTCCTGTCAAACGCAAGAGAGTGCGGCTCGGGCTCGATTTGATATTGCTGGGTAAAAGACGTAACCACCGCCGGTAGTGTCTCTCTCTCGCTCCTAGTATTTGACTTTTGTGGTTTCTCTTTCCCTGCCTTTGGCGAGACTATCCCATCTAACAGACCGACCGCTCTGCCCCTTTCTGGCTGGGATGTTGCAGGAATTACCGAGAGCGATCCGATGCCATTGTGTCTAGACGAGACAGAGTTCTGGAGGTCTGCTGCGGATTTGGGCCCGTTGCTTCGCTTTGCCGATTTCGCTGCAGCTGGAGCCTTGGACATGTTCTCACCTGTTTTACAATGTTAGTACTTTATTCCGTTATTTTGGCAATGTACTTTACGATGGTAGATGTGTGTACAATCTGACTTTCAGTCTATCCGCTCGAGTTGCTCGATACAAGTGCTTGAATAGGGAACGGGGAACGGGTGGTTGCGGTCTTGTAACGTGACCCAGGGTCGCGTTTTGGGTGTGGCAGAATTTCTCAATGCGTTAGTGGCAGTCACCTCTTTCCAAAACAAGCAGCACCAAAAGCAAACGACATCGACGTCCGACCTCAACATGTCCAAGTTCTCGCGAAAGCAGCTAGTTTTTGTCAGGGTCTACGATGAGAATATCACAGATGGCAGCTTTATGTTGTTATGCAGGGTCAGGACCGTATATTCTGGCGACGGTATGGATGGGCGCTACAGAGTTTGCACCAAATACACCAAAGTTCGCGACGTCATCTTTGAATGCGAGATGGAGGATGCGGATACTGCAGTCGAAGAGTATGATATGGATATGGATTTCGAGATGAAAGAATGTGGTCAAACTTACGTTCAGAGCCTACTGGATGCTGCTCGTTTGGATCCCCGCTTCCCTCCCGATGGAAATGATTCGGGCGCAGAAAGCTCGGTCGAAGATGTAAGAACCTTGGCCTGTTGCAATATCTGAAACTAATGGGATATACAGGACGCTGGTGCAAACAGTGACGCTGAAGAAGAAGAAGAAGCCCTCGCCGCCTCCGAAGAAGAAGAAGCCCTCGCCGTCTCTGAAGAAGAAGAAGCCCTCGCCGTCTCTGAAGAAGAAGAAGCCCTCGCCGTCTCTGAAGAAGAAGAAGCTCTCGCCGTCTCTGAGGAAGAAGATCGTGTTGTCGACACGTCCGTGGAAACAGACAACGAGGCTGAGGCTGAGGACATTGAGGAGGCTGAGGACGATGAGGAGGCTGAGGACGATGAGGAGGAGGAGGATGATGAGGAGGAGGAGGATGATGCCGAGGACGAGAACGAGGAGGAGGATGAGGCCGCTGCTGATGCCGATGACGAGGACGAGCGGATGCCGGTCCAGAAAACTCCCGACAGCTGGGTACAGATAGCCAAAACGGATCCTGTTCTGGTGGAACTTATACCCAGTCTACAGTACGCCATAAAGTATGGGTTCCCAAGCTTACATCGCCTCGACCGCTACTGTGACAGTCTGGAGATTGTGTTCTGGCGTCTGAAAACCACGCCGTTAGTCATGGACCGAGGAGAATTCGGGATTGCCCGAACCTATCGGCTTACCCCTTTCTACGACAACTACAGGTCGCTCGGTGAGGCACGGAAGGAAAACCCCCCCAGGGAGCATCAGCCTCTTTTTGTCTCCTCGGTCGACGAAGATGAAAGAGAACGAGGAGTTGCACGCCCTCCCGATCAGCGCCGTAATCCACCTCCATTCGGTTATTACCGTCGCTGTTCGCACTTCATCTCCTCTTGCGTCGGCGACCCCAGGGTCTCAAAGTCCTTGTATTTGCACTTCAGGACAGTCTATGAGAAGCGCAATGAGAATCGTTGGGGTTCTTTTGCTGATTTCTGCCATGAGGTTATTGTTCCGTGCGTCATCCGCGTCTGGACATTTGAAGATCTGAAGAGGCAAGGGACTGTCACGTCATACAAGGATGTGGATAGGGTTCTCTACGGTCGGAGGACCTGGCAGTTCTGCACGTTGTTGGAGGATATGCCAAACAACAATGACAGGTTAAAGAAGTGTGGACTTGCAACGGTGGTTAGACATGTCTCTGACGTGGATTGGATGAGGTTGATGCAGGATGTTGAGCAGAGGTTGATTCCGTCTTTTATACCTGATCCTTTAGATGAGGCCGCCTTAGGTTCCTCTGGCTTTTAGACAATATCGATATCCACTCGCATGATCGTTTCGTGTTTACATACATCAAGTTATTCTCTATTCTGAGCCGTACGCCCCTTGAACATATGACTTGTGGCCGACTCTCGTGCCTCTTTGCGTCTTTTAATGTTCTCTTTTATCTTGTAAAAGGTAGCCAGGCCTGCGCATTATCCTGTAAAAGGTAGCCAGACCCGCGCATTATCCTGTAAAAGGTAGCCCGACCTGCGCATTATCCTGTAAAAGATGCCCGACCTGCGCATTATCCTGTAAAAGATGCCAGACCTGCGCATTATCCTGTAAAAGATGCCAGACCTGCGCATTATCCTGTAAAAGATGCCAGACCTGCGCATTATCCTGTAAAAGGTAGCCAGACCTGCACATTATATTGTAAAGGACGGCCAGACCTGCGCATTATCATGTAAAGGATGGGCCAGAATTCTTATTTCACTCATTCGGTCTTTTCCGTACTTTTTTCGCTCATTACTCGAAATATAAGTCAACGCCCGGATTTCCCGACCTACGCATTATTTTAGGTGTGTACTCATTATTTAATGAGTCAAGTTCATTTTTCACCACACAAACTTGGGACCATAGTGTCTTAGCAAGGTATGCTATGGAAGTCTCGCTTCCGGCTAAGCATGGATGGAACACAGATCTGGGCTGTGACAGGGTACTCTAATCTATTCGATTGATGCCTACCGGTGCTTAGGGATAAGCTTATAAGCTTATAAGGAAGACGGTACATACGTTGGTTCGTTGTACAGGTATACTTGTGACATTAACCCACCATCATTGAGCATCATCTGAAAATTGAGCATCTGAGAGTTTACTAAGTAAGTAAGGTTTGGAAAGGGAGTTGAACCCTTGTCGGCTCTGTACATTGACGCTCTACCATTGAGCTATCCTACCTGAGTGATGCCGGTTGGGCTGTATTGTCAACAAAGTACTTAAGTAGTCAAACTGGACTGTGACTGTAAATCATTATGGGTGCCTACAGGTACATCTTAATATTACGGACGACAGTTTGCACTAAAAAGTGCAGGTGCTTGACCTTACGTATACTACCTACTGACTTAGGTGTATAGTTTTTTTCCAGCCAGTCCAGAGATAGATAGTCAAGTCTTCAAGTTCCCGCGTAAGGACTTTTGTATTGCATGTATCAGAGTCTCTTCTATTATATATCTCGACGTTGTTGATGCTGAGCTCGCGACCTCAAGCCAATGCTTGCATGCATGCAGTCGAACGCCAGAGATATAACCATTATTTATATATCGAATATAACACTTACTGCTTCAGTAAAGAACTCTGAAGTGGGAGGTGTCCAAGGCCTAATTACCGCTATAACTGAAAAGAGGCAACTCACGTGCACAGCATGCGCAACGACGGTGACAACTGAGTTTCACCGTGCACTAACGTTATAACCTCATTGAATACACTTTCGAAATTGATATTTACTTATCCATGGATTATTCTCAGGGGCTGAAGCTTGTCCACAACCTGATGCCATCCCCATTCGCTTGCTAGCTTCCTGCCGTGGCGAAAGCATGAAGGTATGCATATGGAAGCTCAACAGATGCACAGGGATTAACTGGGGGGGTATGTAAGGATTTGAAAGGCGGGCTCTTTCTCTTCGCACAAATCGCCTTCGAACTTCCTGAGGAAGTGGAAAGTTTGCCATCTCATGAGCACACGCGAGATGCAGTCAACTATGTATGTCAGTTCATTTGCCGTGCAGGCTGTGCCTCAAAAAAACTCAAGTTGCCCCATGCATGTTGCAATGACAGCTCAAACTAGTGCACTTTCGGATCCCAGCAGGTGTCGTCCAAAATATGTCCATAGTACTGAAGAACCCCCTAAAAGGCTGAGGTTTCTACCTGTGTTATGTAACGTACTTGTAGTTGGTACATACCTAGGAAGTAGATCTGGAGATGCATAGCACACCCGTTGCGCCGAATCTGTTCGAAATGACCGCACCTTAGAAGGGGACTCAAATTCACTCGGATCGGATTAAATTCGTGAAAGATTCAAGTAGTATCTACGAATAAGTAAGTATGCTGCGTATATCGTAAGTACTTAAGCAAAGACATCGTATGATGGCTCGAACCTTCAAGTTCCCTGCGATCGCTCAGAGCTACCAAGTAGGTACATACCTACTCAGAAGTAGTTAAATATGTAGCTAATAGATCGACTGATCCACGGACGCCGGACGTGTAAGCCGATATAAGGAAGTGGCGTACAAATTTGCCACCTACATTGACCTGATCGCAGTCTTGTGAATCTCGTCTGGCTTGCGCTTTCCGGTGCTTGTTCGTGCGGCTCGGGGATATCGTTTCAACACAATACCCAGCTATTCCGTACTTCTGGTTGATCAGTCACGTCAGCCAATTTACCCCAGACAGATGAATACTCATATGATCATATGTAGGAACTCGAGCAGCTACTTATAGTTGCAGAGCTCGTCAGTGGGGATGACTGAATTGAAATGGTGTGTGGAAGAAAACAATCCCCCACGCATAAGATAAAAGGGTGGGCCCGGCATTTAGGTTTGACTGGCTGGGCGTTCCTGACCCGGTTCCTGACGAAGCCTATCACTCTTGGCACCTACTGCGGAGATTTATTTCTCCTGTCAGGATCTGAATCAAGGCGCGCGAACGCATCTGAAACAATGCTCACGAAAAACGTGGGAACGCAATCTCGGGCATGGTTTATGATTTGATCGAAATGCAGATCTACGGACCTTCCCATAATGTACATCTGCGATTGATACATCATAAATACTTACTTACTTATGTAAAGTGGTTGGTACGATCCTCTGAACTAGTATTTCCAGTACTCTGAATATAAAGTATCGAATCCGGACACAGCCGCAGTGAACGTCACCAGTAGCCAAGACTTCCGTCTGTCTGTCTGTGACGACGGGTACAGTATAACATGCCATCGCATATATATTCATTTAAGGATACTAGCTAGAATTTACTTACTTCGCTCAATCGACTGGATTATTTATCTGTGAGTAGTGAGCGTTTACGGGCTGAGTAACCTGAATTTGTACCAATTGGTACTTAATAATGTCTTGCTGTCTGAGTCTGATCCAAAGAGACTATTAAGTGTCAGTACTTTGTCCTTTCCGCCGATGCATGTAGGCAGGATATTAATCCATCAGTAAGTGCCGATTTGCATTCCGATGTGGATTTGGCAGTACCAAGTGCGTAGTACTTTAATTACTTCTGATAGGTACTTATCTGGGGCTTGACGGTTGTCCCTGCAGGATTCAAAGATCTCTCGTGATGCATCATGAACTGTGGTACTGCAAGGTCCTTTTCATCTTGTCTGTGTTTCAACCTCGTAAACTACGCCTACTTATCCATTTGCGCATATTTTACCGCGATTACCACTCCGGCTCCCAGCTGGGAGCGTAGCTTCCGACTTGGGATATAATGACATTATAATGACAAGTCGGCATCGTATCACCCAGAAACCGTCTACTTGAACACTTGGTATGAACTGAAATAATTACCTTCAAGTTGTTATCGCTTAATCCGTTGCAACAATCACTGAGCTGTCAAGTAAGCTGATAACTTTAATTCGCACGAGTATTCGAGTATATACCAACAGTTATAGCTAGTACTTTACTTATAAGTTGCTATTCATAAGTGCAGTGTATGCAATATGCATACTGTGCTATGTGTCATGTACCAAGTACTTAGTAGTTTATGTACGACTGTTAACGATTCCTCAGATGAAGGCCTCATACATGCATGCGTTTATGCATGCATACGACGTATACGTACAGATGAGGAAGAAACGGTTAATTCTCGATCTCACGAGCAACATTCATCACGCATCTTCGATTTGAGCAAAGCTGGTCTGCAGATCTGGTTCATGCCAGCACCTGCTCAATGATGGCAATAGTTCAAGCTATGTCGCACACAATTGTACCAGAGATGCTCTTAGTATCAGTCTAGTCGTCATATATTTACCCAAGTAGGCCTATAGGCGGCTATAGGTACTCCCAAAGGTTTAGACGCTCCTGTAGATCATTAAAGAACGATTTGCAGTTGAATGTAATTAACAACCAAGTAAGTACCTACTTCCTACTTAATCTAGGTATATGCACAAAAAGTGATACAGTACGCATTATCTATGATACTTAAAACCTACTTGGTAGCGTTATAGCTAGGTACTTAATATGCACGTACCGAAGGTTCTGCATGTATGTACTTCGAAGCTTCTTACATACTTACTTGTACTTGCCTTAGTTGCCTGCGTACTTTGTACGGGTATTCTTGACCGGAAATGGGAGGGGTGCTGCCGAGGAACCCGAATTGTCATTGCGTGCAGACGCCCTACAAGCGTCTGCAGTCGGTAAATATGCGAGCTTGCGTTTTAGGTTTCGGTTAAAGTTGTATCATCGACCCGATTAGTGCTAGTGAACCCTTAGGTCAGGCACCGTTCGGAAATCGCAAACGGCTTTGCAGCTACGAGTACAGAGTAATTAGGCGAGCCAACGTCGACGTCGCACCTCTCGAGTACATATCAAATGTCCTTTGCGCTTCGTAACACCCATTGCATCGGCTTGCAGATACAAGCATGTGCAGGTACTGCAATTATACCCCAAGCATGCATGAACTACTTTATGTACTTGTACTTATCAGACCTTCAAGTGATGCTATGACGAGTTTACACATGATCCTTCGAGCCTCTGCAGCTGCTTCTCTACCAACCCAGATCTAGTTATGCGGATGTACCGTTGCGCAATTGTAAAGACCCACTGAAGACAAGCCAGATACTTATCGACGTAGAACTGCTCAAGTCGATTAGCATTGCGAACTCCAAAGTCAGCTATGCTTCCAAAGGGAAAAGACTACCACATCAATTGCAATGCACATCCATAGGTTTACTCGCGTTTAACCTTCTCGTGCTTCTCCTCAAGACGTACTAACATAATTCTTACTCTGGTTCGGAATGGTGAATTCGAACACTAGCAGGAATGTACAGATACTTCGTACCCACCTGAATGTACCGAACTACTTCGGGGACATCCTCCGGGTTCTCCCAGATAATGTTGTTAAGTCTTACATGACTTGCTATGACATGTCTGCACGAGCGGCTCGATGCATTCGAACAAAAGCTTCCAGAAACATACTGTGCATGAGCGAAAGTAGGCAGGATCCGGGTTATTCCAACACCGCATTCGGTCCGTGCGTTACCCATTCTGGAAATATCGAGCAGGTATCCGTAGGTGTGCTTTGATTACCGGATAGCATAAACAGTACTAGTGAACGTGGCTACTAGTTGATTCGAGTAGAAAGCCTCTTGCAGGCTGAAGAAAATGACGTCGACCCATCATGTACCCTAAAAGTTTAACTGACTAGCATACCGCATAGTCAACCTTCAAACCCATATTTCCCGCGCTGTGGACTTGTTTCGTTTCATGCAGCACCGGTGCTAGCTACCTACGTGAAAGTTCCTGGATTTCATTACTCCGGGCGACTCGTTTCAGTGTCGTAATGCGAGAAGTATAGGCGATTTCCTTCTGCCAGATACAGGTTGACTTTAATTTTATACTGGCAACTAGATTGATATCTTTGGGTCTCTCATAGTTCTAATGCGCATGTCTTGCAGCCCGAAATGGAAGGAAATTAATGCATTGATAACTTCTATCAGGCACTCTGTATCAAGTAACTTTGGGATCTTGACACTGCAGGTGAATAAAGCTGCGCAAATCAATGCCAATACACACTCATAGCAAAATTGATGACAGATAAGTACCTACATTCAAAACTGTCTAGAACAGATTATCTTCGAAAAAAGGTACATCAAGAACAAGTAACGAGTACAAAGGGGGCACTACGATCACTTCGTGGATAGCTCCTGGTTAGAACGTAAAGTTAAGTAGTACTTGAAGATTAAGAAATTAAATGGGACTACCTATGTAATTATCGTGATGCAAAAAAACGGCAAAGGGGATTAGGCGCTATAGAGGGTGAACGGAATATATACTTTATCATGATGTGAAAAACAGGAAACCAACAAAAGCCCATGCTCCATAAGACATTACTCACTACCGTTCGGGCCGTATCGTAACGTGCATAGTATATCGGGAATTGACATCATATCGTAAGTAAAAGACAGTTAAGGGATATGCTGGGGAAGAAGTGAAACCGAAAGAAAGCATGAAAGAAAGAAATGATTAGTGTATAGTTCATGAATCATACAGACAGAGCAGAACTCCAGTTCATGAAAAATTATTCGGATCGGAGAGTAGAGCCGTGCTGGTGTAGGAACTTTGAAGATCGAGAGCTTGAAGTTCGATACCAAAGGAAGCAGACAAGTCACACGCATCTGCCAGAACATGCCAGAAGGACATAGGCAATGCATCCTACGATGGTGAAGGAATATCGTAGCCTCTGTTCCTCAAGTGATAAAGAAACTCTCTTGCTTCAACACCTGAAATCTTGTTAGTTAAGCTAGCACTAAAGATGATATACGTGAAACTCAATGTACTGACCTAATGGACACTCGATGGGCACATTGCTTTGCACACTGATTGGCTCACTCATAACCTCCGCTAGTGACATTCCGCCCTCCGATCGTGGTCTTCGTCCAGGCGGCATCCTGCTGCCTCCGACACGAAGAAGTGTTATGCCAATCCGATAGTTGCCGGGGCGGTTTATTCTTAAACTGGAGAAAAGAGCAAAACTACCCTGTTGTAGTTGTAGGGGCATGCTATCATCATTGATCGGTGGTCGTCCATCTTCGTATCCTTCATGATATTCGTTGAGAAGCTCCAGGGAACCAGATAGCCTCCCTGAAATTAATCCAGAATCCGGTGGTGCTATCGGGGCACCCCCGCCACCTTCGTCGTATAGAGCTGCGGCAACAAAAAGATAACTGAGCTCATCCTCGCCGCTGATCTCCAAGTCTGAAATTGCATCTCGGATGCGTACACGGACGGCGAGCGGCGGGGTAATATCCTCTCCGATGCGGATAGTCCTGGGTGGTGGAATAGCAAACTCCATAGAGTAAGTTCTCTCTTGACTCCGTTCTGAAGCCATTGCTCTTTCTCTCGATATTCGTTGACGGGCACGGATAGTTCGCCGGACTGGTGTGACCGGTATTGCAGGTTGTAAACGGCTTATTTCCTCCTCTCGTCCTGATAGCTCTGGCAGGGAATCGACTCTTGGCTCTACCGTTTCTTGAGAGTTTACCCTCGAGTTTCTGATGTTTGTCGTTTGGGTTGAAATTTCAGCCCGTAATCTATGCTGTGATCTCGACCGTTGAACCGCTTGTGGTGTGCGTGTTGATGCAAAGGAAGTATTGCCAGAGGTACTATTAGAAGAGTTGTCCAAAGAGTATCTGGGCTGATGGGCTGTTGTTGTATTGTTTGTGGCTGAAACTTCCGGTATGGATACTGAGTGTTGTGATAAGCGAAGGGAGCGGCGAAGCGGTAGTTGAGGGGTTTCGATTGTACGTGGTCGACGTCGTGGTCGAGAGCGTATTGGGCCCTGATGGCTTTCGTCTGTCTTGTTCGATTGTGGTTCTCTTCTCATTACAGTGTTCGTTGCTCGGATATGTTGTGGGGATGAGTCGCTTATCGGTGCGACATCCCCAGACTATAAAGTCTCAGGTGCAGGTAGGGAGGAGTCGAAGCAAAAAGTTCGATAGGAAGGATGACGGAAACGGCAGCGGTCAGGAGTGGATAGCGAGACCAGCCCGGACGATTCAGAAGATGTAAAGTCTTGGTAACGTATGGCGAAGAGCGAGGCACCGGCCTCAATGAATTCCCTGGTTGACAAGGTATACAGATGTCGACTGGTAGGGGCATCCCTTCCTGTTATATGTCATAAAAGCTGGAGCACTCACTGCCATGGACAGGTCCGTAGCATGGTCAAAAAGGAACTAAGTACCTAGTTCACACTCCTAATTAAAAGTGTCCCAGATCAGTATAGCATGTTTAAAGCAATCCTAAGCAAGGGAAACTGCCCAAAACATCCAGAGCTTGGATATCTCAAGGGCGTAATAATGCACGGGTGCCTAGATCCAGCACTCATATTTTCGCTGTGTGAACTACCAGCAATCGTTCCGTCTATTCACCCTGGAGTAGGGCCTTGACTATTTGCCGAACTTGTGCTTGCAACCCGAGCATGGCGCTTCACCTAGGTCTGAAAGCCCTGCACCGACCGGGCAGCTTCAGAATACACAGCAGTAGAATGAACTGAGGCACCGAGGTTGCAAGATCCGAAGCAGCTCGCTAGAAGAATTCCAGAAACCCCATTTCTTCTATGCATTAAAGAGTGCTTTTTTTTTCTTTCTTTTTGTTTTGCCATTATTGTGGCATTTCCGATGCTTTAATCTATCTGCGCGTTAGTGAAGTTTGGTTGGAACAACGGGAGCGGATGCCTCCCTAGCTAATGGCTCAGTCTGTGCTATGCAGATGGCATTTCTGGGCATTCTATGTAGCCCTGGGGTAATCGAGGATACACAAAGAGCCTGGTCATCAACCGTCCCTCGTACTGCCTGACGTGCTATGTACCTGCCCAAGCAAAGTAGATAAGGGTACTTACTTGTACATACTCGATGCATTGTACAGTTCATTTTATGGAGACAACTAATCGACCGGAATACTTCGAAGAACGTCAGCAAATAGCCGCTAGTCCGCACCTAAAGACAAATGACCAAGCACTTCCGGCTTCCACCTACCTACCCTGAGAATGCAATCGTCGGAGTCCGGCACAAGAGCAGGTGGTCGTCGCGGAGCCGCCTCAATTCGGTTCAAGTGAACCAGACCTGTGAGGCTCACACGATGGCATAACGAGTACACTGCAAGTCGTCGATCTTCGGACGTGCATAACCCGGAAATTTGAGCTGCAGGTGTAACGGTTGCTAGAGCCAATAGAATGAATTGAAGCAGCAAACAGTAACCATTTGATACAGGTAGCCGTACTAACCATCGGCTTTACTCATTACTGTAGTACACCTTATATCCGAAAGAGCTGATCCGAGCTTCCTGCCGGCATCACTGCTCTCTTGTCGGCGCGGTGATTGAAACACACAAACATTGACACTTGCTTGCGTCCAAATCCGATTGGCTTGCTGCGGCGCAGGCTTGGCCAATCTCCACGCGGCCGGAGACGATTCAGAAGCATCAGCAAGGGTGTACTGTCCATCTAACAGAAACAGTCGCTTTAATGCGGAGTTCCTGACTACCACACCGTGAAACGATATGTAATGTGGGGCGTGAGGAGCGGTCAAGCATCGAAGCTTTCCTACTGCGTTTCGCAACAAGAACGTAATTAACTACAACCAGTACACATCAGTGACATGAGGTAGCAACGTTGACCAGCTCATTGTAGGAGCCTGCACAATCGATCAATGAGCTCAGCTGGTAGTATGCATAAAAGGAGTCGTTCAATAGGCGCACCACCCTCCTGATCGGGGTCCTCGACGGCCTCGTGCTTGAGCGCCCAACAAAGACAACATACTTTGAGCAGTCGCCTTGTAATTGTGAACGATGAGCCGTATGACGGGGCATGGCCCCTTAAGTGCATGCATCTTCAATGGGGAAGAGATACTTCTCATCCGATATCCAGATGCCGCTTCAGGAACAAGCCAAATCTAAGATCCATTGATTGAAGTTGACTAGCCCAGGGCGTTGAATTAGTAGCATTTCTTTGTTCTGTCCCCAACTCGAGGTCGTAGTATGTCACGGAGGTCATATCAGCAGACTAGTGCATACACTCGCTTTCTGCCCGAAAATCGTTAAAGTTGCCTTTTTAATGAGAAGAACCAGTAGTACTTAACCAGAGTTCGAACGATCATGAGCATCTTTGCTAGGAAGAGCAACAAGATTACTATGTATCCCATTGATGGAACGGACTGTGCACCACAAAGAGCCCAGTCGTAATGAGTATACACGATACAGTGGTGTCGTTCCGAAGTCTCGGCACCCTAACAGGCTAAGCTTTCGGGGCCTGCGAACGTCAGCGAGCTTGTGCAGGTTGACACCTGTAGATGCACTGTTAGCTCAAAAGCAACTAAAGAGTGGAGCATGGACTCTCAAGATCATGCATGTGTTAAACTGTAGCATGAGTTAATAGAGAGCATTAATACTCCGTACTTAGCTTCGTAGTTAGCACAACATTTTGTCCAATATCACCCTGAAAGATCTAACGGTCTGTCCAGGATAATCTGTTAATCATATTAGCCGAAAGTTGACACAAAATATATATATGAAGCATGGGTGTGCGAAGTTCTGCTTCCATTCACAGTAGACTTCCAAGAGACTCTTGGAGACATGAAGATATCAAAGAAGAAAATCAACTAGGAAGTCGAATGATTCAGCTTACTTGAAGGTAATAACTGCAATGTCCTTCAGAGCTTTTGATTGTCGCTCGTACTCTAGATCCAGATGTTTTAGCCATGTGGAAGTGCACATATCCACGCCCACGATAGATCTTGGACAAGCCCGTACTGTTGCATAAGCTCCACGTAGGCTTGATTTCTCCATATCCCCATGCCATAGCTTACTCTTCTCCCTCACCAAGCAGGCTGCAACCCAAACCGCCACATGGCCGGTTCAGATGTATGACCCTGGAACCATGCCGGCTTTCCGTCGTGAGTGTGAACAAGCCGGTAGCGAGCACATACGTTCCGCAAATATAGTTTGCTTCCATGGGTGACTATAATGACATGCGGACATCGGACATATCCAACACAAAAGAGTATTGAGTTGATTGACAACTGGGCCGGGAACTGGTGTGAAGTCGAGGACGTGAAACGTAGGATGGTAAGAGAGCATCCTGCGAGTCATGGAGCGAGGCTTTGACGTGTTGGTGTAGAAATGTGAAAAGTTGCAAAACATCTCATACTTCTAGCTATACGAAGCGTGCGCGAAGGAGGTTGGCCCAAAGAACTTCTAGCGTAGAAGATCCGTCCACCCAAAGGGACTAACCTTGCTCGAACTTCGATACCTAGCATGTCTGTATGATGCATGGCCCGCCTTCCCATCCCAGCCGCTCAAACTCTCCGTAAGCTTCTAGAAGGAGTCTGAGCCTGAAGATGGCACACAATGGAAACCACTGGTCCGTGCATTTGCATGGTTACCATGCGACTCGTCAACGTCTCAGATGGATAAATTGCTTTTTCTGGCCATGTGCGTTCTTTCCGGGGTATACATATGCACTCGACCAGTGAGCCATGATCATGATACTGAGTGTGAAGCCTGCAACATAGCGTACCGGCTGTGACATAGATTCCCGTAATGGATGAGAGCCGTAGGATGATACGCCATCTATTGCCGTCGATCGTGCGGAGGTAGCTTGTTTGACGAACTCTCAATGGAGATAATACAACGAGTCCTTTCCACAGTAAGAGTGCCACGATAGTGCTGCATATTAACGTACACCATGCTGGGCTAAACCGAGGTTAGTAGGGCCACCTGAAGTTGAGATTCTATTTACAAACCCATTTCGTTCACAGACATTCCAATTCCAGCATCTCGTGGTAGCTCCGTGGTCGAAGATGTAGGTACGATACATATAAAGTGCCGTGCTTTAGTATGGTCAGAAGAATCACTTACATATGCACCCGCATGAAGAAATGGCCATGGAGATTTCGGTAAGGCAGCATTTCGGAACGGGCTCCTCTCTGACCAGTGACGTAAGGATTTCTGGAAGAGTCGAGGCGCCCTCTAGAAGCTCACTGACTAGCTCGAGCGTCGGATTCCAGTTTCCTATTGATTGAAATCGAGCATAGGCGCCTTTTCTGCAACTGTGTTCAAAACCGCTTCAAGGCCTCGCCGTCATCCACTCATTCGTATCAGCTAACCTCTGAAGAATGGCAGACAGATTCTGGATGGAGATCGCATGACTTTTCTTAGCACTGTGGCTATAGAGACGGTAGACCCACAGAGTGTCTCGTGGGATATCGGATATGTGTCAAGTTTGGCTGAGTAGACAATTTGTTAGAGGAAGCCTGATGACCAATTTGTTGATATTGTCTGAATAGCTGGATAGGAGTCCTCATGATCTTGGGCTGGGATGTATAGTAAGAGGTGTGATGAACGACGTAGATAACCAGAAGAGAAAAGAAGGCTCTGAGGACGCATGGTGGTTTTGCGAGGGTTTGGGTGGTTGTTTGGCTTGCTCCAGTTCCAGTCGTTAGTAAGTTGCAGTGTTTGGCGAATCAGGTGGATGTTTAAGGATTGACTTAAACAAAGTGCCAAGCCACGAAGTTTTGGGTCCCGCCTCCCCCACTACAGCTACGCAGTTGTGAAGAACACTAAGGAGAAGTACAACACTCCAACCCTCTCCTATTCAACACCACTTTCATCATGTCTCTCAAAATCCCACAGGCACAAAATGCTGGCCTTTTCAAGCAAGGATATACATCGTAGGGATAATTCGGCTGTGTTCCCCCCGCCCCCCTTGCTAACTGATCCGACAGACACAACAGCGAGGATGGTGCAGTTTACAGAAATATCGAAGCCTGCCGAACGATTGCAGCAACCGTACAAACGTCTCTCGGTCCTTACGGAAGAAACAAGATCGTCATAAACCATCTCCAGAAGATGATCCTCACCAATGACGCCGCAACGATATTGAGAGAGTTGGAGGTCGTGCACCCCGCTGCGAAGCTTCTTGTAATGGCGAGTCAGCAACAGGAGAACGAGGTAACGATCCAGTGGTGCACGCGGGACTTCGGACGGTGCTGACAGGTGCTGCCAGATGGGTGATGCCACAAACTTTGTCATGGTTTTCGCCGGGGAGCTGTTGAAGTTGGCGGAGGATTTGTTGCGCTTGGGTCTCCACCCGTCGGAAATCGTCAGTGGGTATGAAAAGGCAATGAACTTTGCGCTGAAGGCTCTTGACGGTGTGTACCCCTTTTCTCTACATCGCCTTTACTGACTCTCGCCGATAGAGCTGGTAGTTGACAAGGTTAAGGACATCAGAAACGCCGAGGAATTGACAAAAGCAATCCGCACAGTCATTGGTTCGAAGCAGTTTGGGAACGAAGATATCCTCGCGCCCCTGGTAGCAGAGGCCATATTAATGGTTCTGCCAAAGAACCCCACCCAGTTCAATGTTGACAACATTCGCGTCGTGAAGATCATGGGTGGCGGCCTGATGGACAGTAAGGTTATTAAGGGAATGGTCTTCGCCAGAGAGCCAGAAAGTGGGTGCTATTCTTGCACATGTAGTACAATACTGATGGAGGCGAGTTAGGTACGACAAAGAAGGCAACGAAGGCAAAGGTCGCGGTTTTCAGCTGCCCGATCGATATTGGCCAGACCGAGACCAAGGGCACCGTTCTTCTTCACAACGCACAGGAGATGCTCGACTTCACGAAAGGGGAGGAGACCCAACTGGAGCAGATCATAAAGGAAATCTATGATTCAGGCGTTCGTGTTGTCGTTGCGGGCAGTACCATTGGCGAGCTTGCTATCCATTACTTGAATAGATTCGGCTTCGTCGTCATCAAGGTTCTCAGCAAGTTCGAGATCAGGCGGCTGTGCCGTGTTGTAGGAGCTACGCCGTTGGCTAGACTTGGTGCTCCTATGCCAGATGAGATGGGAAGCATTGATTTTGTCGAGACGCAGGAGATTGGTGGTGATAGAGTGACTGTCTTCAGACAAGGTAAGTCTGGGAGCTTGGTGCCATAGGGATATTACTGACCAGACGAAGACAGCGAGATCTCCAAGACTGCCACCATCGTTATCCGTGGCGCTACGCAAAACTACTTGGATGATGTCGAGCGCGCTGTTGACGATGGTGTTAACGTCGTGAAGGCCATTACTCGGGATCCCCGCCTCGTTCCAGGTGCTGGTGCAACCGAGATGCAGCTTGTCGAGCGAGTGGCTGCCTTCGGTGACAAGACACCCGGCGTCCTTCAGTATGCGATCAAGAAATATGCTCAGGCATTCGAGGTTATTCCCAGGACATTGGCGGAGAGTGCTGGTTTGGAGGCCACCGAGACCCTCAGCAAGCTCTACTCTGCTCATCACAAGAAGGATACTTGGACCACCGGTGTCAACCTTGAGGTATGCTGACCTGGAAGTATATTTGTAACGTTGGAGACTAACGCTTTCACAGGAAGAGAAGGGGTCCGGAATCCACAACGCGGTGGATGAAGGTATTTTGGATTTGCATGCATCAAAGGCTTGGGCCATCAAGCTCGCCACAGATGCTGCTAATACTGTGTTGTCAGTTGACCAAATTATCGTTGCTCGCCAGGCAGGAGGTTCGTATCCCGATCGACGTTCTCAGTAAACTTGCTAACATGGGCGGATAGGACCTAAAATGAAGCAGCCGGCAGCAAACTGGGACGAGGATTAAACGTCCAAGCCGATGTGGTATGAATGTTGACTTCTTCTCACACCTCCCCTTTAGATTTAATATTTCTGCCATTAAATGTCAACTCATACTTGCCACATGCTTAGGCGTTTGTTTCCCAATCACCACTGGCGAGTACCTCTTCGATTTGGGTCTGTTTTGGCGCTCTTATACCCTCTCTATATTGGCGGCTTTCAATGTCTCCCTCATGCCGTATATTTTGTCGTGATCCCAAGTGACCTTCTTTTTGATGGATGCGTCCATGCATTGTTGAATTCGACACTATACATATGCGATGAATGACAACCGCACCACTCAATGGCCACAGGGCAAGGAGCACATAATCCTTAGTCCTTTGAATTAGAAGGACGCAAAAGGCCGGTCCAGCGGTTGTTGTCTCGCAAAAGCTTGTGGCGCGACCGAGGAGACACTTACATTCGGTGTCAATATAAATCAAACCAATATACGGGACCTCCTTCAGGAGTGAAGAAACTGTGTCTCATAAAGGTCAAGTCAGTGTGATATCTCCGGCTCAATGGGGGCAAACTCCGAACACAACCATGGGACGTTTGTAGACGGCTGTCGCCGCGAGGCTACTCGTTTCTCGATTAGGCTGGACAGTTATGCTGTGAGAGAAAAATATATGTACTTAGTTACTTAACTTTGGATTGTAAAGTACTTGCCAGTGGTATGTACAAGTAAGAGCTTAATATTGTCTTGCAGTGTCTTGTTGAAGCGGAACGGAATGCGACTTGCTACTTCCATAAATCACCTAATATACTTGGTAGATGTATACACTGTGGTACTCAATATGTAAGTAGTCGACAGTGCTTCTCGCGAGTACAATTGTACCTTAAATTTAAAATGGCGAGTTTTAAGGCACAAAGCGAGTTGACCATCTCGTTAGTGCGTCGTTCCTTGATCATCAAAGATCGAAATAAGTGTCAGTTGTGATCCGCCAGCTCCGAATCGTTCACTTGAATCTGCAGGTACGCAGTGGACAAAGAGAAACCTTTCGCCACAAGTCCAATAGAAGGTCCCCTCTCAACTTGAAGCCGCCTGTCTTTATCCTTTTGATCGCTAGGGAGAAAACTTCAGGGACACGGCCAGAACTGTACCACAACCAGAACCCCCGTTCCATTCCAAATTTATCGACTCCACACTTTCAACATCCCTCGTGCACCGCTCCCCAACCAAACCAAACACCCCCCCTCTCCCGACAACGGCCATCACCATCAACCCCAACTTCATCCCGGCTCCGCTATCGATTCTATCCGTACTATATACCCACTCAGCTTTTCCCAGTACTCGCTTCGATCCTTCGTCAAGACCGGTCCCTTCATCACCAACTACCTTGTTATCGTACTCCTCTTCTCGTCGCGCGCCAACTAAACATCACCGTTCCTTCTGCTCAACCCTCGTTACCCCTGCCAATCGTCGGCACCACATTCCTTTGTCCCTTTTTTCGCCCTTTCCCGACCACAACACTCGTTCAACCATCAGAGCCTTTGTGTTGCACTCTTTGCGTTCCCTAGGAGGTATCCCGCAAATTGGTTTGTGCCCTCCCCGCTCGTTGCTTGCGTCCTCTCCGCTGTTTCTTCGATTGCTGCTGCTTGGTTGCTGACAAGACTTGTGCCTGACAGTGGAGACGAGAGCCTTGCACCAACCTCCAAGTATACGAGTAACATACATATGCTACCCACCGAAATCAATCACTTTTAGGATCATCCAAACACCGGATCCTCGTCTCTTTTATCCGACGTAGCAATAACCGGAAACCCCTCTTCCTCAAAGCGTTCCAATTGCATCAAAACTTTGCAGCAATACCACGGTAGCGAGCCAAAGTCGCCAAAATCCTCGACCGTTGTCAGGCAAACGCAACGCCTGGCCTCGTGGCCACCCTTCTCTCACTCGAGAATAACGGCGTAGGAGAGACAGTCACCACATCACTTGTCCTATTCTGCCCCCTCATTCACAACAATGGATCCGGGCTCTTATTCGCAGACCTCGCGGGTCCCAGCAATCAACACCACAGTCCGCAATGCGCTTGATGACCCCGCACAGCAGACAAAGGGATCGCCTCGCAACCTCTCGACGTCCTTCTTTAAGAACAAGACGAAAGCCGAGGGTATCCGTTCGCCGATAGATCCACCATCGCCACGGGTGCCCAAATTGCTCACAAAATCTGAAGGTCGACGTGGAAGTGGTGCCGGAGTTGAAGTAGACACTACACTTGCCTCGCCAATCACAATGAGCCAGCCGCCGCCATCTGGACTCCCCTCATCGTCGCAAAAGCAACGTCTGGCCTCCGGGTCAACGTTTAATAATCACTACCGAAGTATATCCCGATCGATGAACGACCTTGGAAACATCTTCAGTCGCGGAAGGTCTCCCCCGAATAGGGATACGTCTCCTCGTCGACCTCCACCGCTCAATACAGTCCAGGAAGGTCGAAAAGCTAGTGATAGGCTACCGGAATCCCCTGCCGTGCCATGGATAAATGTTCAGCAGGAGTACGATAGTGCTGTTGTCAAGGAAGGATGGGTCAACATGGTGGATTCTCACTCAGTCAAGCGAGGACCCCTCAAGGATGCGTGGAGGCTTCAGCTTGCAGTCGTGACGAACAAGCAGATGCTCCTGTACAAGCCACCATCGTCAATAGCAGCAAAGGCATTTGATGCTTCATTGCCCTCAATCAACATTGCTCGTCCGCAGACCGCTCCTGCGTCTGCCACGATTCAGTCCGCATCCCAATCGATACAGCACAAGACGAGAGCTCGTCATCCCCATCTCATTGTTGCGGAGGATGGAACGTTAAAGGGAGGCTCGGTTGAAGCTTTGACCCATGAAATGATCTTTCATGCCTCTGACGAGTGTATTGTGTCTGCAACACTGGCACTTCCTGCGTGGGGTTCGCCCGAAGCGGTTTTGTCCATGATGATGGAATACGC
Source organism: Ascobolus immersus RN42 (assembly GCA_003788565.2). NCBI lineage: Eukaryota > Fungi > Ascomycota > Pezizomycetes > Pezizales > Ascobolaceae > Ascobolus > Ascobolus immersus. The sequence continues at coordinate 1,079,436 of ML119646.1, read as the reverse complement.
CCTGATGGAAAACTGCTCACATAGAGTGGCAGTTATTCTAGAAACGATCACAGATATGCTCCCGGGGTTGTTGTTAGAGTCGGCTTGTTACAACATTGCGCGTCTGCTTCTTGAACGAACCGTGACACCACATGATCAGCCACTTGCAAAGGCCATTCGGGAGAAGATGGATGCAAGGATCAAGCCGATGAAGGTAGGCCTACAAGCACCTCCAAACACAGAGGAGTATAAAGGTATTTGTTACACTTCCTCTCTTTTTGCAGCGACTAATCATTTGAAACAGAACCACAAACCCCCCGTCTGGAGCATAACTCCTTCTCAACACAGTTGACAGCTGCGGAGTTTCTCCAGTTACCAGCTGAAGCTTTTGCCAATCAAGTTCACATATTCCACAAATCGTTCCTCCGACACTGGAATCCTGCAGATGACCTCTCGGTGCTTGTTCGCTCCCCACACTGGACACCCAGCAGCTACAGAAACCCACTGGTATTCTCATCGTCGCAATTGCACTTCTTGAGCGAACGCGTGATTGCGCATACACTATCTGGAGATGCTCAGAACTCCATGAGGTTCAGGATTAGTGTAATGACCCATTGGTTACGGGTTGCTCAGTCGTTAAGCATCAAGGGCGACTTTGCGGGTTGGTTAGCAATTGCTATGGGCCTCCTTTCTCCACCTGTTTTGCGTCTACAGGAAACTTGGAGTTCATTGGATCCGCAGCTTGTGGAGCAACTTATCGACTCTGGACGACTTGCTCTGAGGCAAGTGGAGCGACGAAGACTGCGGTTAGATGACGGCCTCGGCCCGGAACCGCATGTGTTTATCCCGGATGACATTGAGTACGACGCACCACCGGGTGAGACTGTCCCATTCTTTGGAGACTTTGCACACTGTTTGGACGGGATGAACTTGGGCGGTGACCAGGTGGACCTGGAGGAACTAGTTCTTCGTGTTGAAGGAGCACTTCAAGAAATTGCTAGATGGAAGGATAGTAGTTTGGAAGGGCCGACAAATCCACCAAAGCAACAAGACGAGTACTACGATGATGAGGAGCTCCAACGATGCTTGAACCAGCTCAATTCTGCCAACCAGAACCCTCCATCAGTTAATTCGGCGCTTTTCTATCAAATGTCGATTGCCTGCGAGCCTCCAACCACGGGAATGTATTTGCAGTCTCACTACCATGAACGACTGCCTTTAGATATCGGTGCTAATATCCCTCTCTGTTTTACGGATCCGATGCCTAGATTTTCCCTGTTCGATCGCGAAGACACTCTGGCAATGGCAAGCGGTTACCACATCAAGAAATCCTCTACAACAAGTTTAGCTGGCAATGCATTTGTGTCGACATACCCACATGCGCAAGCTGCGCCGCCTGCACAGTCCACCGCTCAGTTAGGGACATTTCCTCAACCGCAGCAGCCAAGTCTTCGAAGGACACGCTCGTTTCCGCCATCGAGATCTAGTACGACTGGGTACGATGAGCTAGACTTCACGACGAGAGAGCGGACTGCTGGCCTTTTCAGTATTGACAAGTCTGTGTTGGGGCCGGTACAAGACGTCGCAGGTGTAAGCCAACGTATCTTCACATCCAAAGATGAGGAGTTGGTCCTGAAGAGACTCATCGAGGACCAGGAGTCTCGCCCGGCCAGTGTCATTGATCAGACAAACAAGCGAGTCAGCATTGCTTCCCGGAGATTGTCTTCACATTTCCAGAACAGCACTGGTGCATCTCCATGTCACTCAGTTTACGGTGAGCAAAGCTTGAACCTTCAGCTTACCTCGCCACCTGCACATCTTGATGTTGTAGCGAAGGGTGGGACTCTAGAACGATTGGTGGATATCCTTGTGCTTGGAGTCGAGGACTTCAGCAAGCGCATGAAGCGCTCAGATGGCGAGAACGAGGATGAGCAATTGTCTTTGACGATGGATATGAACGTCTTCACGATAACATTTTTTGCCACATTCAGAAGGTTAGTAGCTCATTGCATTACAATTCCCGTGTCTAATAGATCTAGTTACTGCTCGCCCATCGTGCTATTAGACTACCTTAAGAAGCGTCTTTTAGGCTCAAAGTCAGCAGCGGTCATTTCACAGAATGAAAATGATGATATCGTGTTCCCAGATTGGACCGGCGTCGACAACACACCAGACGATAAGATCGACTGGACCTTAGTCGCCCGTATTCATATCGGAATACTTGAGGCTTTGGACCTGTGGATTCAAGAGTTCTTCGCCGATTTCCACTCTGACCAGGCCTTGATTGATGGCTTTGTCGCTTTTATGGGCGTTGCCACCACTGAGTTGGAGGTTTGGAATGAGCGTGAGCACGAGGATGCTGAGACAGCCGAGAGTGTCAGATTTCTGTTCTCAGAAATCAAGAATAAGTTCGCTCGGAGGCTCTTTACGCCACTAGTCTATCCCTCAGTCGAGCTGCCACCACAAAGACAACGCCTAACTATCCCCATCCATGGAGGCCTTGTAGAGATCGATAAGCTCGTCGACAAGTTTGATATCTCAGTCAGATTGGCCTACAAGGCGATCCGCCTGACTGATTGGATGACTACCTTCGAGATTTTGGAATCGCAGAGTGTAGATCCTCTTGGATTCTTCCTTCCAAAGGTCGCCTTGCTACAGACTGATGAGGATGCAGTCTTGCAGGACATCTACTATCTGCTTCCACGCTTGAGAAGAACTGGTGACCCCAACTCCTCACTATTAAGTGTTCTTCCTCGTCCAGTCCGGGATCTCTGGCAGTTACATCAGGACATTGGCGATTGGGTAATCGGTCAGCTTGCGGATCCAACAATCAATGTCGACGCTCGATCTAGACGTATGATGGCACTTATCCGTGTCATCTCGGTTTCTCGCCGAAGAATGTCTTCGTTGGACATGTACGACAAGACGGAGGTCCCATCGAGTACAAAGAGATTCCCCTCTGGTATTCCATCCTTCGTTGAGAGTGCTGTTGCCGCTGCGCTTTTGCGACCGGAAAGTAGAGCATTCTCCCTTGCCTGGTTCAATGCAACAAGAGACCTGGTTGGGCCCATTACTCAGATCGATTCCATCGAGCAAATAACCCCGTCACTTCCTCCGGGAGACGATAGGACTAACCCTCGACCATTGATGCCCTGTGCCGGATGGCTTATTGAGAGAATGTTGGAGATTATCTGCTACGTGCCGAATATGTTGGTGGAGAGCAACCGCCTCATTAACTTTGACAAGAGGCGATTTGTTTACAACCTGGTCAACAACTTAACGCATCCAAATAAGGTTGACCGACCTTCTATGTCGCGCGATGACGATCTACCGCCTACCTACTCGGTTTCTTATGATGTTGACCGCAAATTGATTAGAGAGGTTGCAACACGCGAGAACCAGTCCAACAAGTCGGGTAAAATCAGAGTCTTTTGGCGTTTGTTTTACTTCGAACAAGATAAACTTAGAAGAGATAAGGCCCAGCGGGATACCATCGACCGACAACAAAAGGATCAAGCACGCCTCACCTATCGTCGAGTTCCTTCAATGCCTCATGAGCCCACCAAGGCAAAGCCAGGAAAACGCCTTGCAGTTAATACGTTTATCAAGGCAGTCCGTCCTATTTCCATGGCTTTCACCAACACGAGGGCGCTCCCGCATCATGCTGGGAAGAACATTTCACCATTAGATCTACCACCCGCCAAGGGAGCTGAGCGATCAAAGAAGCCTTCCATCTTCATTGACTTGGAGAAGATTCAGTCCATCACTTGCGGGAAGAGCTCAAAGGCGAGACTCATGTGGAAGCTCCGCGGCGAGAACGGAACTTCTTACATGTTCCAAGCAACAGATGAGAAAGACCTAGATGAGTGGCTGAAGCTTGTTTCATCAATTCGAGGCATTGCTGTGTCGGACGGAAATGCAGAGTCTGTTGATGGAATTACTCTTCTCAATTCCCCAAGAGTTCCACTTCCAGGTATTTTACAGTATTTTGTATCTAGTAAAGACCTCAAGCTAACTTCTACTTCTAGTATTTGGTGTGGCTCTGGCCGAATTGTGCAAACGCGACGGCGTCAAGGTACCGGTGGTTGTTGAAGTACTCCTATCCGAGATTGAACGAAGAGGACTCAGTGAGATCGGAATTTACCGCGTCGGTGGGTCTCACGCTGCTATCCAAGCGCTAAAAGCAGCCCTGGATTCCGGAGACGAAGTTCGAATGGATGATGACCGTTGGTATGATATCAATGCCATCGCGGGAACCTTCAAGCTCTTTATGAGAGAACTTCCAGAGCCTGTTTTATCTCCAGACGTACTTGAGGGATGCCAGAAAGTCCTCGAAAACATTCCAGAATCAGACGAGGAAAACCGAATCGCTGCTTTCAGGGACATCATGTTGCAACAGCCTCTCTATGTTTACCACTTCATGCGTCGCATGTACACGCATTTGTATCTGTAAGTTTAAGAGAACCCTGTCTCCTTTCTTTTCTGACTTGCAACAGGATCAATGCAAATGCCGATACTAATAAGATGACGGCCATCAATCTTGCAATCGTCTTCGGAATGGGCTTGGCACCCAATACACCTTTCGGAATAAGCGCCAACTTTGGAATGTATCAGCAGTTGGTACGCTTCTGGGTAGTTTACGCCCACGAAATATTCCCGCCTCTTGCCGATGAGGAGAATGGCTCATCCATTGATGTCCATTCATCAGAATCATCACCTTTGCCCTCTCGTGGGTCAAAGGACGCTGTCAGAGCTGCTTCGGTCGATGAAGGCAACACACTGAAGGCGGATTCGAATTTTCTCCGTACGACTCCATCTACACCGGATCTGAGACTTGTCAACAAGTCCGTCGAGGATCTTACTCTTGGGTCGCAGAAGATTTAAAACTCTCCTCTTCCTTTTCTTTATGTGATCACTTGAGCGTATGGTTATTAAGGCGTTTGTTTTTCTTCCTTATGGGATGTTGATTACCATTTTCCTTTTGTAGGGTCGGGGTTTCAGAAAAATTCTTTATATTCATGGTTAGTTATATCACTGTTATTTCGTTGAGCAGTTTTGTTTTTAAAGGCCGTTGTTTCTTCATTTGAGCCGAACTTCATGGTAGAGATCTGTCCTTAGCGTAGCTGTTATACCGTTTCTTTTCTTTTACTGACACTCGGCCATCTATAGTTTTTGCTTGTTATATTCTCGGCTTTTCTTGCTCTTTTTTTGTTCTGCTACCATTTTTCTACAGTAACTTTGGCTATCTGTCTTGCCTGTTTACTCTGGTTTAGCGGGCGTCGCTTCTGACTCTTTTCTTTTACAGTTGGATCATGGTATGTCTGTGGCTTGGTCATTTAGCTGGTCATTTAGCTCAGTTTCTTTTTTCTTTGCATGCTACGAATCTTAGTGCCGTCTGCATTGTCGATTCGATCTATGTCATATCAGTCTGTTTCTCCTCTGTTCTCCCCTTTTCCCCGCGTTTCGTTGTTTTCCTTTCTTGCTTTCTTCCCTTGTGTCTTTTTGCTTTTGGTTGCATTATGGCGCTTGCTTTTTTGCTAATCCGTTTTCGTCTGTGGATGTTGCATCTGAATACTTGTAGACGCTTTGAAAGCATTCATGTCTTCAGATAACCATATGGTTTCTCTTTTCGGCTGCTGTGTCTTGTAAGTTGCTCGTGATTGCTAGTTCAAACTCAAAGCAATTTGTATTCGAATTTCTTTGTACATAATAGGCACCGGTCCGCTCGAGTGATTGTCGAGTGGAACAGGGCTGTCATGGTGCGCTTGACCTCTACTATAATACTAAGGCCTCGTTTGGCCAACCGTCACCGTTGACCTTTGAGAGGTCATCGCTGTTTTTGTGATTTTGAGAGGTGGTAAACTGGCGTTAACGGTCGCTCTCTTGGGAATTGTGATACCCCACCACATTCTCGAGGTGGCTTTGCGAGATTCTTCACAGAATAATGAATTTTTGTGCTTTCTTTTTGCGCTTTCAAAGTACAACTCCTGAACCGTAGTTCTATATCGTATCATTTTATCGCAAAGTTTTGAGCTGATAATGCTGTACTTATGTTTTTAATGGTTCTCGATAGGTCCTTTGGCACTCTGCCGTTAAACCCGCCAAGTCCCGCTGTTTTCCATAAACACTAGCATTTTAGCGCAAATGTCTGCATTAGTGCTACCAAGCCATGGAAGCCTCTTTCAACGGCAACCGTCAAGAAAAGCTTCAAAACCATCAGTTTCACATACAAAATCACCAACGGAACGGTTCGCCAAACGAGGCCTAAGTACTTAATGGTTAGCGCTTGTGGTTCCCGTTGTGTTTTTGATCTTAAACAGTACTTAATCTGTCATCTTAGATCCTTTTTCCAAGTGACCTTCTACTGGTCTTCAAGTTGTTCGTTGTAAAGCTCCTCCAAAAGTCCAGCTATTTTTGACGTCCGTCTCCCCATTTAACTACACTCCTTGATGTCATTGGCAATCAGACGAAGCCGAGGAGTAATTACTTAACTGATACATACCTGGCTCCAAGTACAATTGCGATAGCCTCATAGATCAGTGCCAAAAGAGTCCCCGCTTGGCGGGTCAGAAAACGAATGCGAATGAAGTTGCTGTTATCGAAAGTTCCGAATTCCAATTGACATGGACTGATGGAAAAGGCTTTAAGAAGAGCACACCGCCCAGTGCCACCTGTGCAACCTGGTGCCAGTGCGCAATGCAACAAGAAGTCCTTCTGCGCATTTGCCTTAATCACGTGCAGCCAATTGAACGGTGAACGTTGCCTTTCAAGTTGGTGACACAAAAGCTTATATGTACGAAATACATGTCACTACTTTTTTCCAGAAAGCCATGAACCATTTTTTGCGTCACAGGGATGACTTGGTCGGATTCAATGTCTGCTGATAATTCTCTCCACACATTATAGCACTAGTTCCATTGCATATCAAAGGCGGAAGGTTACCGTTTGGTTTCTGAACTCGAACCAACCAGCACATAAAGCAGCTGAAGCTTTGTGTCTGAAACGGTTGCCCACCTTGGGCTTGCGCTTGACAGTAGTGATCCTCACAACTGCACTAGCTCAAACATAAACGAAAGGTTGAATATGCAAACTCCGTGCTTCTTACGCTGTGCCGTCTACTTAATCTAATGACCTCCTGTTAGCATATAATTTTCGATATTTACTTCTCTCAATGGAAGCAAGGACCGAAGCATGCCAAGAATATATATTACCCGAAGAGTGTGGCGCTAAGATAACAAGACGATAAAGGGTATGAGATCAGCACAAACATTCGAATCAAAACATAAACACTCAGCATCTCCTTCACGTCCATATCTCAGCCCAACAACACAACACAACAACAAGGCTATAACAGAAAGCTCTACGCGCGCTCACAACTACGCCATCCTCTTTTTCTCCTTATACTTCGAACGTATATTCCTGGAATCTCACCCGGACCAGCAAACGTCCCCAAAATGCAAAAACGATCGCGCCAATCAATCTTCCCCACCGCTGCAGGTCAATCATTGAACACCTCCACCTCGCTGAACAAACAACGGCAACTATCACAACTCAACGTGCAATTGGCGCAGCTGCAGGAGAACTTGGGCAAGTTGGAAAACCTGGTCCTAGTCACCGCCGTTCAGGCGGATTTCATTAGACTCTTGGGTGGTGTATGTGGTGGAATGTAAGTCCCCTACACTCCATGCCTTATGCGGACCACAGGTTCTCGAAGATTTGGCTTTTGGTAAGATGACGATAGCTAATTCCTATGTTTTAGGTTGATGGCGGCTCAGAGAGTTCTCGTCGATGAGGGTGCAGGGGTTGGAAGCAGGGAAGAAGATGACAATGGCGAGGGTGGAGACGAACATTAAGAGCTAGACTGCGGTTAGTTGTGAGAGATCGGTTATGCTCCTCAACGATACGAACGGGGCTTGGACGACAAGGGATTAGCATATGCGTTGTGGCGAACCCGACATGGACTGCTGAGGGAAGGGTTCAAGGGAGTTTTGGGCAACAGGCCTTAGATGTCCTCTGGGACTTTCGATTCTGCAGGTTGCAACATTGGCAGATTGAATACGGCAATAGAAAGCGGTCGGCTCGATTTGCACGGAGGGAACGGGAAGTCTTCTGACGGACGGGACGGTCTACCGTGTGCGATTCGGTGATACATACTTGGTCCCAAGCACATCTTTCGTTAGCACGCCTCACCCGTTTCTTTGTATTTTCTTTGTATTGCGCGAGGCGTGCTAACGAAAGATGTGCTTTGGACCAAGTACTATTACCTGAGAAGCCTGACGGGAAGCCGCCTGTAGGCGTTGACTCGCTTATTCTGTCGAAACAGCGTAGGGAACGTTTTCTCGGAAGGATTGCATTTACATGAAGAATGACATCCGTTTGAAGGCCAGACCAATTTCTTTGTTTGGGACTGTTTGTAAGCGCCTCCTCGAGTTGTCTCGTGGTGTGTTCATGGCCATTACTAGTTGGTTCGTGGAGGAAAAGTATCTTAAGAGCTTCAAGTAAATACTTGATATCTTGAATACAACGCTCGAAAGTATTTGCCCTTTGTTCTTGGTCCTGAGCACTTTGATGCCTTGCTAGTGTATCTACTGTGGGTTGTCCTTAATGTACAAGTACAAGTACTATCATTCATTCGAACATGTGCACGTATGCATTGACTTGCTTTGCATCACTCTACGGCGCTTGGAAAAGAGGAAGTAGTGATTGTTGTAGTTGACGTGTCAATTGCACGGGCAAAGTATCCGTTTTCTACGCTGATGCCTAAGTACCCTTGTGTATCAGGGCAGGTCAAGCCGAGTAATGATCAGTTCGGTATGCCTGTCCCTTTCTTGATCTTTGCTGATTTGTAAGTTTTAGTAAGGCCTTATTCCCCATCGAAGTTACCTGCTAGACCGCTCGTACCTCGCATAAGATTCGCCGTCATAGTAGTCCGACTGGATGATTTTCTACGGTTTTGATGGTACCAATTCCTTACAGAACAGGAACTCATTAACGCCTAGGCCGGTTTTGGCCTACAGGCGGCTGTGCCACAGCATCCCAACGTTGCAACGTTCTCTGCTTGTCTCAACCTCATTGTACAATTGTGCTAAATACATACACAGTCGCTTATTAGCACAGCCAACAGGTAATTCTCATGATTTTATGCGCTGTCTATGCGCTGGACTGCGGTTATCGCGTCACCTGCAAGTACAGCTCAACCTCGCCCAGCTTCAAACTACTGGCGGCTATCGCCTGCTGATCCAAAATAAGTAATAATGGACCGTCTATTTCCACTAGTCGTAGAACTAACCGAGCAGAAGGGCTTACAGACAACATCTACAACCATACAATATTAAGACCATATTCGCATTCAATGGCGTGAGACCTGAGGTGCCAGAAACCAGGCTGTCCACCCTTGTTTCATGAACATACTTGGGCTCGGAGTTTGACAAATCCGCTGATGCACTGGCAGCGATCCAGCTTTCACATTGAAGCAGCTAGAACGCCATAGACAGGCCAGCAGTCCTATGGCCCGACCTATCTCAACAAACTTACGACCTACTTGTATCAAGTACCTAAGTCCTTAGCACTACTTGTAGGTATTCTCACGACTTCGCAGCGGTCAACTGGTCTCGGTTCGCCTTCAGATGGGAACCAGCATGCGGCAGACATGATTGCGCAATAAAACTGTCTGATCTACAAGTTCATAATCCGACGTGCCTCTTACCCCGCGCGCAACTCAATACAACAATACAACAACTGCCGTTGCTATCCACTACCAATCTCCGTCGTGAAGGTGCTTTTTTCGTCAGCTTGCCGAATCTTAGCAACCCAAGCCATCGCGATCTGAACGTTATGCAAACGGAAAAGCGGGACGGTAAGATCCATGCACGGATACTTCGATACAACTGCAACGCACGGTTTAAGTTCCCATTCAGACCTTGAATCCTTTGCAAGATATCATATACCGGACCCACCCGATTCAACTGTTGACCTGTTATACATATGAACTGGTACTCGTACGGGTTGTTTTGGCATTGTACAGGCGCTAGGTCCAAGTATAGCCACATGTTTTAAACTCGCCGACCAGTTGAGTGTATGTACTTCTCGTACAGGGACCTTCATCATTGTCTAGGGATCGTAGATGCTCTCCGATCCAGAATCCCGTTGTTCTGGATTCAATGGCTTTGAGTCTCATATCGATCCTAGGCTGACTTTTCGACTGGTAATATCCTGCTGCTTATTATGTGAAAGCCGTTACACTTATTTACATTCAGCCAGGGCATGCAACGTTGCAACCCTTTCGAGACATGGTAATCAGGATTATGTAGGTTTTATATTATCGTTGTATCTCAGTCAGCAAAGCTCGCACAAGAACCCCTTACCTGGTGCGTGGGCGTGGACTGTCTGTAATGTTAAAACGTTGCAACGTGAGGCCGTTCCGAAAGGACGTTTGTTGGAACTATGTGCCACCCTCGTCTCACTTGCTTCCAACCTACCAGAATCCTGTCAGATTACGGAGTTCATCCAAGTTTTCAATCGTAAGTGCGTTGGGTATATATATTAAGATACGTATAATACAAGTATCCATATATTCCCCTTGCTGGCGTGTATGTAGTGTACAATGTACGTTAGACGCAGGGGCGGTGATAGGTAGAGGCAGTTGGTACGTACCTTACACCTAGAATGAACTGTTGGCAGAGTCAATTGCCAACAGAGACCGCAAGATGGATGCATATACGCGCGGTAAAGATACTTCTAACAGGTATCTGGCAGTCTGCGTTATTAATGAACGTATCATTGCTACGTTGTACTTGTAATTCTCTCAGGGCTGAGCTTGAATTCAAATGCAATGAGTTTGTAATGTGTCAGTTGTAGTGCTTTTTGTCCCATTTCTTGGTTCACATGGCATTGCAAGGTAATGAAGCAAAAGTTGGAAGCATTGGGGCTGTTTCGGTATTCTCTATGATGCGGAGTACAATTATGCTACATCCGTACTTACCGAGTGAAAGAATCACTGTGGTACTGGCCTAGAGGCTGATACCGAACGGAAACTATAGTCTTAGCCTCCCAGTTTCAAACGATAATGATCGTACCGAGAGATCACGAACAGTGCGGCTGCATTATCCAGGGATTTGTGTCCCCAGTTGGAACATTTACAAGTCAAAAGTCTTTGAAGCCCACCCGTGCAATTTGGAAGATGCTGACACCCCCATGTGGATATGTACGAAGTATGTCATACCGTTTTGATCATCAGCTGCCTATGGTTGCTTTTGCTGAATGTTTATGGAGTTTAATCTCCAGCATATGGGGGAACGATCAATGCCACATTTCATCTTGGACTGCATGCATCGATTGCACAGCTGGATAGACGGGACGAAATGTATGTTCGTAAAGTGGCCTGTGCCGGATTGTTTGCACTTCTACATGTGTAATTTACCGTTTCCATGATGTCGACGACGGTGTTGCTGGTTGTCCGTAAGCTGGAAGGGGGATCTATGGGTGGGTGAAACAGATCCAAAGTACCATGTCATCAATGACTGTGCACGGCCGGACCGCGAACGGACGTCAGAACCAGCCATATCGAAAACAGAAAGTTTAATGAGCCGCGTTTAATCACTAGTGTATTGAAACTGAAGACGGGCAATTCATCAGGGATAACTCATTGTTATTATTAGATCAAGGAAGCAATGATTGAAGACGAGCCGAGAATTAAGACGGGAAAACAGTAGGTAAAAATGATATAACATTAAAAGCAACATAATAGGATATCCCAAGCTAAAACAACTACCCTTCCGGGTAACCCAGTAGTACCACAATTGGTTGGCGTAGGCTGGCAAGAAAACAAGTGGAGGCCTGGTAAGATATCAATCAGTACATGTACCAGCAAAGCCAACAATCAATCACTTACCGGAACCCCTTCAGTACCCCCGCTACTTCTTTGCTGCTGCCGCCTTCTTTGCTTCTTCTGCTTCCTTCTTCTCCGCTAGCCATTCCGCCACTTCCGCCTTCTCACGTTCACTGTACTCGTCCTTCTTTGCCTGGTCAAGATTGCGCCATTCAGCAGCAACCAGTCTATGCAGGTCGGCTTGGGTGGGATCCTCGCCATCAGGAAACTCGAACGGTGTAGGCTGTTCATTTCCGGGTGACAATGGGCGGTAGAGTTTGTGGTTTGATGGAAGTCTTGCTCTATGAATGAGAAGGTGCTCGTCTGAGAATCTGAGTGAAATTATTAGCCTTGACCCAGCATGAAGAAGACAAAAGACAGAGTGAAAACGAACATTGAGTATGCAGGACGTGGCTTTGGTTGTCTTGGTTGCTTCGAGTTGGAAGACATTGTTCGTCGTTTAGGAGCAGAAGAAGAAGAGTTTACTGGATTGGTGATAGTCTTTGATTGCTTGATTCTGAGTGGCTTCTCTCGGGGCGGAGGCTGTCAATTTATAGAAGTCCCCGTGTTAGCAAGGGTCTCAATAAAACAAAAAATACTGGTTGGGAAACGAGACACCAGGCCTGTGACTAGACTTACAGTAGGTGAAGGAGATCTGGACCGCTCAGGGGAGCCTTCGACCCGGCCGGGCGTATGATGCTCGAGATAGTCCATCAAGACCGCTCGTAACATGCGCGCACGTTGAACGGCCCGCCGCTTCCTCTCTATTGTCGAAACTCGAGCATTGTTTGAAGCCTCCAATTCTCGAATCCGAGCTTTTAGGTCGATGCACTTTTTCCGATAGGACTCTTCGACGGATTTGGGAAGATCTACGGGCTTTGAGCTGGCGCTATTGCCCAAGTGATTCGTGGACATGGTTGTTGTTGTTGGGGGACGTTCAACGTCTCGAAATCGCAGGTCCTAACTAGTGCGGCGATGGGCGGTTTGAGGCGCCAGGAGGTACGAATGCGGTTCGTGGGAAAATAGGCCGTGTGTTTGATGCTTATTGTGGGAGAGTCAGGATGAGCAAAGACGGTCGGCGTCTGGCGGTCGTGTGATGATGGTGGTGGTGGTGGTTGTTGTTGTTGTTTGGAGTTGCGTTGATGGATCAGTGGAGTCGTGTTTTGCTCGTAGGTTCCGGCGGCTCATGCAAGGGAGAATAGTTGAAGGTTAACAAGCCACAAATTGGTGATGGAGACCTCCGTAACTACGTCGTACTTACCTGCACTTTTCTGCAAGAGCTTAGCGCAAACGACCATCACCAAAACGAGGCTAAACCAAACTGTCGGGGGTGGAGATCAAGATGCGATAAGATCGCATTGTCCAAGAACACTCACCTCCGTACAGGTCTCTCCGCACCTCCAACATACATCTCGCAACACAATAGCAACAGCATCACCAACACCCAGCATACAGCTCACAAAGTGCACATAGTTGGACCAACTGCAACAACAAAAGCGGTGCCCCTGATACCCTTATCGCCGTTTATCACACATGGCCCGTGAAAGAAGTACGTCGGTGGCTGAGGGTCTCAAAGAACCTCATAGCGTCAATCTCAAAGTGCTACGGTTAGCTACAATCCTTCGTTTGCTTGCTTTGATCGACAGGCATCTCTAACTATAGATTAGGTTGTCACGGCCCACATTTAACCTACAATACCCTCTCCCGTCTCTCTCAAGCAATGTCGAAAATGGCTCCAGTCTCGAACTTTTGCATCACAGCTCGCTGAGCTATCCCTCTCAGCCCTCTACGCCCTTTCCCCTGGGCCCGCTAGTAACACTACCCTCATCATTCGAAAATGCATACATTGGCGAGTCATTCTCGTGCTGCCTTTCTGCCAACAATTCAACTCCATTCGACTTGACAGACGTCCGAATATCCGCGGAAATCGAAACTCCGTCGGTCTCGGTACCCTTGGAGCTGGTATTACCGCCGGATGCCAATCCCGACGAAACCTCGTTAGTAGCAGGCAATTCCTTCCAACGAATTATACGGTACGACCTGAAAGAAGAAGGGAAATATGTCCTTGCTGTGACGGTCACGTACACCGAACCGCCCAAGCCGAACACCCCAACGCCTCGTTCTCGAACGTTCAGGAAGCTATACCAGTTTGTCGCCCAACAATGCCTCATGGTCAGAACAAAGGCAGGTCGGTTGACAAATGGAAACGCGGTGTTGGAGGCACAGGTAGAAAATGTCGGCGAGGCGCCCGTGACCCTGGAGAACATAAATCTACTTGCCAGAAACGGGTGGACACCTCTGCCTGTCGGGGATACAACGAAAGGGAGCTTTCTAAGAGAAAAAGAGGTTCTTCAGGTGGCTTTCTATCTTTTAGCTGAAAAGGGGTATGTTGGGGACAAAACTGTATTGGGACAGTTGGACATTGAGTGGAGAGCAATGGGCGGTGACAAAGGGCAACTGACAACAGGCAACTTGGGTATACGGCGGATGCCTGGTAGCTAATTAAGAGGCCGCCACAACTGGGCTTAATTCAAAGTAGTCACTTGGTTTGATATATGACTACAAAGTAGGTTCCTGAAGTCTCCAGGCTGTGGACGTCTAAATTCAGGTTGACATGGTACATAATAGTTATGTCAAAGCTATTATCAAAACAGCCATCCAGTACTACGTTCTGCTTTGCATAGAGTAAAGAGAAAGCTCTAGAGCCCTGGTGGGCATTTAGTTTGATAAACTAATGCTCCCTATGAAGTTGCGCAATAAAGTGTGAATGGCGGTTATGAACTTCAGGGCCCAAGTATTAGCTCTTCGGCTACATGAATCTAGAGTCTGAAGATCCCATGAGCCGTAACATACCTTGGCCCGGAAGATAAACACTTTCGGCTGTTTCGAATGTTTATGGTTGTGTTTAACGCTAGGCAGAGTTTCATTCTAGTTGGAGTATGCCATCTCCGTCCCAAGGTGTACGCAAACGTAATATGTACTCGTACGTGCTCAAACCATTACCTACTTACAAGTACTTAACCAGTATGTAGAGTGTCCCTTTGGAAGAGGTGAAATCGTGTCGGGGGCAACTTATCCAAGCACCGGAATACAAAGGCCAGGCAAGACAAAGGCTTTGTGCTTGATTGCCGAGCCTGCACATGTTTGTCACAACCCCACAGATTAGTAAGCGAGGATCACCCAAGGTCTCGAATTTTCTGGTCTTTCTGTCTTCTTCTCGTTTCCCTCTTCAAAATCCACTAAGCCCACTTAACCCCCAACCAACGTTTGTCTTTTACACCCGAAGAAGCTCGAGAGGCGGTTGAAGCCCGACTCGTTATCCATCAAACGCAAGCAAAACCACCAGTCTCTCAACTAGCGGTCTTCGTTTCCCTCTTTTCTCCCTCTAAACGGGCTCTTTCGTTACTGAAAAGACCTGGTTTGACTTGTGTAAGTTTTTTTTTTTCTTTGCCATCTTCTCCGGGCCGTTCCTCTCCGCTTGTCAGTGGGCCCTTACCGCTTGAGCGTGGAGTTTCGGTGGTTTAGGAATTTTGGGTACCTGTTTAAGTGCTTTTCCGCTCATCTAAGCCGCCGCCACGCCCTTCACTTTTTCTGTTTGCCCCGCCTAATAAATTCTCATAAACTGGCCATCCCCTCCCTTTCTTTTCATTCTTTCATCAACCACAACTAACTGGGCTTGCTCTCCAACCAGCAGTCGAAACTCCATCGAAGCAGAAAACGAGTACATTGTCTATGTTCTTGTCCCAGCACTCTCCTCCTAATTGGACTTCAAACAATCCGCTTTCCAAACCTTTAAGAAAGCACCATTTCGGTTTCGACGGTTGAACCCAGCCTACCCGCCCTACAACACCTATTCAAGCAATAGTCATTTTTACCGATTGATACATTTCGTGCATGTATCTTCGACCTGCAACAATCATACATCCCCATTGCTCAAACTTCATCAACATATCCAACAACCTCTTCTAAAGCAAACAAACTCCAACCGCAATCATGGGTTCTATCAACATCCGCCGCGACATCAGCGACCCTTTCTATCGTTACAAGATGGAGCCTCTTCAGTCCAAGATTGAAGGAAAAGGAAACGGAATCAAGAGTGTCATCGTCAACTTGAGCAGCGTTGCGAATTCTCTCGCCCGTAACCCTCAATGTAAGTACTTTTTGCAAATGATATAGATGCAGGCATGCTTGGAGCGGAAGCTAACATTTACCTAGATGTCGTCAAGTACTTT
Source organism: Ascobolus immersus RN42 (assembly GCA_003788565.2). NCBI lineage: Eukaryota > Fungi > Ascomycota > Pezizomycetes > Pezizales > Ascobolaceae > Ascobolus > Ascobolus immersus. The sequence goes on along the minus strand of ML119646.1, from coordinate 1,063,359 downwards.
GGTTTCGAATTGGGAGCCCAAGTCAAGACCAACCCAACCGACGATCGTTGGATCATCAATGGTGCCCATGAGGCTTCCAAGCTTCAGGATCACCTCGACGGCTTCATCAAGAAGTTTGTTCTTTGCCAGGAGTGCAAGAACCCGGAGACCGATTTGAAGATCACCAAGGACAACAATATTATCCGGGACTGCAAGGCCTGTGGTCAGCGCACCCCAATCGACATGCGCCAGAGACTCTCCGGGTTTATTTTGAAGAACCCTCCAAACGATTCGAAGAAGGGAGGAAAGAGCAGCAAGAAGGCTAGGAAGTCCGGAAAGGCCGACGCTGATGCTGAGGATGGAAAGGAGAAGAAGGAGAAGGGAAGCGGTAACAACAGCGAGGAAGCTTCCCAGAACGGTGATGAGGAGGTTTACGCCGGTTCTGATGATGAGTTCACCAAGAAGATCACCGCTGAGGCCAAGACCCTCGCAGAGGCTGATGTGAAGGATGATGACGACTGGGCTGTCGACATGTCGGAGGAGGCCGTCGCCGCACGCGCCAGAGAGGTCGCTGAGAAGCTCAAGACCACCACCCTGAACGATGACGACGATGAGGAGGGCGGGGAGGAGAACCCATATGAGCAACTAGGAGCCTGGATCGTCGCTGAGCGTGAGGCTGACAAGGAGATTGACGACATTGAGGTTTACAAGAAGGCTCAAGAGCTCGGCATCGAGACCAAGCACAAGACCCTTCACGTGTTGGCTCAGACTCTGTTCACTGATAAGATCGCTGACGAAATTGAGCCTCGTGCTCCTTTCCTCAAGAAGGTTGGTTCTCTATATCATATGACATTGGACACTTGCTAACATACATTTTAGATGATTAGCTCTGACAGACACGAGAAGGCCTTCCTTGGAGGTATCGAACGCTTCATTGGCTTGGAGAATCCGAAGCTCATCACTAAGGTCCCAACCATCTTGATGAACTTGTACCAGGAAGATCTCATCAGTGAGGATACCCTGCGAAAGTGGGGCTCTCGTGCTTCCAAGAAGTATGTCGATCTCGCCACCAGCAAGAAGGTCAGAAAGGCTGCCGAGCCATTCTTGACCTGGCTCGACGAGGCTGATAGCGACGATGAGGACGATGATGAGGAAGACGACGAGTAGATGGATTGTTGGAGACTTCATTTCATCCTCTGATTCTTTTTAAGGACCGTTATGCTCAACACTCACTTGCATAGCAATCGGGAGGACTGGTTTTACATTTCGGCTTCTTGTAAGGTGTTCTTCTTTTTTCATAGGTGCTCTTATCTGTAACGATCGAAAAATCAATAAAACCACATAAGTTTGTTGCTCGCTTTTAGTACTCCTAAGTTTCTAAGTTTCACATTGCATCGTCAAGCGCATTTCTTGAACACGATCCGTGTTCCAGCTGCTGACAATATCTTTCTTCCATCCTTTCGTTTCCTTCAGAGTGATCTTTCGCCCAACCTTTATACTTCTGCTCCAATCGCAGCGGCCTGGCAAGTAGCGCCATTGCAAGCATTCTTTATCTTTTGCACAGAGATCTTTACAACCATCTGCCGATCTTGTTGCCAGCTTCTCAGTAGAAGTCAGTTGAGCGTATTTCTCCTTGCATGGCGGGTAAAACTCCTTGTCCGAAATTCCATCCGGCACTCTGAAATCACTTGATGCGACGCATCCGTCGTTCGATAAATTGTCCCAATGAAAAGCCGGCCTTGGGAGGTCCGCGAGTGCATCTTCAATTATCTCTTCGTATAAATCGCAGAAGAGGATATAGTCCTAAGCACAGTCAGTGTTCGTCACCTAAGCACCCTTGGTTGAGAATAATTACCTGGTTACCCATGTGCTGCCTCCTCCGACTTGCCTGCTTGAAGTCATAATACTCGCTCCCAAACCGGGTCTCCATCTTATCCTGGAACTCCCATAGCCGTTGAATCTCCGCAGGGCTAGAATGATGCAACGTAAACACCTCCTCGCACCAATTGTCCCGATTCAGCCCAATCTCCCACCATCTATCCTTCTGGAACTTGGGCTGCTGCGGTAAAAGCGTAATGTTCCCCTGTTGAAACAGGAACTGACTCAATACATGGTCCCCACAGCAGCTCGCCTCGGCCAGGTTCTCCTCCCAGCTGCTCGCATCGAAAGGGTTCTTCACCCTCTCGAACAGCTGTGTGATTGCACCTGCAGAGAGAACATAGCCACTTCCACCATGTCCAAAAGCGTCGGAATTGATGAACGCCTCGTTCCCTAAATACAACGGCTGGGTATGATCCAACACATTCAAGTACCGTGCCAGTCCCGGGAAAAAGATGTGAGTGTCATCGTCGATAAACACAAACCACCGGATGTCTCCCGCTGCCCACTTCCACTGACCATCCTTCCCGACTCGATCGTTGGCATGCTTGTGGTCGTTTGGCGTCTGGTACTTGATTGCCTGCTGCAGGATCGGAATGTTCTTGTACTTGTCGAGTTTCCACCCTTGATCATCCTCCCAGCCCACTTCACTAACCTCGAGGTTTCCGTAGATGGGCTTGTACAGTGCCTGTAGACCGCGCCAGAAGGAGAAGTCGGGATGGTTATCTTTGATGGTCCGAGGTATCGGGGCGAGAGCGTCGTGGACGGGGACGGTGCCGAGAGTGGTGGGGATGTCGGAGAAGAGGAGGTAGTGCGGGACGACGGTGAGGGTTGTGAGGAGGTGGATTGGCAGGCGGTTATGGAGTACGGCACTGCCGGATTTGATGACGAGGACGATGTGGTTGTGGTGGGATGGGATTTGGGGGGTTTCGAGAGGATTGAGAGGGTTGTGGGGTTGGGGGAGTGGGGTGGTCGTTCGGTGAGTGTAGAGGTAGTAGAAGAGGGAGATGAGAAGGAGGGCTAGGAGGGCACGGATTCGTCGGTATTGGAGAAGTTGGCGGCGCGATCGAGGGCGGTAGGTTGGGTAGAGGGTTGTCGGGGGTGGTGGAGGGGAATGGCGGAATTTCCCATGGGTTGGGAACATGGCGGGGATGAGGTCAGGTTGGGGCGGAGATGGCCTGGCTTGCTTGGTTGTGTTTACGATCTCGTAGTGAGGGCAACGGTGTAACAAGAGGCTGTTCGGGCTTCTCCGAATCGAAACAACAACTCTAATTGCTCGCAGAGTGGGACTGACGCTGGTCGAGAAGGAATCTTGGATACTAGATCTATGTGCGCCCATTCTCCAGTTAAGTACCTGGGAGGAAAGCTTGAACATCTGTCCTTGGGTTATTTATTCCGGGATCGTAGAGGATATTCCCTTAACTGGACTGGCAGCCATCAATCCGAGGATACTTTGCCGTCTGGCTGAATAGGTATATTCCTTGCAGCTGGGTAAATTTCAAACTTTAAACAGTGCTTAAGTACTTGGTTTATTTGTACAATCATACTTATCCACAGGGACCTTGCATAAGCTATAATGGACATCGTTATGAGAACGTGAATCAACAGAAATGCGTATGTAGTGTGACTGCACTCAAGTATTAATTACTTCCGTATTCGTCAACGATGAACATAAACCAAGAAAGGCAGATCAGAACACTTTAAGTAGGCTCCAAAAGAGTATATGTGCCAACGGCAATTTATAAACAACGGCCAATAAAGTCCCATATAAAAGGGCCAAACTGTTCCAAAGAACGTGCCCAAAAACGTGCCCTGCACATTTTGAAAGAATGTGCCAGAACCTACCCACACTTCCTTGGATTCCAAAATGTACTACTTAAGTATTCCATGCCATAATCTGATGCTGATATCCTATGGCTCACAGGAATCCTTTTTCGACGGTTAAAAAGTTCTGCGATTAGATGTTGCCGGAATGCTCCTTCCGTATCTGTTGGCGAGAAGTGACATTCGCATATCCCCGAGTCTCTTTCCTTTTAGGAAGGATACAGCACGGAGAACAACAAAGTTGCCTTCCCGACGGCTTGCCTTCTTTGTTCCTTCCTGCTACATCCTTCATTCGAGATTCCGATCAACACCCGATTGCCTTCGATGACTCCATTGACTATACTTTCGAGATGGCGAGGCTTTCGGCTTGCCATAGTAGTGATGGTGTTTGTCTCTGCTATGACTTTACTCTCTTGGGTAGGGATATCTCGCACCTTCGAAGTATGTTGAGAGTTCCAGGCCTTATTACTGACCGAGATTTAGAGGCCGCCACAAGAGTTCTTCCCGGGCAATTCGAATCTCGAAGAAGAAATAACCAATAATCCTTCCGCCATCAAGCAACCCGAACCACTCCAAGTCATCATCCCAGCAACCAAAACGAACTTCCACTTTTGCAAGGTCCTCTACTCCAGCATCGTCAACCAATACAAGCCACCAATCCTCGTCAACTACGGCAAAACCTTCAGTCTCCCTGAGCAAGCCCGAGCCGCAAAGATTACTGGTCTAAGCAGCGCCCTCAAGCACTTCACCCGCAAACCTTCCCGCTTCGACACATACCTCTCCTCCGCTCCCAGACTCAACCGCAACAGCACGGTCGTCATCGTCGACGGTTTCGACGTCTGGTTCCAGCTCCATCCCAACGTCCTCAGCACCCGCTACAACCGCATCAAATCCACCAAAGACCTCCTCATCCTCGGCGCAGACAAAGAATGCTGGCCCAACGCTCAAAACTCCCTCGCCTGTACGGCTGTCCCCAACTCCACCCTTCCCACGGACGGCTACGGAGACCAAACCGACAAAGACCCCTGGCACTTCAAGACACGGGCTAAATTCCTCAACTCGGGCACCATGATCGGTCCTGTCCACGCCGCCTCAAAGGTGTTCAACCAAGCCCAGATCCGCATCCACGAGACGTTAAGAAGAGGAGGTAGTGTCTTCTCTGATCAGTTGTTTCTTGCGGATATGTTTGGCGAGCAGTCAGATGCTCGAGCACATGGCCGAAGCACGCAAAAGAATGAGTTTGGCATGGCACTGGATTACTGGTCGGAGTTTTTCCAGACCATGACGCATTCCCATGCCGATGTTGCGTTTCGACAGGAGGGTGTGGCGAGGCGGGAGGAGCAGAATTTGACGGAGGCAATCCCAAATGCGGAGGATGTGAAGGATAAAGGGTATCGCAAACCAACGTTGGCAAGGAATATTATTTCTGGCTTGACACCAGTGGTGCTGCATTTCAATGGGCCGAAGGAGTATATGGAGTTTTGGTGGCCGGAGATGTGGTGGTTCAAGCATTATAAGAAGAGCCCGAAGCAGTTGTTGCATGATATCATTGTCAAGGAGGGCGAGAGGTGGAATTTGGTATCTCGGGAGAAGATTGCTGGCGTATGGTCGTTTGAGGAGAAGAAGGGTGGTAAGCCTGGAGATGGATATTGGAGGTGGTTGGCTTGGGATGATCTCTGTGGGGCATTTGAGCATGAGATTACGGACAGAGTGGAGGTTGAGAAGGCTAGAGTTGAGGCCCAGACCAATCCGAAAGGAAAGTATAATTAGGCTCATGACAGGGATTTTTACCATTTTATGGCAAAGTTGAGCGGGGAGACGAACAGATTTCTCTGTCTACACCGGATGGGCTACGGAGGAGGTCTGATCATATAGGGATTATTGCCGTTCTATTTGTGATATCACACATGCAATAGCTGGCGGTCCAGAGTTACTTAATTCTCTTGTAATATTTTATGGAATAAATACTTCTTATTAGTATTTCTCAGTCACTGAACTTGGACGAAGCATGATGCAACTCATGACATTTGCGAAACAATAACGGAAACACATGAATGTCATAGACGACTCCTACTCGTATATATGCTATACAAAGGGTACGTATAATAACTAGGATGCTCAAACACATGTCAAGTCCTCTCAGACAGGCCGAACTACATACAAAGACCAATGTCGAGTCTTGACCAAGCCGTCGGGATTCAGCTCAGAAAAGTGGCACGAGTATTACGTGCAGATGTTAATGCACGCTTGACGTTTAATTTCGGACCTGTCAACGGCAACGCTTGTGTCCTGTGCTAGCCTGGTTACCGGGCCCAACATTTCTCATATGTAATTATGGAACAGCATTTGTGACATGATGACAGGGGAATCCTCAATTATTGGGGCCTTATTTGAACTGTGACATCTTTAGTCCATGACCACATAATTTCCACAGTTTTTTACCACCAAGTATGTCGAGTGCCAACTGGTAATGTCAACCTCGAGCCTCGGAATACGAGTACAGTCTCAAATCGTTCTTTGTTTTATACCCTATCTACGTCACTCCAAGAAGTACTCTTCAATCCGTCATCCTGAAGCTCTGTTCGAATTGCCTCTGGAGCAATTCAGAGTCAGTAGTCTTCATGCTAACCGCATCTGCATCCTGATACCCTTTTGGGTGACTGTTCCACCATTGAGGCTCTTCTGGCTGATGAGGTCGAGGCGATCGCACCACCTTCGGCTTTTCTGCAGTGACGTAGTACATGAGGTACCACCAATGAATCGATGGATCCTTAAGCTCTCGTTCTACAGCCTTCAGCACTTCTTGTATGTGTTCAATCGGATACTAGAGACATAGTTAGTTCGTGGTCTCCCAAGCTTCTTCCGTTACTTACGCCAAGTACTCTGCTCCACAAAGCAAGTGTAAAACCCTCCATCCCTTCAAATGTGCCGAGAAGCTGGAAATGCCCAATAAGCTTTTGTTTTGGGTCCTTTGGCCAAGTTCCCACTGGTATTTTGACTTTGCGAACCTTGACGTTCACAAAGCCGGCATTCCGGACCCACATCTCCAAGTTCTCTGCAACGCCGGAAAACGGTTTTCCAAACATCTCGGAAGCAATGGAGCCGTTCTTGCACCAGTATGCCATGGCAGAATTTGGTGGTTGATTATCAGCTCGATAGGGCATAACAACCTCCGTGAATTCCACCTTGCCACCAGGTTCACAGTGTGTGTAAATCCGATTTATATAGGCGGGCCAGTCGGATATGCAGCCAAACATGCACCGTGAGTAGATGAAATCGTAGTAGTTTTCTGGGCGTACCCATTCGGACTCGACGTCGTCGATCTCGAAGGTGCAATTGGAGGGTTTCCAATCGGTATTGACGGGCGAGAGGTCGATTCCAACGACCTACGCTCTTGATTAGAATGAACTGAAGAGGCTCAACTGGAGACCAATACAAACCTCAGCTTCAGGAAATAAGTCTGCCATTTCAATAGCCCACACCTGAAAACGTCAGTGATAGAACTATATCGCTTCTGGCGGTGTGCATACTCCCGTTCCCGTGCCAATATCGAGTATCTTGCGTGGGTTCTCGAGCCTTGTTCGACACAGTTCACCGCCATTGACGAGCCTATGAACATGGTGGCTATTGTATATTAGGGAGATTTTAGAGACAGGTGGGGAATAACTCACAATAAATCTATGGCATGATATTGTTTCTGAAATGGGCAATATCTCATTAGAATAGCCATCGACGTCTCCATAAACGGCATTGATTACCTCATCATTTGGCGCGAAATAGGCACCCTACCAGCACCACATTAGCGTTGATCACTCGCCCTATCGACTTTTGCCGAAAGTTTGAGGTTTGTAGGCGGAAAGCAATTTAAACTTACCGATCGATAGGAATGATATCTTCAAACCCCTCTGGTTCAGTTATGTACACGATATCCAAGCAACTGGACTTCTCACCGCCTGCCATTCTCATATTCGTAATCCAAGATGCTCTGCGCAACGCTTTCTTTGCTGAAGCCACTTTAAAGGCACGTTAGCACTCCGATGGAACGTTGGGGTTTTAAAATATGCACCTCATCGAGATGTCATCCATGTTGATGTCTTCCATTGCTGCCTGTAATCGCGATCCCTTCCCGGTTAGAAACATTGCTCTCCTCCCATCCCGTCAGGTTGCCGTAGGCCGCAACATTTCGAGGAATCAAACACCGACTTTCCCATGACAGCCCGAGCTGATAGGTGCACTTGCCGCTTCAATGAACGACTCATAGCCAGATTCGCTTCCTTCTAGGTCCGCCATTTCGGTACCTTGCTGTGGTTCGAATATACACGAGTTGTTGGAAGAAGCTTTGAAGTTGTGGAATATTCGGGTACACCTGTTCCGGGACTGGTTCGGATTTCAGATCTCAAAACGTCAAAGGTGGGAATTCGGTTGTTGTTATAGAAGAATGACCGCCGATGGATGGATTTAAACCGCTTAGTTATTGAGTTATCGTTCGTGACACTGGATGCCAGGATCATTTCAGGAACCTGGAAAAGTACCGTCGACAGACGCATGTCACGGATCTACCCAGACCCCCGAATTCTGAACCAATTTGCGAGGTCCGTCCATGCTTTGCTTTGCCTCAAAGAAGTAAAGTTCATCGTGGAGACTCGGATACCGTAAGTCGCCTTTTCGCTTCACTTTCGCAATTGTCAGGCACCAGAGACTAACTGGATGTAGGAAACAAGATTCTTAGAATCCTCAAATCAAATGGTATGGATTGATCCACTTTCCTTTGTGTGTCTACATGCTCGAACTCGAACACGTCTGATGGCGATATGATTCAACATCTATTGCTTTGTTTGTCGTCGTCATCTCTTTAACAAATATCTTTTGGCATATTTGCTTGTGCCTCTGCTTGGTCTCGGCTGACAGAGTGACTATAAAGGCCTTGTCCCTGATGTTCCAGAGGACCTTTACCAGTTGATCAAAAAGGTAAGCAACCCTGTCTTCCCGTCCCTTCTCGACCATGGGCTAACACATCACCAGGCTGTCACCGTCCGCAAGCATCTTGAGCGCAACTGCAAGGACAAGGATGGCAAGTTCCGCCTTATCTTGATCGAGTCTAGAATCCATCGTCTCTCTCGCTACTACAGGACTATCGGCACGCTTCTACCAACCTGGAAGTACGAGTCTGCTACCACCTCCGCTCTCGTCTCGTAGACGAATTATACAGACAGATTATACATTAGGCATATATTTCGCATCATTTTCTAGGTTTAATATTGTTGTTTTCTTTCTGGGTGTGATGGTGGGGTTCAGGGTACCAAGATACAACTTGGTCAAGCAAGGCAAGCCGAGGGACGCAACGAGTTCGAAGGGACGACAAGGTCCGATTCGAAGTCGGACAAGTGACAAGTCTTAGTCAGGGACAGGCACAAGTTGAAAGGTCGAGATCAAGTTCAGACAAGACAGAGGCAGACAAGGTTCGAGATTGAGGTCGGACAGAGGACAAGAGACAGACAAGATTCGAGGTCGAAGTCAGAACAAGATATATTCCAAATTCCCAAATGATTAGACTAAGGAGCAAAGAGGTGAAAGGAGTCTGGTCCTTAAGTAGAACACAGACTCCTGTCAAGCTAACTAAGAAGATAAGGATAACCGAACATCCGACCGGAAGGCCGAACATCCAACATCCGACCTAACACCCAAACGACACTAGCTAACCCACTGACAAGACCAAAGCTAACTAAGAATAGAATAGCATGGAAGAAACTAAGAATAGAATAGCATGGAAGACAAAAGAAACAAAGAGAAACCAATGACAAAGAGAAACCAATGACAAAGAGAAACCAATGACAAAGAGAAACCCAAGTCCAAATCCTAACCGACATCCCAGAAACGACATGTGATGTTGGTTCGAGATACCGAAATACCAATACCAAGTCGACAGGTCGGATAGGGCTGTCACCTGTGACACTGGGTTAAGGTATCCGGCTTGATATCTTTCAGAGTTATAAGCAAAATGAGATAGTTATATGGTCTTTTAGAGTCTTCTTTTAGTTTCAATCAATATCGTTGCATTACTGTGTGTCCTTGATACTATTATTGTCTGTTGTTACTGCACAAGTGTACTCCAAGTAATCTTCATATTGCAGTTCCAAAATATAATTATGACGCTATCTTACATATATCGCTTATGCAGACTATTGCGCGCGTTTGATCTCAATACAATACAATTTGCAGGCTTCTCTTTCCTGCCGACCAGCAGCAGAATTAACAAGTCTCGATACCCTTCTACTTGCCCTCTCCCGGCAAATCCAACCCAGTCTCAGGCCCAATCCACCTCAAATCCCTAACCTTGACCACCTCAACCCAAGCCTTTGTCCCCACCTTCCCTTTCCTTCCCCACTCATTCTCATCAACATACCACCTCCCCTGTACCAACTCCACCACCTTCCCCCTTGTCTGCACTGCATCCGGCACCTCTACATCCTTTACCTGCATATGCGTCCTACAATGCTTGAAAATATTCAACACTGCCTCTCTAACCACAGAAGGAGGAATACAATGAGCCTCGCCCTTGTTATGATGAGCTACAATCTTGCACTCTCCACGTACTCCTAGCACAAAGTCTGAGAACCAGATGTGATCATTGTCTGCAGATGTACAGATAGGGCTGGAACTGATATGGTTGGTGTCGTTGGCGGCCGGGAGGGTCATGAAGGCTGGGTAGCAGTCAAAGTAGGTGGGAGAATCGGCAGAGAGGAGACAGAGACCTTCGTCAGGGAGGTGGGGGGATGCGGGGATGGGGTCGGTGCCTTTGGGCCAGGTGGCAGCTGTGAGGGTCGTGAGGAAGAGGAGGATGGCTGGAGGGTGTTAGTAAAAGCCGGGGCCTGGGAGTGAAGAAGGACAAACAGAGGAGGAGGGACTTCATTTTGACTGGGGGATCCTCGAACCAGCGAGGATTTGTCGTGGGGAGAGTTTGGGGCGATGGTTGGGTTGCATTTGGGGGTTTTGTTTTGAAGGTCTGGAAGGTCTGGAAAGGAAGGAAAGTGTCTCCGGTGGTTGAGGCAACCGGAGTCTTTTTCGCTTTCTCCTGCGTTGCGTTGCGTTGATCGCCGCAAAAGGTAAGCCAGTTATCCAAAAGTCGTCAAAGCTCACCGCTGACCAACCAGATGTCAAAGACGACAGCATCATGCAGTGTCCTTACCTCGAAATGCATGTGCCTGTCCTGTCGACGCTTGGGACGAGATGCGCATCCGGATCCTAAGAAGTTCAACTGGAATGTTGGTGGAAAGACAGTGAAGACGAGGGGTGAGCTCTACCCTCCGCTTTGGCGATTCGAGTTCGAAGTTTGTTATAGACAGGTCGAAGAAGCGTAATGCGTATGGGTCAATTGAAGGGATCGACGGGTTGAGTTGCCGAGAGTAACTTGTATTCCAAACTTGAAGATGTTAGCCCGCACACATACCGTGAGGGCCGTGTTTGAAGCTCAAGCTCAGGTAGCAGCAATATGCCGCCGACACTCACAAAATATATGCACTCATAATTTCTTCTTGTCTCCCTGCATCTGTCAACCTTCACCGGGTCTAATCAAACTCTCATGCAATGCTCGTTTCCGTGCATTGTTCATCCCTCCAAGCAGCCTTTGTGCCTTCATTAGGAAAACCGGAATGATTCAAAATCGAGCTTTTGAATTTTCGAAAAACGGATATTGAGTAGAGAGCAAACGAAAGCGGAGGTGAAAGCGGAAGGTGAAGTGGCCAACTCTGGTTTGTTGCAGGTAGGGTGAACCTTTGAGGCCGCCTCGGGCAAATGATGCGAGTACTGTAATGGCACGCCTCTCTATCTTATCAATCTCATTTCGACGCCCAGCTGCGCTTGCACGGATGTGGCAAGCGAGCGAATCAGCTGACAATTAGCCTCGTAGCAAGAAATGACGTTCCTGGCGAGTTTGACAAGCACAGAGGAATTCACCCTTGGCTCCCGGTTCAAGCTTCATCGACTGCATCATCCGGCGTAAACAAATCCTTCTTACGACCCAACTTCATCGCCAAATCCGATTCAATTCTTAACCAAGCGCTCTCCACGTCACATCCATGTCTCTCAACGACGAGCGCACCGGTTACTTCGATGGTCCAACCAGTCCAACCAGTCCGCAAGACAGCGCCCCTTCAGAGTCGCAGCCATTGTTACCTCCTCGACAACGAAGAGCATCCGATTCTTCGCCGGGAACCTTCCCCAACGCCGTCTCCACTGCACGTCAGAAGCATCGAAGAATTGCGCCGACCGGAATAGCATCGTTACCCAAAGCTTCTGCAGGAATCAAAGTCGGCCCACAGAGAGCATCCAGGAAACTCGAGAAGCTAAAGATCCTCCCATCTCCAGCAGAGGAAGAGGAAGAATCGGGCAGAGATGTTTATTCTCAGGTCACCAGAATCAAAGATCAGACGGCCCGAAGGGATGCGGAGAGGTTAGGAAAGGCGGAAAAGGCGACGTTACCCAGAGTTACTGCCTACTGCACGGCTAAGGAGTACAATCTCGACCAGTTGATGCGTTACTTGAAAGGAAAGGCAAGTGTACGTGGGTCAAATCCCAAGAGAATCGATGAGTGTATCTATTCGCCCTTTTCCTACAGCTTTGAGGATCAAAACAGGACGACGGATCTGCTCAATTTGGCGACACCGACGATACCCGAAGATCCTCTTGAGGATGATGAAAATGCGGATGCTGCGTCTGTCATCAGCTTCGTGAAACAGCAGGTGCCGGTTGCATCTGAAGTGTTTCTGTTCAGCTACGGTGTCGTGGTTATCTGGGGCATGACAGAGAAGGACGAAAACAGGTTCCTCAAGGATCTCGAAAAATTTGAAAAGGACAAGCTGCCGGAAGACTCGGTACAGGTGGAGAACTTCAACTACTACATCACCGATTCGTACCAACCACGAATATACAACGATTTCATCACTCTCAAGGATGGAAAAAATTACATGTACAAATTGTCGATAAGCCATGCAATTGCGCAGTCTGCAAAGGTAAGAGTGGAAGGAGTCAATCCAACAATTAGTCGTCGCTAACACCCAGACCAGATTTCCTTGCTTGAAGATTATTTGGATGCCACCATCGAAGAGATGAAGAGTATCCCAAGAGAGGTTGCTACGACCGGCAAGATCAAGATGAGTCGCAAAACGGCAATGATGCATATTGGAGAATTGTTCATTCTACGTATCGAAATCAATCTGCAAGGGAATGTTCTGGATAGTCCCGAGCTGATGTGGGATGTAAGTTGATGCACCAGAATCATACCATGCGCTGCATGTGCTAACCAGTTGCCAGGAACCGCATCTGGATCCACTCTACAAGGCGACTAGAGCATACCTCGAGATTAATCAAAGAGTCGCCATTTTAAACCAGCGTCTTGACGTGATTGGCGATTTGTTGCAGATGTTGAAGGAACAGATGTCTCATTCCCACGGCGAATATCTCGAATGGATTGGTAGGCGTGCCCCTGGTATTGTGTACCTCGAAGCTAACACAGAGTTCCAGTTATCATTCTTATTGCGGCCGAGATTTTGGTTGCGCTCATCAATGTCGTGGTTGACCTTGCCGCTGCTTCGGATTAAGCATGTCATTGCATGGCTACATTCTCTTCTTTTCACTGGCATTAGGGCGTTGCGGTGTTCTATTTTGTGTCCTCATATTTTTTGCTTCTTGTTTATTCTGTGTGGTATCGTTCATGTCGTTCGGTTGCTGGACCTGGGATGTGCGATCTACTTTGATCAGCCTCGCATTTCTGAGATTGTATGGCGGGATGACTTGCGGACGCTTGCATGTTTTCTTATTGTTCCCTTGTTAAGAGTTTAATTATTATTTGTAATGCAAACGAGCGAATGGCTGGTTAAATTCCTATTTCTTACTTGGTGCTGGTGTACTGGAATGCAGTACAGTCCAGTGCAGTGTGGGCGTAGAGAAACGGGCAATGGCAGATGGGACTGTTTGCTATGTCAATACGACAAGTGGCCGGCATCGAACGGGTAGACTCTGTAGACAGTATTGGAAGGTCGATTTCCATTGACTGTCTCTGCTTATCCAGTCAGGGCCATGAGTTTGTTTGCCTTACTGACAGCGCAGATTACAATTCAGAGCAGGAGATGCAATCTCACGTTAGAGCTTGCTGGTATCGGGGAGTTCATGGGCTTCCATGCAGATTGAAACTGCCGTTAGAAAAGCCAGCCGATGCTCATGCAGTGTTCGCAAAAGTGATGTGCGATTGGAGGGGCATCAGTTTCCTCATACAGAGTTTCCAGCTGTTCGCATCTCATGTAACTACAAGTATGCACAGTGCATATGTGCCGAATACAAGTAGATAGTTTCGTCAAATAAACATTCTCTGAGCACTTGCACCAAAAGACCCTGATTGACGTTGTCGAGCTCCGTTTGGACTCTTGCATGTTGGACCGCTTGCGAATGCCGCTAAAGACTAGTGTATCGGTCTTGGGTTTCCCTCGCTGGCAAGCTTTGAAACGCACCCATACATAAACTTGGTTTGAGGATGTGGCGATATGTACGCATCTCAGATCTCATGTACAAGTTGCACTTTCAAGTGGGGCTCGAGTTCAACACTGAGATGAAAGCTCTCACGATGAACGCAAGCCGTTACGTGCCAAAGTGTATCTACAGGTACTCCGAGTTTCTGTACCTGTAACTGTTGCTAGCAAGTATGCTAAGTAATATAGAGCTCGAATATAAGTCGCACATGGCCGTGAAATTACTTCGTAATAGTGACATTGGTGGCCACTATGTACCTGCATCCAGACTGGTTCGGAAGGTTCAATTTACGAAATCTATTTACCTATTTCTGTACCTTCTAGGTATAAGTTCTGTACTAAGGACCTCGAATCCGGATATGTACAGCCGTAGACTGTACTTGTACCGGTACACATATTACCGTTGCCATCAAATGCATCTTGACACGTAGGAATGAGCTGAGATGCATCTTGAAGAAGTGGTATGTGTACAGTGTATCGCATCTCAATTCCCCGCAAACTCATCCACATAGGAAGGAAAACAAAACAGAACCACTGACGCTCTGAAGAAAAGACCAGTCAGGCAACTCTTCGCGGCCACAGAAGCTCATTCCAGATGGAAGCCTGACCTTACGGTTGCCGCTTTCGGAACTCGCCAAGAATCGAACCATGTTCCATGGGTCGCTTTAAGCATCTGGCGTTCGGAAGAAACGAATGATTCAAGGCCAGGGACAAATGTCAGCGAGTTGCAGGTTTGTATTCGCAATTTATTCGTTTGGATGTAACATAGGGGCGTTCGGGGCGTTCGGCGTTCTTTGAATCGATGCCTTTCCACTTGACATTTGCCTCCCGGACATCGAATGAAGCGGAATCATTTGCCGAGGGGGCATGGCCCTTTGAAAAATATGGCATCAGTTAGAAGGGTGGGGACTATTCGGCCAGCAAAGAGATGCATACATACTCGTGCCCAATGAGTAGATGAGAGTACATAGGTAGTTAGACAGGCAGTGCATCCAGCAGCATGATGCCAGTGGGGGGATGCTGTGTTAGTAAATCATTCTAGTGTATCTTTGGGTAACTCTAAATGTCTTGCCAAAGGTCTTGACCTTGAAATGTCAAGAGTTACTTGTATCGTCAGATTTCCTGGCGGGAACAGGGACCTGATTGTGCTATTAATCCACCGAGATTACCGACGTAGTTTGCGTAGCCTGTGTTTCCATACTTGCAGGTCTATAAATCCGCCGTCCGGTGCAGGGTGTGTGCCTCTTTCTGACTGGAAGATGTTTTGGCCTGCGGGTGACACCCCGAAACTTTATGGGCTTCACGAGAACGAATCTCGTGTTGAGTTCCGCCATGTATTGATTCCCTGGTATTCTATCCCATACTTTTGTCAAAGGGATCAAATAAGTATAAACTGGGTGTAAGGTGATGCCCCTTTCCAGTTAGCCTGTTTCTGCTGGCCCCCACTTACTCAACCCTGCCAAGTCGCCGATTCTTGAAATCACAGTCAATTTTCCAGAATCGCGAGAGATTTATAAGCGACCCATAAGCGAACGAGTGACAAATATCTGATGTTTCTATTTTAAGAAGTTCTGGCTTTTCTAGCATAAGAAAGCTGATTTCCTCTTCTTTCCCCTTATTTCAACCATATCGATTCACTGTCGTTTTACAGTCTCACCATCTCAACTTTCCTAAGCCTTTGCGATGCCTCCAAGTTATCTTGCCAACCTCTCGGGCTGTTTCCAGCTTATTGAATGCCTATCGGGAATGGGCCAGCGACAATTATTTAAGGTAATATTCATTCCATCGAACTACAGGTTTAGAACTAATAGGTGATCGCAGATACTTATTCCACCAGAGTTGGATCAGGAGTATGAGGGAGTAGTCACAAACCGAATTGTGGATGGGCATTCTGGGCATCCTGTTATCGCTGGGACAATGGAGTATTATGCTCCTTCGCAGCAAGAATTGTTATTGGCTGGATCTGTGGTGTTCTTGCATGCTGGATTTATCGATCGGGGAGCCTACCCTCCAGGGTCAGGCATTGCTGGTCCTTCTGGAACTGCTGTCCCCTCGCAACCGATTGATGGACTTATCAAGCTTCATATCAAGTGCTTTAGAGTCTCGGTGTAAGTATTCCATTCGAATAACATTTGCTTCTTCGCTAAAACATAGCAGCTTCCCTGGAAATCCAGACGATGTTTTCTATGCAACAAGACTACCCGAGCCAATACCACCTTTCGCCAATTTCGTTGGTCTTACAGGTCATAGTTATGACCCTCAGCCTGCAACTGAATACAACCTACGATATTTCGATGTCCGAACCACAGTTTACGACCAGGGAGCCCCAGGTACCGAAACATTCACAAGCTTTACCATTCGTGTCTTCATCCCGATTGGCCCTCGCTGGGCTCGCACAACAGCTCCCCAACCGAATTCTACAGTCCAGATATGTGGAAAGATTATCGGTGTTGTTCCTGCCTCTCCTCCCACAAACGACAACAAATTGGCAGTGCTTTTGGATGGTCTCGCTTTTGTTAATGCTGCTCGGGCTGGCAATGGTGGTCGTACTGATCCACCATCCTCCCAAGGAGGGGTACCTCCTTCTACCCCAAGAAGAAGGGGATGGATGACTAGAGGTGCACTACCTGTTACTCCAGGATCACAAGCAAGTGGTAATCGTCCAGCTGCCGATTCCGAACAAGCAAGTGGCAGTGGTGCTTCGCCTTCTTCTTTTCTTTTTGGTAATCGTTCTGGATCGGCTTCTTCGTCTGGGCAGCAAGGTGATAATCCCTTTGATGTTTAAACATATGGGTTTTGGGTTTTTATATAGTCAAGCTTACTGGTCGGTATATTAGCAATTGCTTCTGCTTTCAATAATATCGTTGTATTTCCCAGCTTTTCATTCGTTACACATACATCTGTGCAAGCGAGTAATCAAAGAGGCAACCAACGATTCAGGTTGCCACATCGTGCAACTCAAGCTGGGAATTCCTGGTGGGAAAATCTAAGTTTGTATGCTTTAACAGCTTCCTCTTCAGTTCTTGAGTCTAGCTGGACAAATACCTGCACCTATTGTGGGTCTTCGCTACTTGATTCGGAAACAGATGGATGGTGTTGCAATAAGGGCAAATGGATTCGTCCTCTCCTAAGCGATTATCCAGCTATAATTGAGAATGCTGTCACCACTCATCAGAGAGCGATCTCATCCCTCTCCAGGTCGCTAAACAACCTATTTGCTTTCTCAGCTATTGGGACTACTGGAAGGTTCATTCCCTTCCAAGGACCAGCGAATATCGCAATTACAGGAAGGGTCTACCATCGGTTGCTGCATATCGACCAAGGTGCCCATTCAATGCGATGGTTTCTCTATGATGGAGAAGATGCAAGGAGGGAAGCTGGACAAAGGTGGAATATTCCTTTTGACCTTATAAATGCATTTCGGGAGCATTTGGATGCGATAAATCCATTCGTTCGTACAATTCGGCATGCGATTGCCAGTGTTGGCGATACCACAACTCCTTTAAGCATACGATTGGATGGGTTTGTTGCAACAACCGAAATGGGTGCTCTCCTGTATAGTACTAATATGCAACGAGTAAATAGAAGGCAAGTTGTCTTCTACAGAAATAGCGACCAGCAACCTGAATTTCTAGACATCTTAAGCCCCCTTTATGAACCCTTACAATATCCGATTTTGTTTCCATATGGAACTCCAGGTTGGGCACCAAGGGACCAAACCCATAATCCTGCAAATCTCACACAGATTCAATGGTATCGGTTTGCCCTCTGTAGAGAAAACCGATTCCTCCGATTTGGGCGATTAACTTGCGAGTATTTGGTTGATATGTTCTCACGAGTTGAGGAACAACGACTTGCATATCAACGAATGGGCCGAACACATCAAGTGCAACGACAAGAGCTCCAACAGCAAGTGTTAACTCCCTTACCAGCTGGTTCAGGTACAGGAAGCAACTTTCGGTATGAGAATACCCTTTCAGCATCTTTTATGGGCTCTCGAGCTTGGGCATCTGAGCAAGTTGCGAATGCCCTTGCCCTATGTCGGGAATTAGGAGCACCGAGTCTCTTTATTACCTTTACTACCAATCCCACATGGCCAGAAATTACTTCGAAACTACTTCCTGGCCAGACTGCAGCAGATATACCTACAGTAGTGGTACGAGCATTCTATGCTCGATTAAAAAAGTTTAAGCGATGGATCAAAAGCCATTTGGGAAAGATAGTATACATGGTTGGGGTGACCGAATTCCAAAAGCGAGGCCTTCCCCACTACCATATGGTAATTAAGGTTCGTCTTCCTTTGTTTAATAGCGAGTTACTAATTGTGTTAGTGTGCTCCAGATCTCCCCTTTGAGAGCATAGATTCGGTTATATCAGCTGAGCTACCAGACGAGCAGGCAGATCCAGATTTACATCGACTGGTGAAAAAGTTCATGTTACATGGCGAGAACCATCTCCAATCGGCAACTTCTCGCTGTAATAAAAATGGCAAATGTGTGTATGGATTTCCGAAACCATTACAAGATACGACAAGTACAGATGACCTTGGCCGAGTACAATACCGACGAAGGCATAGAAAGGATTCAATGGTTGTTCCCTATTCTCCAGCTTTGCTTAAAGTTCTTGAATGTCATTGCAATGTCGATGCTGTGGTTGGTAGTGCAGCTGTCTTTATCTATCTTTACAAATACCTCTTTAAGGGTGTTGACCGAGCCAATTTCCAGGTATTAGACTTTATCCTACCCATAACATGCAACTAATTATAGTAGGTGCGAGACGATACAGTAGAAGAACCAGACGAAATAGCCGATTTTGTAAATGCCCGATATCTCTCAAGCTCGGAAGCTGCTTACCGAATATTCGAATTCAACATCCAGACTATAACTCCCACTGTGGAAGCGATTGCTACACATCTACCAAATCAAAATCTGGGGCAGTTCTATCGGCAAAATAATTCTGCTTCAAGCAGTTCGGCACTATTGAGATATTTTGCGAGACCACTTCTTCCTTCCTTCCGAAGTCTCACCTACACAGCCTACTATTCGCAATTTAGGCATGAGACGAGAAACCAAGATGCTGGTTTACGAGAAGGAGTCGAGTGGGCCTTGAGGCCTATTCCTGGAGAAACATTTGGATCGGCTGATAAAATTGTGGTTGTGATTAAGCGAGCCCGACCAGTTGTTACAAGACTTGCAACTGTTCCACCGAGAGTAGGAGAATTGTTCTATTTACGAGCAATCTTGAGGGTTAAAGCTGTATACAGCTTTTTAGAAGCCCGAACTCATGGAACTACAGTTTACCCTACATATCGGGAGGCTGCTATTGCTGCTGGATTGTTTGAAGATGCAAACGAGGCACAGGTAGCATTAAGAGAAGCAGTAGAAGCTCTTTATAGGCCTAGCCAGCTACGATTCCTCTTTGCACACCTGTTGCCAGACCTCCCAACGAATGCATTAGAGCTTTGGAACGAGTTCAAGATTATGCTCTCTCAAGACTTTGTTGTACGAGAACGAATGACTCAGCAGTTAGCCGAGCAGCACACTCTCAAGGAAATCGAAGGCTATTTAAGAGCAAGAGGATGTTGCTTAAGCGATTTTGGTTTACCGAAAGTGGGTCGTCTTCGCTCACAAGAGCTACGAGTGGAATTTGATTTCCTTGAAGAACGACAAGCTGAATTTCGTCAGGCAGCAACTACCTGTGTTCCAGCCTTGAACGACGAGCAGACTGGAGTTTACTTAACTCTTCTACACTACACCTTAAATCCCGATGAAGCTAAGCCTGTCTTCATTAATGGAAAAGCAGGTCGGGGGAAGACCTTTGTTGTTAATGCTTTAATTAACCAGCTTCGAGCACATCTTAGCATTGTGGTTGTTACAGGCACAACAGCTCTTAGTGCCTTACTATACGAAAGAGGCAGAACAGCACATTCAACTTTCGGGATACCTGTCGAACCGAATACAACAGAGCTTACATCAAGAATCTCTCCTCGGTCAGGAAAGGCCGAACTCCTGCGAGAGGCCACACTAATTGTATGGGAGGAATTTCCGATGGCGAATAAGGCTGCAATTGAGTGTGTAGATGTTCTACTTAAGACTTTAATGAATAATGGAAAGCCTTTCGGGGGGAAGGTATTTGTTGCAGTGGGGGACTTTCGACAAGTTGCCCCTGTGGTCAAAAATGCAACAGGTCCAACTGCTACATTTGATAGCTCTATACGATCTTCCTACCTATGGTCAGCCTTTCAGGTTTTACATCTTATTCAACCTGTTCGGAATGCAGCAGATCCAGAATTCTCGAACTGGGTGGATACTGTTGGAGAGGGAGACTGCAACGAGGTCGATTTTGCCGATATTGGCCTGCTGAGAATAATCCGAACAGAAGAAGAAGCAGAAGCATTTTTATACCCTAATGAGGTCTTACAGGATCCTGTACGATGCAGCTCTACAGCCTTCCTTACTTTGTTAAACCTGGATGTCGATGGTTTCAATTCCCGAATTTTGGATAAAATAACTGGTGCCGAAAGGGTTTATTTCAGTTATGACCGAATTAAGGAAACCGAAGGCGAGGCTATTGGGATACGAGAAGATGCAATTACAGACTATTTATCGTTAGTTCGTGGGAATGGCATCCCGAGCCATGAGTTACATCTGAAGAAAGGTTCTGTATGTACTATCATGCGAAACCTATCTGTAGAACGAGGATTGGTTAAGAATGCTCGGGTCATCGTGCAGGAGTTACTACAGCATTCTGTGCAGGTACTATACACCGAGATACTACCCGGCTCGGGGCCTTATACTAATCAGATGCAGGTGTCACTACTTAATAATCCAGCTGGAGACGACCAGGCAGCTTGGATACCTATTCCCCGAATTCTTTTCGAATTTAATCCTGGCTATGTCCCATGGTCCATTGAAAGACGGCAGTTCCCTTTACGATTATCGTATGCTGTAACTTATAATTCATGTCAAGGTAAAGCTACAAGCCTACGATATACTAGAGAAGAAGCAAACTGTGTCGCTAACAAATTAAAGGACTTACACTTGATAGGGTTGTGCTTGATGTACGAGTTAACCCATTCGCACATGGGCAACTTTATACAGCTCTTACCCGGGTACGAAAGAGATCAGATTGTGTAATCCTTATTGGCGATAGAGAAGATGCAGTCGTAAAGAACATTGTATATAAACAACTGCTACTATAAGCAAACTACTCTTTTAATCTATATATATATCTTGATTCTAAGCACGAGGCCCAAAGATTGCCTCCTGTAGTGCCTCATCCTCAGCGATCTCATCATCGTCCATACCCTCTTCCATATCAAAAGTATTTTCCCTCCATTCCTCATCCTCCTCATCCTCTTCCCCTTCCTCAATATCCCCCCCACCGACACCAGCTCCTCCACCTCCTCCACCTCTACCTCCACCGACACCCCTGACCCTCATGCCGATCGCCAGACATTGTCCTCGCTGGATTGCTCCACCCCTATCTGGGTCTTCTGGATCTGGGTCCCCATCTCCACCTCTCAATCTTAATCCAGCTCCTCCCTTAGACTTCTTCTGGCGATTGCTAGCCTGAATAAAGTCAATGTTTGGGAGCGAGGTCCCATGAGCATCTCCTGGCTTCCAAATGACAGTCCGATTGCCAGCCCCATGCACCCGAATGCCATACTCAGCAATATAAAAGTGTTGGCCGATGCTGAAGTCACCTCTTCTCAAAGTGGTGAAGGAAGAGCAGAAGGTGGTGCGATTCCTTTCCCTATGAACATAGCGAGCATAGTTCTGGGCAATAAGACCACCCGATGGAGCATGATCCTGCAGGTAGAAGGTTTGACGAAGCCCAGATCTGGAATCAGGTACCGAATAACCCTTCTGTTTCCCCATGTCATCCATGCGAGGAAGCTGAAACACAGATGCTGCCTTCTGATAATCATCGATGTACTCTGGTAGCATCATTCTCTTCTGAATATTCCAGGTGAATGCGAAGACTGAACTGATATCGGAGGAGAATCTGGTCCAGGTGTTGTCGATGTCCTGCTCAAATAGCTTTTTGTCCCAGGTGTCCGAATTGTTGGCGAGAGACTTGGTCCAGTTGTTGGTCTTTCCACCGATTTGCCCTCCAGTCCAACCAACACAAGCGATGCTTCCTGGGTCCTCCAATCTGACACTCTTCAACCCTTTGCACCCAAGAGCAATCACCGAGTCCATCCACTCCAGTACCTTTCTATCCTCCTCTGGGATCACCTCTGAGAAAACAGCAGCAACAAGCTCGCCAGTAGAGTCCCTGAAGATGACACTCTCAAATGGTCCGACATCATAAGTGAGATCCTCATCCCTGACGAAAGTAAGGGGAAAGTTGCGAATCTGTCCTTTTTTCCCTCTTTTGTCTGGAAGCCATGGGTTTGTAGCGAGCCATTCCTGCCATTTGCTCTTCACCTCTGGCTGATCATAGATCCAGGTGTCGAGTGGTGGGAAGGGAGATTTGAGACGATCAACAATCACAGTCTTGACATCTCGGTCCTTGCACCAAGTCTCATGCGAATCTTTTGGACCAATCCCGATTGAAGCAATCATTCTGTCCCGAGAGTTGGAATGTCGAAGGCGAGCAAGGTGTTGTTCCCGAAAAACATGGTGAAGTTGGTTTAAAACATCTGGAGAAAGCGATACACCTTGAAAGAATTAGCGACCATGAACATGAATTCAGAAACGAAGTGTTTACCTTTTGGAATACCACCATTGGGAGCAAACATTCCTTTAAGCGATAACCAATGATTCTTCCGAAGCCCGAGGTATTCACAAACAATAGCGATGTGGACATCTTTAAATGCATTTGCGATGAAGGATTGGAGATTTTCAGACTGGGCGATGGCCTCAAACACAAAGTGCCAGCTTGGGGGTGTGAAGGGCTGAACAGTCTCAACATCCTCCTCGACTCCATACTTCTGCTGGTTTGGGTCGGTAGGTAATTGATCGGCTGGAACAAGTAGTGTGTTCCGCGTAGAGTGTTGTCGTTTAGCGGGCTTTGGCTTTGGGGTTGCTCTTCGCTTCTTTGGAGGCATACTATGTAGCAGAAGAATATTAGCTTCTGTCCACAAGGTCCAGGTCGAGGTCGAGGTGGCGATATGTGCGAGCTAGGTCCAGGTCGAGGTGGCGATAGGTGCGAGCGAGGTCCAGGTCGAGGTGGCGATAGGTGCGAGCGAGGTCCAGGTGTGAGCGAGGCCCAGATGTGAGCGAGGTCCAGGTGGAGGCCCAGGTGCGAACGAGGCCCAGGTGTGAGCGAGGCCCAGGTGTGAGCGAGGCCCAGGTGTGAGCGAGGCCCAGGTGTGAGCGAGGTCCAGGTGTGAGCGAGGTCCAGGTGTGAGCGGGGTCCAGGTGCGAGGTCCAGGACCAAGTGTTATAGCAAGGGAGTATAGATAGATCTGTCAAGCTTTGAATGGTTGGTCTCTCCTAATAGAATCATAACGAGCTGGCAAAGGGCAGTTCTCCATGGATAGTTGCACTAATCCGAAAACATGCCCAACACCTAATGCCCATAATCATCATAAAAGGAGACCCCCGCAAACATAAGCCAGCCACCAAATATCATCTAATCCCAGCCATAGCACGAGGTCGAGGTCCAGCACGAGGTCGAGGTCCAGCACGAGGTCGAGGTCCAGCACGAGGTCCAGCACGAGGTCGAGGTCCAGTAGCACGAGGGCACGAAGGCACGAAGTCGAGGTCCAGAGGAAGATAGGGGTAGTCTTTACCTAGCAAACTGCAATCATTAAGTTAGTAATTGGCTTTATTGTACTGGAAGATTATCATACCTAAATACAGGCTCAAATAAAGCACTGTATAGCTGGAGTGGGTGGTGTTGTAGCAAAGGTTGTTGACAGCGAAGGTTGTTGACAGCGAAGCGTGAAGTGTAAAGGAAATGGAGTCAAACAGCGAAAGAAACGAGCCAGGCTTCTGATTACATCATCCCTTGGCGCTACCTTCATGGAGAAAGAGCCCACCGGCCCCTCAGAGCCCACCTCGCACGAGCCCCTCAAGCGGGAAACAAACGGGCGGCCGAAGGCCGCACAAATCTTGTAATCATGTAAGGTAGGCAGATGATACACCCACGAGCATGAGCGAAGATGCATGTATTGCAGGACTAGACTTTGTATAACTGGTACTCTATCCGTTTGAGGGCTTGGATACCCCTTGCTAAGTATTGAAGACTTCCGATCTTGGTGAAGGTAACTGTCAGGAGTGGCATTTCGTCAGAGTTGAACTGGCAACGCTTCAAAGCTCCGGGCAGAAGGCTTTGGAATGCTGTCCTATTTTTTTGTCTCTGAATGAAGATTTGGCTTTGTCTTATGATGTGATGGGCCCGCAGCCGGCCCACCTGAATGACCTTCTTTAGTCGATAGTGCAAAGACACCTGAGCGTCCTACTTTAGTAGAGTGCAACTGTACTTGGACGGATATCTCGCCGCCTTTCATAAGCATATTACATGTTGGGGCGGAGTATAACTTACAAGTAATAGGGCTTCGGGAAGAATATCTGGCCCCTTCAGCAGCTCTGTTCTCGACTTGTCGTCATCATCATCGTTACCTCAGGAAATTTTTGGAATCCCAATCACCACCACTGGGTAGGAAATTTTTGAAGATTTTTGTGGGTTGATGATAACTGGGGATAGTTTCGACAGCTCAACAAGCGCAAACACGCCAATATCCCTGACCCGAATTTGGTTGAGCCCAAGTCGCCAACCAACCTCACCTTCGCCCCTCTCCAACCATCATCAAACACGAATTCCTTTCCTATCCTCTCCGTCTCTGCACAACACCATTCTCCAACAACCTTCTCCTCATCCACCCCCCGATTCATCCCTACATCATACCGGCCGTCCTACACTAATACCCAGTCCTACTACACCACAGCGACCCTCCAACCTGTTCAGAAACAACACACACTCTCGCTCTCCATCCTAGAAACCTTATCAGGCTCTACAACAACCCGATTTGCTGGTCCATGGCTAGCAGTCAACCCCAAAGGCGACTCATGAGTTTCTCCGGCGGCGCGCAAGCCGAAAACAACTATCGCGATATCGAATACAATCCAGATACCCTGTCACCGACACCCTCATACCGAACACGACCTCAACCTCTTCCGACACCCACAAAATCCGTGCTATCACACCATAACCTCCTCGCTTCTGCACCAGCAAGTCCGCCCACACCAGCCCCCAGTCCAACTCCACAACTCAACCGTCTACCAACCTGGGCTTCAGCAGGAGAAAGTGAAGATGATTTCCTACGGACGGCTCGGCCATACTTTAGTCGACTGGACTCGTTGGAGCGACAAAGATTCCTGGCCGAAATCCTGAACTTGTGCGACTCCCAACAACTCAGCTTTGTGATGAACTATGTTTCTCCACGGTTGAAGAAGGATCCCTTCAGAACTCTTCCAAATGAGCTATGCTTACGGGTAAGTGTGCTCCATTCTTTTTCCTTTGATTGCAGATTGGGATTGTGTGGATGCTGCATTGCCGGTGCTGTATGCAGTCAGAAACGACAATTTGGGCGTGCATTTCAGGGAGGCTATGGAGGTAAAGGCAGTGTGCTAACGAGCAGTCCAGATTCTGTCTTTCGTCGACGATCCTCGCACTCTCGCTAGAGCATCACAAGTATCAAAAGGCTGGCACTCCCTGCTCAGCGACGACTTGACCTGGAAGAATTTGTGCGAATCGAGAAGATTTGTCCTCTCTTCAGAAGTTGAAACATTCGGACGAACGACCCACAACCACCATCACGACCCATCCCTCTTCCAACCCGTTGCTTCAAGACAGTTTATGGAGATAGGACCCCAGACTGCAACAGCCGGTGCATCAAATCTCGCTCCACCCAAACAACCAAAACGACCAGCTCCACCCTCGAGTTACAGATCACACTTCAAGCAAAGATACATGGTCGAGACGGCATGGAAGACCGGAGGGAAGTTGGTGGCTAAACATACCATGTCTGATCATGGAGTTGTCACCTCTCTTCACCTCACTCCGGATTACATCATCATTGCTCTCGACAATGCAAAGATTCACGTTTTCGATGCTGAAGGAAACTGGCTGAGGCCCCTGACTGGTCATGAAATGGGAGTATGGGCTATTGTGCCATGGGGCGACACTTTGGTTTCTGGAGGATGTGATAGGGAGGTCAAGGTTTGGGACATGTCGACTGGGTAAGTGCAAAGTTCAGGGTATGCGAGGGGTTTGGTTGCTAATAGTAGAACAGCGAATGCAAGAAGACCCTACATGGGCACACCTCGACAGTTCGATGCCTCAAAATGAGCGACCACAAGACGGCCATTTCTGGATCTCGGGATACGACTCTTCGAATTTGGGATATCGAACAGGGCGTTTGTCTGGGAATCTTAAACGGGCATCAGGCTAGTGTCCGGTGCCTCGAAATTCATGGAGATTTGATCGTCAGTGGTAGCTACGATGCGACAGCAATTGTTTGGAGCATCTCCAAGAGGGTGAAATTGAGGACTCTGAACGGGCATGTTAGCCAGATATACGCCATAGCTTTTGATGGAAAGAAGATTGCTACAGGTTCTTTGGATACCACCGTCAGGATCTGGGATCCCCATACTGGGTAAGCGAAATACACTTCCGATCCTACCGGCATTGGCCTCGATCTCGGGACTTGGAACTAACGCTTATTTAGTGCTTGTTTAAGCGTATTCCAGGGTCACACCTCGCTTGTTGGACAGCTCCAAATGCGCGGCAATACCCTCGTTACCGGCGGCTCTGATGGCTCAGTCCGTGTATGGAGCTTGGAACAGTCTGCATTGGAGAAGCCAAACACAGCCTGCGTCCATCGTCTTGCTGCTCACGATAATTCCGTCACTTCCCTTCAGTTCGATGAGGTCCGGATAGTCTCCGGAGGAAGTGATGGTAAGGTTAGAGTGTGGGATTTGAGAACTGGTGCACCAGTCAGGGAACTGTCTACTCTCGCAGATGCGGTGTGGAGAATAGGATTCGAACAAGAGAAGGCAGTTATCCTGGCCAGCAGAGGAGGAACAACCATGATGGAGGTCTATTCCTTCTCGCCACCACCAGAAGCTCTCAACGACTTTTACCGAGCGTCCAGTCCGAGTGCAATGTCTGAAAGATCCATCAATATTTCAGATGATGCAGCCATGCACGATCACGACGACGACGAGTCACATACCACAGTCACGGCCAGTTCATCGAGACATCAACCTTCATCCCCAACCCCAACATCGGCCTCCGATGATCAACTACGAGTCACCATGGAACATTCTTCTGGAGAGGGAAGGTCTGCCGACGGTTCTTAGAACGACCCTCGGACACATCCGGCTACTCTCTCAAAAAGTGTCACTGTCAATCTGGCAAGTAGGTTAAGGAGTTTCAGTCGGTTCCGTCATTGATTTATTTTTTCGTTTTCTTTCTTTGCCAAAAAAGGACAGGTCTTTTTCTGCCTTTTCATAGTTTGGTTTCCCCCCGTTTGGTACCCCTCTTTACGGCGTCTCTGGTGGTAGACCTGGGTTGTGTTTTATTGTTCGGAGCCTTGTTTCTGCCTATTGTCGTCTTGTGTCGTTATATTACCTCCTCTCCTTTCTTTCTTTGTCTTTTTCTTCACCTCTCGTTACTTCTCGGTTTCTGATTAGATCTCCTCTGTTTTTCAGCATATTGCATTTTTTTGTTGTTGCCTTGTCCATTAATTGCGTTTCTGTCTTGTCAACTACCATTCCGCCAGTATGATTAATCATTTCCGAGCCTCCCTTACAGTACATTCTACGTTTACCTGCCCTTCTTCCGTCAGAAGGAGGACAACAGGCTCTCGTCATACATACGATCTACACCACATCACGTTACACCACTTCGTCTCGCTCTCTTTCCTGCTCTTCTTTTATGACTTAACAAGATTCATACAGAAGAGTCACTGTTGTTGCTTCTTGCTTTACATTATGGGGATTACCATTTGCTCGTTATTGTTTGGGGGCCTACTTCGTTGTTTTTATTACCGGTCTTGTAATGCTCAACGCAAGCCTGGCTGTTATCTATCTAGCTTTCTTTTTTTATACTACTTTATATATTTTTTTATTCACCTACAAGCGGGACTTCTCTTCTTCTCCTTTCCTCCTTGTCTTGCTCATTACCGAATTACCTGAACTTATATTGCGTTGATATTTACTTTTCTACTTTCTGTCTTTTTTTGCTACCTGGGATTCTTCTGACCTTCGTTTTATCTTCTCTTTATGTACTTAGCGGTTTGTTGTAAGTGTGTGCCTTGTGCAGACAGGGGGGTAATTTGGGCTTGGGACGGGATAGTGGTGTTTACAGTTGTGGTTTTAGTTGTGGATATCTAGCAATCATGATGTTAAATTAAGCTGTCTCTGTTTTAAATGTGCCTGCTTATGCGGATCATTAAACCATGCGTGAACTTGACCTTTCAATCGGAAGGATGCCTCCAATGCGGCATTCAGACCCAGCCAGTATATTTACATTGCCTAATCAGCCTTGCGTAACATAACAGAGAGCGTTACGCTTTTAACTCGACCAGTTCACGACGCCCATGAGAGCGGGCAGGCTGGTACCCGTCAGTATTTCAACTCGCATTGCCGCATCTTCAACTTGAACATTGCGCACTTAACGGTTCGCAGACCTGCGAGAGGAACCGGGGGCTTTAATACTGGTAGGTTGACGGCGTTTCGGTGATGGCGTGCATAAGCTTGCTAAATATTCCTTTCATGTTCATGCTCTCATGACTACCTGTTCTCTGATTAGAAACTTGAATACCATGTGAAAAGACCGGACAGAAACCGATGAGACGGTTCAGGGTAGGCCGAACAAAAAGTGATCCCTCGACCCCTTGGTGTGCTGTTCAAACAACCATCTTCAAGCTGGTAGAAAATGCGGTATCGGCATTGTATTTGACGCCTTTGGCCTGGCATCCATTGACAGGAGAGGTTTGATCCTAGGCCGCCAACCTAGCGTGTTGCTGATATGTCATGTCAGGAGCCGTAAGGGCCTCTCAGTGCAGCGCCGGTCCTAATCTTACGAAGAGCTGTAAAGCCTCCTCCAGCAAATATTCGGGGGAAGGATTCTTCAAATGGCTTAGGTTCAAACAAGAGAGCAGGATTTATGACGGGCTTTCGAAAGTTTTGACATAATGATTCAGAGAACACCACGTCTATGGTAGCTGGCAAATAATGAAATGAGGAGCTGTCCGCGGGTACAGGCATAAGCGTGAGAGACCCCCACCGGAGCTATGGCGTGCAGAGGGCAGTTTGACAAACTTGCGCCCAGGCCACTTGTCAGCCTTATATTTGCAGCTACCGGTCTGGAGAATAGTTTGCGAATTGGATTGACCAACTTCGCTACTGGTCGATCGAAGGCCTCCCAGTGAGCATTTCCGTGTGTTGAGGGCGCAATCCGATGTCCTATCTCCAGAAGCAAGATAGTCGAAGCCGACCTCCCACTTGTCTCTCGGGCTGAAACTGCCGTTTTCATTAGATAGTAATTTCCCGGAGTTAAGACAAGTCTGCAAGTGGTTGTCCGCTCAAGCTATCGTCAAGTACTTCGGCATTCTTCTTTGTTTTGGACTCGACGCGTATTTGGAGCAGCTCTCTGAAGGCACAGTTCTTCTCAGGAGGACTTGAACTGGATGTCGGATCATCAAGAATCGTATAAAGAGCTCCAGACTCACCTGAGATGAATCAGTTCACCATTCATTGACTGTCAAAGAAGTCAGTATATAGCATCCAGTCACATCGATCCTAGAATCTGCACATACCAGCTCCGATCATGTCTGATCCACCCGCAAACAATGACACGACGGCAACGCCTAGCACCAACTCAAATGCTGTAGCTGGATCCAACTCGGAGCAAGCAGCAACTCAGCAACACCCGGCGACACCAGCGAATGTGTCGAGCAAGATTCAGCCAAATGGCTCACAAACTGGTACCCCGAGTGCTGCCGCGGTCACTCGCAATAGCGTATGCCCCTACTTCCTACCTTTCCTAAGGCATCTTCTAATTATGACCCTCTCGTCAATGTAGTCCCCTCCTACCGAGAATCAGCACGTACCATCAGATCCCAGACAAGATGGTCAGATGCCACAATTCCCACAGGCGTACTACTGCAGCTTTATGCGTCCTGGTCTTGACCAATATAATAATCCACACCGTAACGGCGGCTCTCCAAGTCCATAGATACGTAAGTGTTCCTGCATCTTGCCCAGTGCTACCCGTCGAAGACGTAGCTAAGAAGTAAGCGGATGGACCAGATAATAGGATGACAAAGCAAGAGTTTGCGTGCGAATTAATGTTGATGCATAGGAGGTTGTTGAAGATATAGCTGGGAAATTGGATCGTAAATATCGGGGAGGACGACGAAAAGTTGTTGACAATAGTAATGTTGTAATGCCGAATAGGAAAATCATTCCGCCTCGATGCTGACATGGCTGAACTCAAGTAGTTCAATACTAAGCAAGCAATATCGCAGAATCGGATTCGAAGGTTCCTCGTATTTGCAGAAGAAAGTTGTCATGATATCTGCCGACTTCATGCTCTTGGAGGAGTGTCGTCAACCTCGATGTCATCGTCCCATCTCAGCTTGTCGACGATAAACCTGGTAGCGTCAGCTTGCAGAATTTAAACATCGTGACCGCAAAGCTGCAGAATC
Source organism: Ascobolus immersus RN42 (assembly GCA_003788565.2). NCBI lineage: Eukaryota > Fungi > Ascomycota > Pezizomycetes > Pezizales > Ascobolaceae > Ascobolus > Ascobolus immersus. The sequence continues at coordinate 1,032,489 of ML119646.1, read as the reverse complement.
CGACCTATATAGAAGACGGACTTCCATAATTTCGAGAGCCCCACATAAACCAGTAAACCAGGATTCAACTTCCAGGCCATCCTACCGTTCACCTGGCTTGAAGTGGTACAGAGTAGTAGGTACCCGGTTGTCCTACCAAGTAATTCGTCAGGGGTGTAAATGGGCAACTGGTAGTGTTGGAGGTGCTCAGAGAGCAGATGGTCGCAAAATAAAGAAGTTTGTCAGGGCGTTGAAGACACGAGTGACGTTCGGGAGCGCATGCGAAGTTGACAGGTTGTTCAAGTTGCTTCACCCCAATTTTGGCGAGGTTCGAGAATCCGGTTAGCGGTTTGAGCAGGCCAGCAAGGTGCCCCCTCATTTGGCGGCATATGGCATACCGCGCAGCGATCAATCAGATAAACCCCGGCACTTGTTCAGAGGGGAAAGACAACCCTAGACACTCACTTTCCACAAACGGTAGGAATTACTATGAACAAATCACAGGCACATCAATTTAAGTAAGTAACAGATCTCGTAGCAGCTCAAAACAAATACATTTATGTATAATTCCCTACTGTTGATCTTGAGAAGAAACCGAGAAAGCGCGAGACAGAAAAGCAGATGACGATGACGATGATGATGATGCTAGAACTACCGTAATGTGACATGATATCCAACCAATGTAAAACGTTACTACGAAGGGTAGAAGGGAGGTTATTTTTCAAAAGAAGAGAAATAAAGTCAACACTCCCGCTAAAATATATAAAAGTTATCCCTAGAAATGTAGAAGTACCCTATTGTTTGGTATCTGCCAAGGTGTAGGTAGAGCGGAGGTAGATGGAGGTGCAGCAGGCGGAGAGGGTGGAGGGGCAGACAGCGAAGAAATGTAGATCAATAAACAAATACAAAGCATGCGATAAAGAGAAGAGTAAAGGAAAAATTGAAGATGGCGAAAAACAATAAAGTTGCCACATGTCAAAAAAGTTTGGATAAAGATTAACAAGGAAATGAAAACGAAGGTAAAGGCGAAGTAGTGGACGAGGTTACGACGGGGGTAGGCAGTCTACCATATTCGCACCAATTAAAGGGCATATTAGTAAGACTTATTACAAGAGTCAGTCCAACGCAAAACGCAAAAGAATCAAGGGTAGAAACGGTAAAAGAGAAGGTTTTAGGAAATGGTATCGGGAAAGAATAATAATGCACAGGAAGTACAAAAGGGTAATCCGAAAAGAATCTCTCAAACGCTGGCATCAAAACATGCACGCTTAACGAGCTTCGCCCTCATTCCATCCCGAAACCTCTTCTTGGATTCCCATTCCGTACGGCCCGTTGTTGGAGTGGCCATTCATCCCACCTGGAAGGCTGACAGTGCGAGCGTGTTGGCCACGGATGGCATTCAGGTTGTTGTTAACCAGGCCATTTCCGTTTTGAAAGTTCTGCTGCATGTCGCGCTGCTGCTCGAACTGGCCATTCTGCTGTTGCTGTTGTCCGTTTCCATACATGGCCATCTGCTGTTGGTACATGGCCTCCTGCTGCTGCTGTTGCTGCTGAGCGAGATAGGCTTGGAGTGGGTTGATAGCAATGTTCTGCGTCAAGTCGTTTCCGTTCTGTGGGAGGCCTGGCGACAAGTTGGGTGGGGAGTTGCCGTTACCAGACTGTCCGTTAGCAGTCAAGCCAGCGGACTGACCGTTAACTGGGCTTGGGCTCTGGTTGGACATGTTTCCGTTTCCAGCAACAATGTTCTGGCGAGGTGGGTTGCCACATCTGTCCTTTCCGAAGTTGATCTTGAACCTCTTGTACTCCTCACGGTTGCGAATGGCCTCGATAGCCTTGATGGCATTGGCAATGTTGGTGAAGTTGACGAAGGCGCAGCTCTTCTCACGGAGAGTGTTGACAAGCTCAATCTCACCGTACTCAGCAAAGTCCTGTCTGAGACGTTCCTCGGACCAAGACTCGTCAAGGTTACCAATGTACACGTTTCTGGAAGCACCACCAGAGACGGCAAGAGCAATGGCTGGTGGAAGAGCACCGGAATGCTTGCCCCATCCAATCTTAAGTCTTCTGTTGTGAATCATAAGACCCTGGAGGTTGCTGAGAGCATAGAAGCTAGCGGCAGAGGTAGGATCGATGAAGGTGACGAAGCAGATGTGCTTGTCTGGAATGTAACGGATATGGTGAAGAAGACCACCACGGACAACGTTGCAAATCTCCTCAATAGTAGTCTCTGGATGGATGTTGCCCAAGTAGACGGTTCGGTTGCCCAAGTTGTTCATTCCACCAGCGGAAGTGGCAACAGCGGCAGCAGCAACAGACTGTTGAGCAAGAGCAGTAGAGATGATTTCGCGATCAGCGCCGCTCAAGACATGGGAGTAGCCTGGGGCAATTCCGAGGTATTGGGCAGCATTCTGCTGCTGGGTCTTGGAAACATACGCGCATCTATCCTTTCCGTAGTATACACGTCTTGGTGCCTGCCACTTGGCCTCCTGTGGGAGCTGGGTAACGGCCTTGACGGCATTGCTGATAGAAAGGAAATGGACGAAGCCGATAGCCTTCTCGCGAACCAACTTAATGGTGTCGATTGGGCCAAACTTTCCGAGGTCCTCTCTAATCTCCTCCTCAGTAATATCCTCTGGCAAGTTGCCGAGGTAGACATTTCTGGAGGCTCCGTTCTGCTGAACAGCCAAAGCGACAGAGGTTGGGACTGGAGATGGCTTTCCCCACCCGACCTTGACGTCCTGTCCTCTGATGGCCAACTTCTTCAAGATGGCATCAGAGTGGAAGTGGGTGGCAGAGGAGCTGTCCAAGAAGGAGATGAAAGCGCAGTTCTTGTCTGGGAGAAGACGAACGGACTCAATCTGACCAGAGCGGACATGACCAAGGATTTCTTCAGCAGTAGTCTCAGCTGGGATGTTGCCGAGATACACAGTTCTAGAAGTTCCTGGAACAATGCCAGGGGTAGCAATCATTGGAGAGCCAGTTGGGGAGGCCTGTCCGTAGAAGCTTGCATACTGAGTTGGGAAGCCAGTTGGAGACATGAGACCAGCGCCACCGAAGGTTGGAGACAAAGCCGAAGATGGGTTCTGCTGGAAGTTGCTCATTGGGAATTGCTGAGAGTTGAATCCATTTGGTGTTCCTGGCTGGAAAGGAGAGCCCAACAAGAGCTGAGAAGGCAACAAGGGGGTGAACTGCATGTCACCATATCCTCCTGGAGATCCGATACCGTTATCACCCTGGAGCTGGTTGTGCATCGAGTTTTGGAATTGAGGAGCGGTATTGATGGAGGGCACGTTGACACGGCGCCTGTTGTTCTGGTCGTTGAAGGCCATTTGTTCGTTGCTGACGGACTTTGAGAGTGGATGAGGAAGACGGGCAGCGGCTTGGCTATCGTTCATAGAAAGGTACTGCGGGAGGACAGAGGTGTCCGCACCGGGGTGCTGGAGGATTGCCGTTTTGAGCAGATCTGACGTCCGGGCTATCGTCCGGACTTTTCGGTTCTAAGCGAGGAACTGGTGCTTGCGCGTGTCGAACAAGGAGAACTGCAAAAGGGGTATTAGCAAAAAATTGAGGGTTGCGAAGGGGACAGGGGAAGAGCTCATCCGAGCCGACCGATGGGAAACCCCTTGAGAGTTTGGGTACTACTCACACAACTACAACAAACAACTATCAAGCTACGTCCGCCTGTAGTATCGTGCCTAACAAATATCCCTATTCAACCAAACGTCAGCAATCGGTCCCCTATCCCGGCTTCGTAGTCCAATGGTTCGGATGGTGGAGTGAGCGGTGTCGTACTCTGTAGAGGTGAATGTGATTCAGGGCCGAGAAGAGAAACGGGGTCGTAAGTCGAAAGGTGAAGAAGCCAAAAGCTGTCCTTGAGAAGTGAATCGAAATAAAATCAGGGACGGTTTCGAGAAGAAAAGGTTGACCGATGGTGTGTCTCTCGGAGGAGCGCAATTAGTTGACGGCCAACTTTAGGGGTAAAAAGGCGGATTCGAAGACGAAGAAAGCGAAGGTCGACTATTAGAGACGAAGAGAAAGGGTACAAAGAATGAAGACGAGAGAAAGATTGAAGAAAGATCAACCAAGAGAAGGTGAGGTGGAATAAGAGGAGGTTGAGCGGAAGAAAAGGGCGTGCCTTCGGGGGGATGGTGTTAGATTTGGCCTGACGGTACCAGTCAAATTTAAGAAATTTTGGGCAGAATTTGTCGGGTCAGCAATGCAGCGGACAGTCAGACTCTCTGGAAAGGGGTTGGTCAGGTTCACAACGAAAAATCCACCAGCAGAATAGGGGAGAGAACACAAACTCCATAGAGATCAGGCTGCCTAAAGGGGCAAGGAATCGCTGCGAAGATGGTAGGTTCGGTGCTAAACTCAATCCACTTTTGGTTGAATTTAGAGTTGGAGAAGAGTAGATGTCTAGCAGGTGGGCACGGTACCGGGTCCCCTATCGATAGAGAGTCGAACCGTTAGCCTGGCCCACGAAGGTGAATCGTTTAAGGCGAGACGAGAGTGCAACGATCAAAGGTAGCATTGATCAGGCCCCTCTTTCCAATTACACCACTTTTCTGGACCGGCCCTTTTCCATCCCGATATAAGATTGAGCCCCTTCTACCCAACATTGCGTTGCCGTCTTGTGTTCAGGGTGTCCATCGTGATGGGTTGACTGGCAAGGAGATCTTGGGTCAATTCCAGGTTGCTCGTCTCGTTTGTTTCCGTGCGACGGGATGCCTTCAACCGTGAATGTTCCTGCAGTCGATGCGATGTCGAAGCGAATCATTTTCGGTCAGGTCCAAAACAGATGAACAGCGAAAACGGTCAGAAAGCTAGGGCTGCGGTCTCCTATGAAGCGGTCACTTTACGCTCATGCCGAAACACCATCAGGTAGTGGAAGATGCCAGCAAACAAAGGCGACCCATCTCGAGATGGCCCCTTTAACTCTTCTACAGTGTCAAATGTGACCCGACAAGCACAGCATTCAAACGCATGGCAGCACTAACGCTGAATCTGGTATCTCGGCTACACTCCCTTCCCTCATGGTCAACCGAAGACGGAACGAACCAACCTCCTACGTGCTGTATCTGGCGGTCCGTCTGCTCAAGAGTCCCCCAGTTACTTGGATGCATTCGTCGAGTACCCCACCACAAGCATTTCCACTCCACAGTAACTTTCGTGCTGATAAGGTGGGTGACGAATGGGCTCTGGTATATCCCCGTGTATCATGTTGGTCCGTTTGGCAGTAGTACCGCTCCACGTTCCGAGTAGCCTACTGGTAATGTTGTCCGATCGATACGGTACGCCCTGCGTCGAGATGATACCGATAGATCGCTGGTGAGGCACCTGGGCCAAACGCCCTTGCCCCTCGTCTGTACGTAACTTCTGCAAACCATAAGGACTTTCCCACCGGTGCCGCACGCTTATTCCGAGGATGCAAACGCCCTGTAGTAAGATGTCGAGGCCGACTCGTCAAGGCTGTCTTCTGGGCCTTTCCCGTTAGCTATAAACCCCGCCTCTATATCAAACGAGAGATTCGGGCGGACTAGGGAAGTACCTCGAGTTCTACGCTGCTAAAAAGCACAATAACGCTGACCTGTACACAGTGTGTGTGTGGGAGGACTCGGTGGCTCGGCTCGGAGCAATTTTGTCAGACCGGCCCGTGATTATTGGGAAACCAAGTGGTGTAGCGTGAAAGGACAGGCCTGCGTGCTTGATCGTCGTCGAGTGACTGCAAACGCTTTGGAGCAGAATTGATATCGTAAGGCAATAAGCAAAAGACCGGTACAAACGAATGGAGATGGAAAGGGTTTGATATGAAGTGAGTTGGTGATCTCATCGCTTCTTGAGTTTGCTGTGCAATGTGAACCGAGAATTACTACAACTACTTAATGACGTTCCGGAGGATACGTAAGCACAGTGCAAGTTCCGGGTCGCCAAATCATTATCGACCTTGAACGTAGCCTCGTGAACCAGTCGGTGGGAAAATGTTTGGGAAGGAGAGCTTGAACGCTGGTCTTCTTACTCACGCCCCAAAACCCGACATACTGATACGCACTTTACACGAATATTGATATATTGAGTCGACCTAGATGATGATGTGAAGGTAAGTAGAAACAATAGCATGTATACTCGAGCCGCCTAACTGTGGATCAAATCAAACCACATTTGGAGGTTCATAATATTAAATGATATTCGTCTGCATAGCTTAAATACTTCTTAGAGGTGCAGGTATATCACTGATGCTACGGAGATCAAACAACTGAAGATTTAAAACGCTACGATACTGGAAACAATGCATGAGAAAACGGCGAGGTCGTGATTTAGTAGTTGTTATATCTGTAATATTCCCTCTCAATCACGGGCTCGACTTCTACTCGCTTCATGATTGCAGCAATGGCAAGAGCAATCGTATAAAGCGGAGCAGAAATGAGTAAAAATGTCTTTGCCTCATCTGTAAGAGGGCCATAAACTTGGATTCTAAAAGTATGGCATTAGCTAACCGATGCAATGACATCAGACTGAGGGAAGATACGAACCGGTTGGTGCTACTCTCGCCAAAGTTCATTCCATTTGAGACGAAGAGGTAGAGGTACAATGCCACTAATCCCACCCAAAGAGCACCAAAGAACTGTTACGCAGATTAGCATCCATCTCGTTGCGGTTTGACGGTGTATGCTTACCGAATCGAAATAGACACCATTACTGTAGTCATAGGCTACCTTCAACAGGAAGGCAATCAAAGACAGCTTTTTCAGTGCATTCATATTCGACGAGCCGATAAACTTGTCAGCGTTCCAATTTGACTTCTTAGCAGCAAATTGAACTTGAGTTGTAGCGGCTGGCTTGACGTCCTTGACGTTCAGCTTGTGCGCAGACGGCTTTGGGGCGAATACATCCTGGAGAATATTGTTAGCATTGGTACTTGTAAAATGGTGTTTGCATACTTGAGCCTCCATAACTATGGTGATGGTTGATGCTTCTGATGGATTGATCAACCGCTCAGGCGTCTTGTAAGGTCAACAACAAAGAGCTTGAAGCTTTGTTGCGTTGTGAATGATAATCTTATCCGATGGATGCCTTATTCCGGTTGCCAAGCAAGTGCACTTTTTTTTCTTTCGCAAGGAGGAAAGCGTAGAACGGACGCGTCTGGCGGGATTCTGTTGAGATTAAAGCGCGTTTTCCCCGAGTAGAGGCAGTTTAGGGCAGAGACAGTGTTCCCGACAGCTTCTCGCCGTTGTCTGGGAGGATCGTGAAGGGAATTAGTTTGGTGGAAAGAGCAGATGAGATGTTGTTTGAAGATGGAGAGGAACGGCCTGGCAAAAAGAGTCGTGGAACCCCTAAAAATAATTGCGAAATGCGACGGCGCGACTCGCCAGCACAGTGCTCCCTGATCAACAACCAGAAACCCATCTCACCTCCACTACATCGCAAGAGCCTCCGTTCCAAATTGGCTGCCAACGATCCAGAATAAACGGCCGAAAGCTACTCTAGTATTTGGCCCGTCGCTCAATCGGCTCCTTATCTCCGCTTCCCCCGGAGAAAAACAGTCAACGAGATCAAGCAATGTATCCTACCGACACCAACTCTCAATCCCAACTTAATCAGTCTCCTGGCCTCGTATCAGCATCATCATCATCAGCAGTAAACGCAAATCCGTCAACACCTTCTACGAAAGCGCAGCAGCTTCCCGCATCAACTTCGAACCCCTCTTCGCCTTCGGAATCTTCTCCCAATGACGCCTCAACCGATACCGCTAATCCGCTCAAGCTGAGTAACCTAGAGTCCGATCCAGCCGACTCCGCCAACGGCTCCAATGCAAAGGCCCAAGCTACCTCGCCAAATTCCAACAAATCTCCGCGCAACAGTGCATCACCATCCCCACCCGCGTCACCGGAGCGACCGTCCACTTCGGCCCTGCACCTGAATCAGTACATCACGAGGGATACGCTTCATGCTGCTGCTCTCGTCTCGCAGACCCAGGCTCAGAATGAACTCATCAGGCAGAAGCGGAGAGAGGCCGAATATTACCATGAGCTTCGTCGGGAGCGGATGCAAAATCCGGCGGCGGTGTTTGGCCCGGGCTATCAAGGATTCGGCAATGGCTTTACGGATGGAAAAACAGCAGTCGTCTACCCTTACCAAAGGAAGAGAACGGGCAACAGGAAGGCACGAGCGATTCGATTCATGAGAAAGGGACTGAGGGAGCAGGCCGAGCAACTGGAGATACTGGTTCCAATCCGGCTGGAAATTGACTGGGAGAAGCACAAGCTCCGGGATACCTTTACTTGGAATCTTCATGACAAGACTGTGCCATTGGAGTTCTTTGCGGAGCAGTTGGTTGAGGACTTTCACTTGCCAATTACCCCAAGTCTGGTTCAGTCCGTCAAGAACAGCATTGCCGATCAGGTTACAGAGTTTCATCCTCACGTCTTTTACGAGGACCAACCCTTGATTCCGAGCCAGCCATATTGGGCCTACAAGAACGATGAAATGCGGATACTCATCAAGCTCAACATCACCATTGGCCAGCACACGCTTATCGACCAGTTTGAATGGGACATCAACAACCCAATGAACTCGCCGGAGGAATTTGCCAACAAGATGTGCAAGGAGTTGTCATTGTCCGGAGAGTTTACGACAGCGATTGCTCACTGCATACGGGAGCAATCACAGCTCTATACTCGTTCGTTGTACATGACTGGTTACCCATTTGATGGACGACCCGTTGAAGACGAAGACCTTCGTGCTGCTTTGCTCCCATCACCACTTCCCAATGTGATTCGCTCACCGTACCACGCGAAGGAATACGGACCTCTTCTTTATGAGTTGTCAGAGCAGGAGTTGGAGAGGGCAGAAAAGTCACTCTCCAGAGAGGCTAGACGGAAACGACGTGTCAACAGGCGTGGAGGACCAGCACTACCGGATCTCAAGGATGTTCCTAAGACGAACCGTTCTCAGATTGTATCCAGTGTTATCCCAGGCGCCGTACAGAAGGTCTCCGACTTGAAGATGAACAGGAGGACGGCCAGAGACCAGGAATCGGAGGACTCTGACTCCGACTCGGACACTGCTGCTCCAACACCGCAGCCAACCGCACAACAGCTCAGCAACATGACCAGGAGGCAGAGAGCCGCTGCTCTCAATGCCGCCAATGCTCTTGCCGCAAGGGCTTCTACGGCTAGGTCTGCAACACCAGAGGTTCATCAATTGCACAACCTTCGAAGCGTCACTCCCCTGCCAGTATCTTTCACCCGCAGACTTGGAGACCCTGACAGCGTCCTCGTCAAACTCAAAATCGGCCGTGATCGCCTACAAAGGCTTCTGGAGCAGATCAAGGCCAAGGAAAGAGCGGCAGCTCAGCGGCAATCAGAGGCTCCGGAAACAACGCCCGGTCCAAGGAAGGAAGAGTCTCCCCCACCACCGCCGTCCAACATTTCCGTTACTCCTCGACCACCAACGACAACATCTTCAGCTCCAGCCACGCGCCAGAAGACCGGGACACCAGCTGCCTCTGGCAACGCGGACGCCGATTCAAGCCATGATCATCGACAAGCTACAGGCCCAGGTACTCCCGGAGGAACGCCATCAGCCTCAACACCATCTCGCAACACCACCGCCGGTGGACCCTCAAGCTCAACCAACAGCAAAGCAGAAAGGACGCCTGTGAGTTCACCCCTCCGCTCCTTAGGCCAGCGTCACTGACCACCGCTCTTCTAGCCCGCACCTAAATGGCTCCAAGACGCCATCCAAAAGCTCAAAGAAACCAATCCCGACGACCGAGTAGAAGCAACCATGCGCAACTCTCCCGTCAACGCCGACACCGGCAAACTCATCACTCCCGGTGCAAGCACCGAGGGCATCAACGTAATCCACCAGGTTTTCCCCAGGATTAGGTGTCTTGACTGTCCTGGAAAGTTGTATATGAGCGGACCTGGAGAGACGTTGGATAATTTTATGACGCATTTGAAAAACAAGACACATCGAGAAAGGGTCGAGGCTAGGGTCAAGGGTATTGTGTTGGAGGAGAAGAAGGATGAGAAGGAGAACAAGGATGTTAGGGAGAAGAGGGGTGGGAAGAGCTGATGATGTTATAATATGGGAGGAGAGGTCATTGACGGAAGGATTGATCTGTTGTGGTGTCTGGACTCTGATGGAGGAAGGCATGGATCTATATTGAATCTCGGGATATTTGTTGTAATTTTGTGGGAGGCTGATACAATGAAAGTGGTGGCTCTTTGCTTTTGATTTACGTTTTGACATCTTATTTAATGCTTTATGCGGGGTGTAACTATTTCCATAGTACTTGTTGGGACATTTTGATACTACGTCTCGGTGCTCGGCTTTGTTCGGTAGCTACTTAGTACTTACTTCTTTGTTTTGTTTATATTGGAATGCATTTTGGTTGATGATGGTCACCTTCTCTTCTTTCTTCTCGCCTCTTTCAACCTGAAATACAAGAAATAGCAGATTGCAAGACTCCTCCTTTGCAAGCGTCTGAAAATGTACTTGTGCCTTCCGAAGACTGCCAAGTGCACACAGAGACCCTAACGACCAAACAAGAAAGTTTCCGCCTACACCTTGTCGATATTGGGTTCGCCAGCATGCAGCTCATCGATTTCAAAACCGGCTCCAGACCGATTGTGCGGAATCTGCCGGTCGTGGGACCTTCTCCGTCCATTTGCGAGGGCTTCCAAGTCTCGGAAATTTACGATTCGAGGTAGAATGTTCGCGGATTTTCCAAGTTTCTTGGCTGTTCGTTCGAACATTCAACAACTGCAGCGAGTACTATCAATATACAATCGTATCCATATTATATTAAGAGAGTGACCCTCCAATGCTTTGAACGTCTAGACAGGTAGCTAAGGAACGAAAGAATGCAAGCTAAGAAACGAACGATATGATATGAGATCCAAAACAAATGAGGGAAGAAGATGAAGAAGTATGCGAGAAGAAAAAAGGCCATTTAAACATTCAGCAAAAGCTCCCCATTCGCAGCCAACCCAATTCTTTACACGAAAACCATCCAAAAAAAACCATAATCTTCACCAATTGCAAGACGCTGAAGTACTGTCAAGCGCAAAAATCGTATCGCAAAGCGAGGATGTGAATCTGCTCACAATTCAACCACAAATAAACGCCGAATTACCATCCCTAATACCGCCCAAGGGTGCTCCAACTTATTTAGTCACCACCGTCCGTTTTGTAGAGGCGCACACCTAGTTAGACTTTCCCAGTCCGCAGTTGTGGTGTGGCTTCTTGGCTCTGATGCACCAGAAGAAGACATCCTCGAGAGGAACGCAGATCATGAAGACACGGTTTGCCAACAAGGAGAAACCGGCAACGGTGGCGCCGGCAATAGCATCGAGCCAGTAGTGATTCGCGGTAGCAACGATGGTGATGAGGATCAAGGTTGGATAGCAAAAGCCGAGGATCGCAAAGAAGGTCTTCCAGAACTTCGAAAGCTGGTTGGACTTGAGGGCGGGGCGGAAGAATGGAATGACAGAGGAGTGATGAATGAGCGTAAGACCGACGATGAAGGAGTAGCCAAAGTGCATGCTCTGAAAAAAGCTCATATTAGCTTGTGATACGAGCGGAAAAAAGATGGGATGAACTTACTGGCATAGCTGCAAGACTGTTTACGAACTTGCCCTTCATGAAAACACTCTCGGCACTGTCACGTCTTACGGTATCGATGAAGCCATACTGAGCGGGGAGAAGTCTCGGTGGCATGCATGGGTAGAGGGTAAAGATCGTGAAAGCAAGCCAGTTGGTGAGTGTCATGGTTCTTCGGATGGTAGCAAAGGATTTGAAGCTGTAAGCAGACTTGTAGTACCATGCGATAAACAGAACCGTGCCTGGAATATGGATCAGGGCATATGCACGATTGAGCAATGTCAGCAAGGTACTATGGCCCGGAAATTCTCCCGGATATCCAATAAACCATCGTTGCACACTGATCTCCTTGATGGGGAAGAAAAATCTCGCCCAGCTGACTTGCTCAATCTCCAAGATCCTAATTCCATTCGCCTCTGCCTGGTCCCAGATCTCCTTGCCAAAGTAATGCTGCGAGGCGATGTGTGCCGCCCGATAAAGCGCATAAGTGACCAGCCAGTAGAAAATCTCAATCAGGAACGGGAACTTGTTGAGGAAGATTGAATGCCAGTTGTTCTGAAATCGGTCGGTGTTGGGCGTGTAGATTCGGAGTCCGCAGCATGATCGTTCCTTTGGCAAGATGTCGTAGGGTGTTGTTTTGGCCTGAACATCGAATGGATCTTCCTCCTCGAACTGGGAACCCGGCGAGCCTGAATAATCCGAGTCGACTGTCTCTATTGACTCGGTGCTGGTTGGAAGCAAGGGTTTTGTGTAGATGGTTGACTTCTTCTTTCCCTTCTTGAAAAGCGAAACAGATCTCCGACGGGTCAAGTAACAAGCTCCGATCAAGATGGTTGCGACAGCCTATAAGTTGTCCCCTATTAGCTTTTGCTTGTGCCTTTGTGATGCGGCGCTTGCAAGATCGCACGAACACCCACACTGCGTACTGACGATGGTGGTTAGGGCAAAGCATCAAGCCGCCGGACCATTGACCGGCTAAGACGCTTGCTCAGCAACCATCCGCAAATCAATGACGACACCTGTAGAACAGCACCCTCCTGTCACACATGGGAGCTTCGTGATGGCAGGAAGCGTAGCGAAACGAAAATAAGAGTAGAGGACCACTTACAACTGGTTCAAACCATCCAGGAAGCTTCCATGCCGGTGCGCTGTTCCAATCTGGCGATGATCCCGCTGCGTCGTTGGTGTTGGTTGCCATGACTGCTCAAGCACGACCGAGTCGAGTTGTAAGAGGCAAGTTCGAGAAGGCGAGACTGAAATGGCGATAGTTCGGATTGCTGGGGACTGTTTGAGATGCTCTGGGAATCTCGTTGCCGATGCTTTCTGAGGGAGCGACTCGAGGCGGCTGGAGTGTGGTGGAAAGAGCGAAAGGTTGAGAGAAAAAGGACTGAAGAGACTGTAAAGTCAAAAGGAGTGCAATGCGATCTTGAAAATCAGGGCTTGGTGACGTTTGAAGCTGGTGGTGAGGAGGAAGTGAACACTGGAAGACGGGGGTCGCGTGATAAGTTTCTCGGAAAGGGACTGGATTTCTGGTTAGCTCTGGGGGAGACAAAGGCACAAACAAAAGGAAGCGGATTCGGAGTCGACTAGTACCTTTTATCAGCAATTCTGACCGTCTGTGCTCACCAATTGATGATGTATTGGAGGGCAGAGGAGGGATGAAGCCGGAACTCCAACAAAAAGGTGAAGAAGGAAGGAAGAGGGAAAGAGGATTCAGGAGAGAAGAAAACTGCGAAGCCTCTTTGATTTAGCCACTTCTGACAAGCTCAGGGAACCCACATTAGCTTCAGGGTTATCCATTCTTGGTCCATCATTTGGCCGCCATCGACGACCGCGTAAGGAATTGTGTAGGGCTGCCGAGAGAAGTTTGTGTGCCCAACCACAAGTCCTGTAGCAGACCTCCTTCACCGTTTGCATAGATTAAACAGAGCAATCGATCGGTGCGCTGGTGCATGGGGCCGAACGGGGCAGTGAAGAGAAGATGGTTAAATTTTGGCCTGCATATGTACAAGTGGTATCGTTATGGCCGGTTATGTGCTCCGAGTCTGGTGTCTCCTTTTATCATGTTGATGAGTTCCTTCAGCATCTTATGTAGTCCTCTTGAAAGACGTTCGGGCAGTTGCAAAGGGTTCAATTCAGCCTACGGGAGATAAACTTGGGCGTCCCTTAAATACTTGGAGGTCCTTGAATGCGTCAAGGTACGACGCGGAGAAGGGCATTCAGGCACCGATGCGTACAATCCTGAGGATCAAATCCGTACCCCAACGGCCCGAGAGATCAGAGACACTGCGAAGGCGAGCGCCTAGGCACGGTCGCGGTGAAACAGCATCCGTGTATTCCGTTGTTCAGCGGCGACGGGCAGGGATCCGAGTGTCATCAATTGAGCAAGACCACGCCTTAAACCCGGTCGGGCTAGGAAGACCGGGACTACTCTTGCCCGACGGAGTTTATATATACCTCGATACACATCGTTCAGAGTTACTTGGTAGTACTTGTATGTACTTTGTATGTACTCGTAGCCCAGTGTATCTGGACGTCTCGATGAGCAGTAGGCCTCCTCTCGGACTGTCACTGAACGGGCTTCGCAGTTGAAGTAAGGGAACTAGACTATGTACTGGCAGCTGGCAATTCCTGTCGAGATAGAGCCGCATCGACATCGGCAATTGGTGCTTCCGGAACTTTTATGTAGCCCCACACATCCTGATCCATATTTGTACACGATTTCCGATATGTACGAAATAGGTGCAGCACAGTAAGCCGTCTTACACTGCCCAGATGTGTATCATCTCACAATAATTTCTTGAATCGATAAGTACCAGAGGATTTCAATACACTCTCACTCTCCTCCGAGTCTTCTGTGGTGTCTTCCTCTCATCGCTTTTCACAATCTGAGCTGTGTAGCACATCCCGTTCACTGACGTCACAGTGCGCTCGGATGTCGGAACGGCGCAAAGCGGCTTGTGCCATCCAAATGCCGGTCGTCGTTTTCCACGAAATGTTCTAGCCTCGCACACCTACAAGTAGTACTTGTACTTATACGGTAGAAAAAGAAAGGAGCTACTCAACTTAATAAAGCTCCCTTCGTCTTTACTTTTGGCGCTTATTACTACAACTAAGTAGATAATAAATATAATGGCAAGTAATCAATGCTGACATTCATATGCACCCGTTGAATCCTATGTACTTGTACGAAGACTACAGGGCCTTGGTGATCAACCGATGGGAATGCTTGCGGCAGCGCAGCTGCACTGAACCTTTTGCATTAGAAATGGACAGCCTGGTAAATCATATGAAGCTTACTTGGCCGAATTCAAAGGCTAATTACCTGTCTAGCAACGAACTGCTTGTCTACGAAAGTATATTCGCTGGTTTCTCTTCAAACGAGCATTCTCTAAAATGGACTGCGTATGTACGCTTGGCAAACACTGTTTAGGTCTCAGTAGAAACCACTAGTGCTGCAGCACGTGATGCGAAGAGCTCGCTTGAGATGAGGCTAGTCCTTAGCGAGGCGTCGAAAAAAAGTTTCTGGCAACTGAAGGGTTCTCAATGCAGGCCAAACTGACCCTCAACAGCAACAACAACTCCAATTGAACGATGGATATCCCTATATACGACTCTATTTTCCTGTCGAATACCCAGCACCCCTCGATAATACCAAACGAACTACACGATATCCTATCTCACAAAATCCACGTTTCAAATGGGACATTCCTCGACACACTCTCGAAAGCTGCATTGCGACCCAACTTGACCGAATCGATCCTCACACACTACACCACAATATTCCCTGATCTGGCAGCAAGATGGACGAGCTTAGAGGATGTTGGAGCCATTGGCTGCGCCTACGCCAGAGTACTCCCAGTACTACCATTCTTGTCAGTACATGCGGTCAATGCTCTGAAGGTTGAGGAGCCAAACAGTGGCTTTGGTGCTTGCTTGTTGGAAGAGAGAATTCCAAAAGCAGATGTGCTTTTGGCATTATGGAGGCTTCTCCAGACAAATAGGGACGCATTTCTACCACTAATCAATCTGGTGCACATGGAAACTCTGTTACGACATGAGGACCTTGTGGTTAGGTATCTCGCTTTGCGGATCAAGTCGATTTACCTAGATGCGTCTGATAATCTCCAAGATGTGGCCGAGAAAGCACTTTTGGAGAACCAGCCCGTTCTGGGCGATTATGAAGGGAGACAGATAGATTATGCTTTCCTAAGGTGTGTTTTCCGATTCACCTTTCCGATTTTCGTGACTAACTTTCTGGAAGTATGGTAGAGAGTCGGAGAATACAGGATATCCGCGAGAACATAAAACGAGTTGAGAGCATCATAACCTCTTCCGAATGTCCGACACCTACCCGAATACTCAACTCGAACGATCTATCACCATTGTCGGTCGATTTCTACGGCGTGCTACTACCGCGCCCCGATGGAATGCCCTCAAAAGGTACGAATGTTGTCGACACACCAACCACCCGAACGAACGTCGCCAACCTCGCAAACGCCATCAGAGGAGGGCGGCCGTTATTAGTCACTGGGGAGGCTGGATCTGGAAAGACTTTTCTCGTAGAACAGGCAGCGGTCGCTCTGAACAAGATGGATACCCTTGTCTCAATACATCTTGGAGAACAGACCGATGCGAAACTGCTGATCGGGACTTATACGACCGGAAATACTCCCGGGAGTTTCGAGTGGAGGCCCGGAGTCCTCACAACCGCGGTTAGGGAGGGACGATGGGTGCTAGTGGAGGATATCGATAAGGCACCTAGTGAGGTTCTGAGTTTGCTTCTTCCACTCATCGAGAAGAACGAGCTGCATGTCCCGAGCAGAGGCGAGAGAATGAAGGCGGCGTCTGGCTTTCTGCTCGTGGCTACAATGAAGACTCAAAACTATAGAGGTGGAAACGTTGGTGTTAGCATCCTTGGAAACAGACTCTGGAATCTGGTTCCTTTCTCGATGCCATCAGCGGAGGAACTTACAACCATGATCAGTTCACGATACCCTCTTCTGACTGGGAATGGCAAGGCGTATATGGCAGTGTACGAACATGTCAGAAACCTTTACAACAGCAGAACTTTCCAGGCCTCAAACAAATCTTCGGTTGGACGGACAGTGTCGCCACGGGATCTCTTCAAGTGGTGTGCACGTCTTAGCGTCCTCCTATCGAATGCTGGAGTGAAAGACCCTATGGAGATCATTCCTGAACTCGTATTCGATCAGGTCTTCCAGGAAACATGCGACTTCTTTGCCGGAAGTTTGTATACGCAGGAAGCGAGGAGAACGGTCGTTAATACCGTTGCGGAGCACTTGAATGTGGCTCCAAAGCGCGCAGAGGACTACTTCACTGGACATGTGCCAGCCTACAAGGACCAAGACTACTCCTTCACAGTTGGAAGGATAAAGCTAAAGAAGTACGGTGCGCCCGTTCCAAAGTCGCATCAGAAAGCCGGAAAGCGTCCTTTCGCCACCACGACGCATGCACTGAAGTTGTTGGAGCAGATCGGTGTTGCAGTCAAGCTTGCCGAACCAGTGCTCCTCGTAGGAGAGACCGGTACTGGAAAGACAACGGTCGTGCAACATCTTGCAGACAAGCTACGAAAGAAGCTGCGTGTGGTAAACTTGTCGCAGCAGACGGAAAGTGGTGATCTGCTGGGTGGCTACAAGCCTATTGAGATGCGGACGCTCATGGTTCCAATCAAGGATATATTCGACGACCTCTTCGCAGAAACCTTCTCAGCAAAGAGGAACATGAAATTCATTGAGTCCATCAACCGATGCTTCGTCAGGCAGAAGTGGCAGAAGGTTATTGAGGGATGGGAGGGTGCTGTCAAGTTGGCTGGTGATGTTCTCTCTGCGCCTGAACCAGAGCCAAAAGAAAAGGAAACAGAGGAAGACCAACGGCGGAAGCGACGTAAGGTGGACCATCTCGACAAAGCATCTTTGATCAGGAGATGGACTGAGTTTGCCAACGCAGTATTGGAAGCCAAAACCCAGGCAACTCAGATCTCGAAGAGCTTCATCTTCAAGTTTGTAGAAGGCACTCTTGTTGAAGCTGCTCGTAGGGGTGATTGGATTCTCCTTGATGAGATAAATCTGGCTGCTCCGGATACTCTCGAAAGCATTGCCGATTTGCTCCAAGAGGGTGGCGGTGGGTCCATCATGCTCACTGAGAAGGGCGAGGTGGAGAGGATTCGGGCACATAAGGACTTCCGTCTGTTTGCTTGTATGAATCCAGCAACCGACGTTGGAAAGCGTGATTTACCGTCCGGAATTAGATCACGTTTTACCGAGTTGTATGTTACAAGCCCCGACGACAACAAGGAGAACCTTTTGGCAGTTACCCGAGAGTATTTGGGCCGTCTCGCTGAGAACGATAAGGACGTTTGCAGTGACGTTGCTGATCTTTACCTGAAAGCTAAGGGCCTCACCGAGGCTGGTCAGCTTGTCGATGGTGCAAATCAGAAGGCTCATTTCAGTATGCGTACTCTGACGAGGACGCTTTCGTATGCCGTCGAGATTTCCGGCATCTATGGCCTTCGCCGATCGCTCTATGAAGGCTTCTGTATGTCGTTTTTAACGCTACTGGATGCTACGTCCGAGGCACTCTTGTTCCCACTCATCGAACAGCACATCCTTGGGAGGCACAAGAACCTGAAGTCGCTAATGTCCCAAATACCTCGACGACCGGATGATGGACAAGACTATGTGCAGTTTAAGCACTATTGGATGAGAAAGGGTGCGTTCGAAGAGAGAGAGCAGGCACATTATATTATTACGCCGTTTGTCGAGAAGAACATGCTCAACCTCGTCCGAGCTACATCTACCCGTCGATTCCCTGTCCTTATTCAAGGTCCAACTTCCAGTGGAAAGACCAGTATGGTCGAGTTCCTCGCCCATAGAACCGGCCACAAGTTCGTGAGAATTAACAACCACGAGCACACAGACTTGCAAGAGTACCTCGGAACCTATGTATCCGACGACCAGGGCAGAATGAAATTCCAAGAAGGTATTCTCGTTGAAGCTCTTCGCAATGGCTACTGGATTGTACTGGATGAGTTGAACTTGGCGCCTACGGACGTCCTCGAAGCGCTCAATCGTCTTCTCGACGACAATAGGGAGCTGCTCATTCCGGAGACGCAGGAGGTTGTTAAACCGCATCCAGACTTTATGCTCTTTGCTACCCAAAATCCACCGGGGCTGTATGGTGGCAGAAAGATGCTCTCGAGAGCCTTCCGGAATCGTTTCTTGGAGTTGCATTTCGACGATATTCCAGAGGATGAGTTGGAGACTATCCTGAAGGAACGTTGTCAAATTGCCCCAAGTTACTGTACAAGAATCGTTTCTGTATACAAGGTAAATGGTGGTCTTTCTTCTTTAACGATTCCCATCTAACAGTGGCAGGAACTTTCTCTCATTCGTCAATCGACTCGTCTCTTTGAGCAAAAGAACAGTTTCGCTACTCTCCGTGATCTCTTCAGATGGGCAAATCGCGAGGCTGTCGGATATCAGCAGCTCGCGGAGAACGGCTACATGCTTTTGGCCGAGCGTGTAAGAAAAGAAGAGGAGAAGTTGACTGTCCAGAAGGTGCTGGAAAAAGTTATGCGAGTCAAAATCTCGGTGGAAGACCTTTATCTTCTCGACAACGTACCTGAGTACCAAGCTCTCTGTGCACGAGGAGAGCAGAACACTGTTGTCTGGACGAAAGCCACTCGCCGTCTGTTTGCTCTTGTCTCCCGAGCGATCAAAAACAATGAGCCAATTCTTCTGGTTGGAGAAACCGGTTCTGGAAAGACTAGTGTTTGTCAAACACTCTCTGAAGCTTTGCAGCGACAACTCTATATCGTCAACGCACATCAGAACACCGAAACTGGCGATTTGATCGGCGCTCAGAGACCTGTCAGAAACCGCACAGTCCATACCGATGAACTTGTCAAGGACCTAAAGGAGGTGCTTCAACAAGTCGGCTCGGAAATTGACCTTGACACTGCGGACTTGTCCGATCTCATGGAGGCTTATAACGCCATCAAGAAGGACGAAACTATCCCAGCGCTTCAGAAGCAACGAATTGAGGATAACCGTGTCAGGCTCAAGGCGTTGTTCGAGTGGAAGGATGGCAGTCTTATTCAGGCGATGAAAGAAGGACAGCTGTTCTTACTTGATGAGATATCCCTTGCCGACGACTCTGTCTTGGAGCGTCTGAATAGTGTCCTCGAGCCCGCCCGGACAATTCTTCTCGCTGAAAAGGGCCCTGATGCTTCCCTCATTAAGGGTGCAGACGGCTTCCAGTTTTTGGCTACCATGAACCCCGGAGGTGATTACGGAAAGAAGGAGCTATCCCCCGCACTTCGTAACCGTTTCACTGAGATCTGGGTACCTACCATATCCGATTTCGATGATGTTCTTCAAATTGTCGAATCAAAGATTGTCGAGGAAGCAAAGCAACTTTCTCCCGCCGTTGTTCAGTTCTCGCAATGGTACGCTGAAAATTTCAACATGTCTGCTGTTTCTTCGGTCTCCATCCGTCAGATTCTCGCATGGGTCAAGTTCATCAATGAGAATCCACAGATGGAGCTGCCTTTCAGATTCGTGCATGGTGCTGCCCTGGTGTTCATCGATGGTATTGGTGCCAATCCGTCTGCGATCATGAGCGCTAGTAGTGCTGGAAGTGTTCTTGAAGAGAAACTCAGGTGCGTAGCCAAGCTGTCGGAACTAACTGGTGTAGATCTTCTTCCATTCTACCAGTGCTCGACAAAGGTAGAGCTGTCGGATGAAACATTCGCCGTTGGGCCGTTCACTCTTCCTCGCAAGTCGCAGAACAAAACCACCGTTCCGTTCAACCTTACCGCTCCTACCACTACCTTGAACGCAATGAGGATCTTGCGAGCAATGCAGCTACACAAGCCAATTCTGCTCGAAGGAAGTCCCGGTGTTGGAAAGACCAGTATCGTCTCAGCCTTGGCTGAGCTCACTGGTAACCCATTGGTTCGCATAAATCTGTCAGAGCAAACTGACTTGATGGATTTGTTCGGTTCCGATATTCCAGTTGAGGGCGGCGAGAGTGGTGAGTTTGCTTGGAGGGATGCCCCCTTCTTGCAGGCTATGCAAAATGGTCACTGGGTTCTTCTTGATGAAATGAATCTTGCATCTCAGTCTGTCCTAGAGGGCCTCAACGCCTGTTTGGACCACAGAGGAGAGGCATATATCGCGGAACTTGATAGGACCTTCAAGCTCCATAAGGACTGTGTAGTTTTCGCTGCTCAGAATCCACATCACCAGGGAGGTGGAAGAAAGGGTCTGCCTACTTCCTTCGTCAATCGCTTCACCGTTGTCTTCGTCGATTCGTTCACCGCCGATGATCTTTTCATGATTTCTCAGTCGCTCTATCCTCGAATCACCGGGCAGGACGCAAAGAATATGATCGAGTACATATGCAGGATTGAATACGAAATCGCTACCAAGAGAAGCTTTGGCGCGATGGGCTCACCATGGGAGTTCAACCTGAGAGATATTATGCGATGGATGGGTCTGCTATCGATCAATGAAGGCATGTTTGCGGAGAGGAGGCCTGGGGACTTCTTGAATGTCGTCGTCAGGCAACGATTCAGAAGCACGCATGACCGATCTCGAATTGACGCAATATTCGAGGAAGTATTTGGCGTCAAACCGCCACCGGACAACCTCTATTATCAACTTACAACTCAGACCTTGCAGGTCGGGCAGGCGCTTCTTCCTAGGAATCCGGTTTCTCAGCCCGTATCTCCTTCAGGGCTCACCATCTTGCAAAGTCAGTTGGCAACACTTGAGACTGTCATGACTTGTGTTGATCGTAACTGGCCTTGCATTTTGGTTGGCGCACCAGGATGTGGGAAGTCTAGTGTTGTCAAGCTTCTAGCCAGTTTAACAGGTGCTGAGCTTGACGAGATGGCCCTGAATAACGATGTTGATACTATGGATATCGTTGGTGGTTTCGAGCAGGTTGACCATTTGAGGACCGCCCATGGGCTTTTGGAAGAGCTACACGACTATCTGTTGCGCTATGCTCAAAACGGCATGGTTTCGAATGGAGACGCAGTCCAACCAAATACGGAAATTCTCGAAATCCTTTCGCTTCTGACCGTCAATATTTCGAAGTTCGATCTGAAAGATCTCGATGCATTTATCCAACGACTTCAAATGATTGAATGGGCCGAAATGAGCTCCAAGGTCTCTGATATTCTTGCCCATCTTCGAGATATCTCATCAAGGATAAAGGAATCCACAATGGCTCGCTTTGAATGGATCGATGGCACACTCGTGCGAGCCGTCGAGCAAGGAAGATGGTTGCTTCTTGACAACGCTAATCTTTGTAGTGCTTCCGTCCTTGACCGTCTCAACTCGTTGTTGGAACCAAACGGAGTCCTGATTGTCAATGAGCACAGCGGCCCAGATGGAAAGCCAAAACTCGTCAAACCACATCCAAACTTCAGACTCTTCTTGACAATGGATCCTCGTCATGGAGAACTCTCTAGAGCAATGAGAAACAGAGGGGTGGAAATTTTTATGGATACCAATGCGGCTGCCGAAACCACCGAGGACGACAGACGCAAGACTATCGTTAAATACACACCTTCCATTGCTACTGAGGCTCAGATCTCCAGATTCGATCTCTTACCCACCTCACCAGAGGCAAGGGCCAACTTCATTTACCTCTTACAGTCGTACTTTAACCATCTTACGATCGATCAGCTCAATTTGCTTCAAAGATTCGGCGGCAACATCAATCCGGGATACTGGGGAACTCTAACTACAGAGGAGACACAAGCGGTGCTTGAAGTTGCAGATGACTATTTCCATCTGTGCTCTCATCCACAATTTCGTCAACTCCTTCACGCCCAGTACAAGGCTCTATGCCAGACCAAGGGTCTCGACGATTCGTTTATCTCAGTGCAGGTCAGTAAAACGGCTTGCTTGTTCTTTTCACTACCCCTGTTGCTGGTTACAGTAGTGTTTCGGCTTTCGTGCCTCTGTTCCTCACCTCAAATACAGATATATCTAGTATCAGTAGCTGATAGTGTGTCCCTTGACAATAAATTTAGTCCATCAATCCTCTTCTCAATTCTGCCCTTTTGTCCTCCGAATCTCTCGACGCTCGCACTGAAACAAGAGATACCCTCGCAATGGCTTTCGAAAACGCTTTGGACATCATCAGCATGGGCAGAGTCGAAGAAGTCGTCGTTCATCGATCCAACACGAACTCCTTGGAACGCCTCACTCTATCCGAAAGAGATCCGCGCAAGATTCTCAAGAAGTCCGGGCCCGATCTTACGAAGTATCTGATCAGCATCAGAAATGCACTCAGGACTTGGTTGCAGCAAGACTTTGTCACAGCTGAGCAGGTAGGTCAACCGACTGATTTATAATCTATATTCTTTGCTAACAACTTTGTACAGGCAACGCAAAGAAATATCCACGGCATCGTTGAGTTGTGGAGAGATTGTGCTGATCTTGCCGCCCAAGACAACTATGACCAGAGCTTGCTTCCTAGTTACGTCAAGTTCTTTGAGAAATGGATCGCTGGTACAACAGATGCCGACCAAGCCCTCGTTAAAACCATAAAGAAAGTCGTTCAGGCATTCGGGGGAAAGCTGAAGTTGGTTACCGGATTCTACTTGGAACGGCTTTGGTTGTCAAAGAAGCCTGATCTACCTCCAACCCTCGACTCGTGGAAGGCTTATACTGATCTTGTTGCTTTGACTGAGAGATTTGACAAGGTAGCCGAGGGATTCAATGTCAATCACGCTGGGGTTGCTAGCACCAGACAAGCTTTGATTGATACTCTCGTGCTTTTCTTGGGGACTGAGCAAGGAATCGAGAAGGTACCGGAAGAGCTAAGCCAAGCCATTGATGAGTTGGAGAAGAATAAACCAGATGGCTCAAGAAGCAACGTTTACAAAGAAGAATTCGAAATGCTATTGAAGCTGAAGGAGCTTTACCAGGCAGGAACCGGAAAGGCCGACCATGCTGATTCGGACATCTTGCCAGTGTTCCATGGAGCTGGAAGGCAGACAAAGGATTTCCTCTCCCACAGTAACTTGAAGGTTGCATTTGGCTTCGAGCAGTTGTTGGAAAATTCATGGAAGTATGGAGTAAGCGATGTGGAGAGCAATGGTTTACACGTCTTGCTCGAGGGTCGATTTGGATTGGAGGTGCTGAGAAAGAGGTAAGAGTCCAGATGCAGCTACAAAAAGGCGTTATGTGCTAACAGAAACCTAGTGACCAAGTCAAGCGCACAAGCATCGGCAGTCTACCATCTACGAAAGCTGAAACCGAAGTGCTTGGAAACCAGTTTACGAAGAGCCTTCCTATCCTTGCTTTGGACCCTCTTGCGAACCTCGCAGCTTTTCTGACCCAGGAAGCCCGTAAGGTATATAAAGCCAACCCCTATCTGCTATGTTGGAAGAAGTACTAACTCATTTGCAGATTTTCAAGGAGATTGCTGCAGTTGCCTACGAATCCAACAATCTTGCATCTATTTCAGGCGCTTTTGAGGCTCTCGAGAAGGCCTTCACTGAGAAAAAGCCATTACCTGCCGATTTTGCCGATCACTTCCAATCTTTCGTCACATTTTGTCAAAGCCAGGAGCTGACCAGAGTCATTGAGCGCTTCTTCCTACCCGCCTTCACTGCGCTTTGGGAGTGTTCACAGTCGACAGCAGAGGATGACAGAGTAAAGCTTCTTGGCAAAGCTTGGTCCCTTTATTCGTTAGGCGCCATCTCGCTTTTCGTTCCCAACAACGCCTTTGATCCCGCGCAAAAGCAAATCGTCGAACGCGAGAGATACCTCACAAGGAAGAAGGAGTTGGAGGCTAAAATCGAAGCCTTCCAGGCCTACGAAGCAATGTTCACGGGACAGGCCACTTCAGAACTCATTGAATGGCTTAGAGCGGAGATTAAGCGCCTTGGCGACGAGCCAGAGAAATCGCTTGTTGTTCGCCCAACTGTGTCCGGCATGAATGAATTGCAAACCAACTTCAATGCCTTGCTGGATATGACTGTCAAGAGCGAGAAGATTGAGACCATGCTTGTGGCTATTCTGGCTAGAAGTGAGGGATACCAGGCAGCTGAGAAGAGTACTCAAGAGGCTCTCTCGCAGGTTATCTCCAAGCTTAGGGAGAGATTCCCTCTTTACAGGGACTTCTTGGATCCTATCTTTGGTTATATCTATTCTCTCAAGTTGGGTCTCTCACTTGCTGCCATGGATGTCAATGAAAACCGCGTGGAGCAAGGTGTAACTCTCAACCCTACTCAGCTCGCTGGCAACGTCCAGGTCGTCACCGAAGAAGGTCGCAGCAAACAGGAATGGTTGATTTATCAGCTTTCTGCGCTCTCCACTCAACGACGAATTGAGCTCCCAAACCCAAGACCCGAAACTACGTCTACTATGAGGGAGATATTCGATAAACTCTTCTGGGACTGGCGTGAGCGCATGGAGAAAGAGAGGGCAGAATTAGCCGCCTCCACCAGTCTCTTCAAGTACAAGGGTGTCAGCGATGAAGACGATGAAGCCGAGTTCCGAAGAATGTTCCCCGATGAGGTTCTTGAAAATGATGATGTTATGGCGGATAATCCAGTCAAGAAGGTGGAAGAAGAGGACGATAAGGTTAACCAGCCTCACAAGGAACTTGCAGTCAAGATCGCAAGGATTCAAGCGGCCGCTTTGGCAGATGTCAAGCCAGGAACCGACCCCCTTCGAGACCTTCTTGCGGAAGCCTCCGAACTTCTCGCAAAGAGCGCTACTAAGCTGTCAACAATCAATCCAGCTGAAAGCTTTGCTGCTGATACGCTCATGTTGAAGCATACGGACGAATATCTTCAGGGCCAAACAAAGATGGACAATTACGACTTCTACCAAGACGAGAACCTGGAAGAAGCTTGGAGACTTGTCAAGATTCTTGATAGCGTCAAGGCGCGATTCCAGGTTCTTCATGAAGCCTGGCCCGAACATGTCACCATTCAGGATGTCATTGACTACAGCAAAGAAATCGCAGCGATGCCCAACAGCACGCCAATCGCCAAGTTCCTTACTCGGCTCGAAAGACTTCACCAGACCGTTCACGAATGGCAAACTTTGGCAAGCACAGAGTTCACTGCTATTGAACAGTTCAACTCCTTAACGGATCTTATCGTCAGCTGGAGACGCCTTGAACTGCAGGCGTGGCCTAAGCTCTTGGTCTTGGAAGAGACTCGCTGTGAGTTTGAAACGCAGTCTTTCTGGTTCCTGTTGTACGAGAGTATCGTCGGCAATTCCTGGACTGTTCTTACGCAGAATGGAGAGGAGGAGCTCAGTACCCATGTGGGACAGTTGACCATCGCCTTGTGCGCCTTTATGACCTCCTCATCAGTCGGTCAGTACAAGCACCGTTTGGATATGCTCCTTGTCTTCCAGAAGTATATTGAGGAGTTCTACGCCGATTCTAAGGGCATGCTTCGGATTGCAAGCGTTCTCAGGAATGTGATCAATTATTTCTCCGAGTATGTTGAAGCTTGCAAAGAGTCTCTTGCCGCCACAAAGAAAAAGATCGAGAAGGAAGTCTCTGAGGTTGTTCTCCTTGCAAGCTGGAAGGATACCAATATTGTCGCCCTGAGAGAATCTGCGAAGAGATCCCATCACAAACTCTTCAAGGTCATCCGCAAGTATAGGACATCTCTCGGTGATTCCGTGCAGATGATCCTCATGGGCAACATGAAAGAGATTCAGCCCACTCAGCTTGGTGCACTCCCCGTTGAAGCTGCCTTCGAGGTCGAGACTCTTGCCATTGCTCAGAAGATCTGTGCTGATTCCATCTCGACATGGAGTTCGAAACCGAAGCGTCTCATTGAACTTCAGAACACTACCAAGTTTATGGGGCGCATTCTCAAGGCCGCAGATGACGCTCTTGATGTTCCTTTCATTCTCGAAAGCTTTGTCGATGATACTAAAGACACTATCAAGACATTGCAAAAAGAAACACCGGGTACTCTTACTGAGGAGAATAAGGAAGCCGTCAAGCATCTCAAGAGCCGCAAGAGAAAAGCATACACTGATGGCCTCAAGACACTTCGCCATATGGGTCTTCGGTCGAATCTTTCTGCGGCAACAATGGAGCAACAGAAGACCACCGAGAAGATTCTTGCCTCGTTGGAGCCAATCCAGAGCAAATATATCGAAACCAATACTGCTACCAAATTGTTTAACAGGGTACTCGAATATATCCAGAAAGTCCGGCGTACCCCTAGCGATCATTCCGCGGATCTCACCGGCCAGGAGGTTGCTAGAAGCGTAGGTTATATCGAGCACTTGCTCTCGATGGAGATCGACCAGAGGAAGACTATTTCGTCGGCCCTGCTACAGTATGATGCTCTTGAGGACACACTTGGAAGAATTAAAAAGGTGTCTGGACTCTTTCTCAAGAAGGAGGACAAATCCGCTGTTCTCTACGGTCACCCAGTTGCAGTTGCATACTCTCTGGAGTCTATGAAGAGAAGAGTCAAGTGGCTTCCTCGGATCATTCAGTTTGCGGTCACGGTTCTCAAAGCTCATGTATCTCTAAGAGGCAACAGCTACAACAGTACCGGTGGGCTCCTCTTAGAATATCTTCAAAAATCTCAGATCCTTAGGGAGAGATTAATGAGCGCGAGCGAAGTCACTGAAACAGTCTGGACAGAGGAGCTAAAGGAAGTTATGGACGAGGCTACCTACTTTTTGGAGACCTTGAAGGCTGCTTTAGACACTAGCATCCGTAAGGAAATTCCTGAGCTTGTCTACATTGCCGATCTCATCCTTCCATGGACGACGCTCGACCTGGAGATAGCCTCACTCGACGCGGACAGTACGCAAACCCCTGAAATTCTCGACTCTACCCTTCAAAAGCTTTGCGATTCTATTTTCGTCGCACTTCAGAGACTCGGCACAGCATTTTCTGCCCTCCCAACGAACCAAGACGACCAAGGATGGCTTCTTGCCTACCATAATGCCACTTCTCAGAGTCTCAAGTCGCTGGCGATCCACCAAGTAACTAAGCTTATGGAGGATGCCCTCGACAAAGTCTCACTGCTTGGTCCGTTTACTTCACAGTCTTCTCGTTTGATTGAAGCATTGCTTGCAGCACATGAGCCAATTTTGTCCACATATAGGAACATTTGCTTACAGACAATTGAACGCGCCCTCAACTTGCATCAGAACTCGTGCAAACTCTCGCACCAGCTCTCCACAACTGCCTGTGCTCTTGCTGCAAACGGCTTCTGCACCCCACCCGAAAAATCAGACGAAAAGGGACCAGGAGAGCCACAAGGCGCCGAGGCTGGAACTGGCCTTGCCGATGGCGAGGGTATGGAGGATATTAGCAAGGATATTGGTGCAGAAGAGGACATGGAAGAGTTGGCACAAGAGAAGAAGAAGGATGAGGATAAGGACGACAAGAACGATATCGAAGAGAACGAGGATGCTGTTGATATCGAGGGGGATATGGATGGCGATATGGAAGACGTGGAAGAGAAGGAGGAGGAGGATAAGGACGGCGATAAGAATGGTGAGGAGGGTGAGGATGAGATGGATGAGGAAACCGGTGAGGTGGATGACCTGGATCCAGGAGCAGTTGATGAAAAGATGTGGGACGGAGAAGAGGAGGAAGATGCGAGAGAGAAGGAGGGTGGCCCGAACGACAAGCAAGAGCAAGGGACGGACGATGTTACCGCCAAGACGGATGATAAACAGTCAAAGGAACCTCAGAAGGGTGATAATGAGGAAACTCAAGACCAGGAGTTCCCAGAGAGTGATCAAGAGGAAGAGGATGACGATGAGGAGACGAAGGGAAATGAGGGAAAGGAAGTGCAAGATCAGGAAGGTGAACAAATGGATCCTCATGTTCCTGATGTTGAAACCCTGGATTTGCCAGATGATATGGAACTGGATGGTCAGGACAAGGAGATCGATGAAGATGATGATGACGATCTGGGAGACTTGGGACTCGACGATCCAGCTGATTTGGACAAAGATGAGGACTCAAAGGACACCAATGAGGAGGATAAGAAGGACGACGGAAAGCCAGAAGACTTCCCTGAGGTTGAGATGAAGGACAAGGAGGATGCTGAGAAGCCGGAGGGCGAGGCGGAAGAAGGAGAGGATGATCAGGCGGAAAAGAACGGGCAGGGCGAAGCTGAAGAGAATCCTGATGAGGAAAATGGAGAGTCAGAGCCTCAGCCGGAAGAGTCAGAGCCTCTCATCGAGCAAACCGAAGAGGATGAAAAGATCTACGCCGAGAAAGAGATGCCCGATGTTGATGAGCAAGATTCGGGTGCTGGAGGTGAGCAGTCTGGACAAACCAACCAAGCCCAGCAACCTTCCTCGACAAATCAACAACAGGAGCAGCAAAACGAGGAAGAGGACTCCAAGGAGGGCGGTGCTGAGAATTCTGGCGAGAATGCGGATGAGAAAATGGGCGCTAGCGAAAGCACCGATCTAGCGACTCAAGCTCAAGACGAGAATCCAGACCAAGGACAGCAAGAAAAGCCCCAAGATCCGTTCAAGAAGCTTGGCGATGCGCTTGAGAAGTTCCGAAAACAGCATCAAGAAATCAAGGATGCCAAAGAAGAAGAGGAAGCCAGGGAGAACAAGCCCGAGGACGAAATGGTAAGTGCTGCAACGATAAAGGATCGAGTGCGAAGGCTAACTATTATAGGATCTTGACAATGCCGAGTTCGAACATCTTCCCAACGAGGATGCAGAAGCTGATACCCAGGCTATGGGAGATGCCGATGAAGATCAAGCCCAGAACCAACAATTTGATGACACAAATATTATTGAGCAACAAGACCGCGAGGTGAACGCGCCGCATTTCCCAGACGACAAGGAAGACGTCGATATGGATGATGCTGCCGCCCAACCCGAGGAACGCTTGGGAGACTCTGATAAGCAACAAACTGAAGGACAACAACCGGGCGCCATGGTTGGAAAACCTCGCGACGAGCACCTAAGCGGAGAGGGTGACACCGAGTTCAGCAAGATGGATGTGGATGGCATTGAGGATATTGCTCCTGCGGAGGAACTCCCAATGCATCACAACCCTGCCCAGGAGCAGGACCTCGTCCGCCCCCGAGAGGAAGCCCGTCAGCTTTGGCAGAAGTACGAAGCCTCCACACGCGAGCTGGCTGTAGGACTCTGTGAGCAACTTCGCCTCATTCTTGAGCCGACTCAGGCCACCAAGATGCGTGGAGATTATCGCACCGGAAAGCGTCTCAACATGAAGCGAATAATTCCATACATTGCCTCGTCATTCAAGAAGGACAAGATTTGGATGCGCAGGTCCAAACCATCTAAGCGTCAGTATCAGGTTCTCATTTCTGTCGACGATTCGCGGTCAATGTCAGAGTCTGGTGCTGTGGATCTTACTTTCCAGACCGTTGCTCTTATTGCCAAGGCGCTTTCTCAACTCGAAGTCGGGCAGATCGGTATCTCAAGCTTCGGTGATACTACCGAGCTTGTTCATCCCTTTGAAAAGCCTTTCACAGCCGAGAGCGGTGTGGAGGTGTTTGGGAGATTTGGTTTCAAGCAAGATAAGACTGATGTGAAGGCACTTGTCGAGAGGTCACTTTCTTACTTTGAATCTCAATCTCTCTCGTCATCCTCTTCTAATTCTGCAGAGATTTCTCAGCTTCAATTGATAATCTCTGATGGCGTTTGTGAGGATCATGAGACGCTTCTACGCTTGGTGAGGAGAGCTAGAGAACAGAAGATCATGGTTGTTTTCGTTATACTGGATTCCGGGAGACAAGGGCAGGATGAAAGTATACCGGATCAGAGCATTTTGGATATGCAGACGGTGGATTTCAAGGACGGTGAAATGATCATCAAGAGATATTTGGATAGCTTCCCCTTTGAGTATTATCTTGTGGTCAAGGATGTAAAGGAGTTGCCGGGGGTGTTGGCGTTGGCTTTGAGACAGTGGTTGAGCGAGATTGTTAATTCCGGAGGATAAATATGAGGTTTAAGGAACTGAATCTGTCGATGTACGTAGAATATATTGTAATATTAATGGTTAGAAGATTCAAGGTCCGGGATTTGAACACTCTGAGTGCATTGACGTTGCTTACGCACCTCCGGTGCTATTTCCGCCCCCCGAAGCTGCCACATTTGGTTGTTCGTAAAACATGAGAACCCCCCGCTTCTTTGTCAATTCTTCTACAACCTCTAGGCCAACGGCCAACAACTTTTGCAATCTCTGCAACACCAAAAACATCACAGCCATCCCTCCTGGTTTCGCTTCTCGAGGCAGCCTGTTCTTCAGTCGAGTCCTCTTCATTGACGAGATTCGACTCCCTTTCTCCTGTTCAACATGGCGGAAGTTCAACACCTCCATGAGAACATTTTCGCCTTGCAACAACTGGCCATGCCATTGTCCGCAGGAGACCCGGCCGATGAGGCCTACCGAATCCTCGAGAAGGCAAAGAAGGCTTCAATGCGACCCACTTATGCCGGTGAGGTAGCACATGAGTCGGTCAAGGAGCTTTCTACGAGAAATTTCATAGGTTGGTGAATGTCTCTCTGTCACTCTTTGGCCTCTACAAGTACTAACTAATATCATGGAAAGCGTTTTGCATGGTGCGAACTCCACCACAAACTTGTGCAGTATTCATTGATGCTAGCCCGGAGCAACCGACGCTTTATATTGCAAAGAGCTTTTTAGATAAGAAAGACAAGGCTCTGGCTGGAGAGTTGCGTCAGTATCTGGAATCTACGGCCGCGGCCGCTGCTGAGAATCAGGATGTTGATGAAGGATCCTTTTCGAAGTTCGAGATTGACTTCCTTGAAATCATCGTCCGACATTGCTCTGCTAAGATCAGACAGCTCTGCAAAGCTGTCACTCTGGCAGGCCTACATGATGTCTATCGACAAGTATTATCGCCGAACGCCTTCTCTGCCGATGACATGGCTGATGCTCTCCTTGAAGAGAAGAAGCTTGGTGAGGAACGACTGGGTGATAAAATGCTATTAGAGCTTTGTGAGCTGTTGGCTGCCGGCAGTGGAGTCAACGTTGGGGAAGGAATTAGCACATGTCTTCAAGTCATCACCACACAAATCGATGAGGCTATGACCAGCGGGCAGGCCTTGACTACGGTTTCATCTTTTTGTCACTGCCTTGGGACGTCTTTCATCGCTCGCCGATTACTTCGGAAAGTCATCAACAATGGCACATTAGAAGAGGAACTGTTTCGCAGTTTGATTCAACTCGGACGATATGCGAGGGGCGCGGAAAGTTTACAGAAGAAGCTGCAGGAATCAGCTTTCGTCGAGCTTCCTAGATTTCGCATCATATACGCTCCAAGAAGGGTGAAGAAGATATCTTGGGACACATCACCGTCGGAGATTTTCCAGGAGATCTATAGAGATCACCGCGACAAGATACGTACGAAAGATGAATTGGTCATCAGTGGATTACAGTGGGCTCAGTCATCAAAGTTTAGCATGCATGTTGAAGTCGCTCTTGTTCTTTATCTTCGTAACAATGGAATGACAGGAGGCAAGATTGGCATGAGTAGACCTTCCTGTGGGATATGCTGGAGCACCATTGAGGCTTTGAATGACCTCTACGGTGAAACCTGGAACATGGCCGGTAATCACGGTGGAAGGATTACGATTACTTTACCTAGTGGCATTGAGAAGGTCGACAAGGCAGTCAACCTAAAGATCCGTAATGCTTTGGCTCTTTTGGTGGATGCACACATCGCAGCTTCCTGGGCAGCAGGCAGCACCGACCCACAGCCACCTTCCGAGAAGCTATCACAGGCAAAACTGCAAGATCTTCTGAGCAACTTTGCTCCCAGCTCTGAAAAGTCCACGTATACAAACACTTCAGCATCTTCGGATGCCTTTGGAGATATGCCAAACTTCCGGCCGGCTTCTTATGCCCGCGCTGTTGGCCCAGCGGACATAATATCAAACTCAAAAGCTCACAGTATCAGGCATGTTACCAAGGATGTTACCAAGGAGACTGCTAAGAACACTGCTAAGAATGCTGCTAAGAATGCGGCTAAGGATAATGTTGTCATCGTCAAGGCTCTGGATACTGTTGAGGCTGTCAAGGAAGATGAAAGGAAGCCCAGGTCGCAAACAGTGGAGCCACTGTCGAAAGGAAAAGCAAAGAGATACGAATATACGAAGGACAAAGATGGGTGGACCACCGTCACTTATCTTCGACAGAAGTCAAGCTCACCAAAGCGGAGGTTCCCTGGCCGGCGTCAGATGGGCCAAGGCGTTGGTGGTGCGGCTACGAAGAAGCCAGCAGTAATCAAAGCTTAGTTTTCAATTGATGTGGCTCGAATCCATCCTCGTAAGAACGCAATCCAGGCTGCATATATTTAGCGTGAGGTTAACTCATTTAGATCTTTTTGTGCGATGGGATGGTGACTGTAATGTACGAAAGGTTGGTGGTATGAAATGGTGCGGGATACGATTGCGTTGTTTAACTCAATCCGCGTCTGCTTATTTTGTATTCTTTCATGGTATCGTTTTGTTTCATGATTTCAATGCATATGGGCTATCTGGAAGTTGTGGATTGAAGTGTGTTGCTGTTTTGGATACTGATTTTGCTATCTTTAAGATTGCCCCACTCGACTCTTGCATAGGTTACATGATTACTACTTAGGACCGGGATTAAGCTTGTGAGAGCGAGATGCAAGCGCAAGCCGGGGAAGAAAAGTTAAGCTGATTGTTATAGCATATATCTTAATTCCATAATTTGCGGTTCATACAAAGCTTAATACTAAGTACATCCGAGTTTCGGCCAAACAAAGTCAAAATGTACCTACGACAAGGAATGTCTTGCTCTTGACTGATGTGGATTGTATTCATGTATATAGCACTCTTTACGACAGCGATCCAGGTGGGTCTTTGCGATGTAGCAGTATTGCATGCAATAAAAACTCTCGTGTACTCCACGCAAGGTAGACAGTTGGACACCTTGGTAGTAACACTCGTAAGGTAGAGGTTATGGTTCATGGGTTATATAGTTCTTCTGAAAGAGATGCAGGTTGAGACCATGAGGAGTCCAGGTCCTCGAAGTTTCGAATAGAATACTACTGTATCGGGTTAGTAGTTGGTTGCGTGACGTCAGGTGCCGTTGCCTTGTCAGGTCTTTCCGATGGCCTAAGACACCGCGGAAAAGTAGAAGTTGCATCAATCCTTCCCCTCTTCACCAGGATTGTCTTTCTTCTGTTGTGTCCTCGTCAAAACATTGCCATCCACCTGCATTTGCGCCTACAGCAAGATTTACAACGCAGCTCTCAACGCTTCTTTCACCTGGCTTCTTAACGATGCAGTTAACGTTCTGCAGCCGCCTAACTGAAGGTCGGAAATCTGCAGATGCAAACATCTATGCCCCGAAGCGCGCCATCTCCAGAACTCCATTGCGAACGACTTTCAATACTTAAAGATTCACATACGAGCGGTACAACCATCAACAGAGTACGATAAGTTACCAGAAGTGCAAAAAATTGTAGCAATGCAGATGACCAGGTAAGAGACACTACCTCTCTTTCACTTACTTCTCACTGACCTCATAAACTCTTACTAGCTTCACCTGGTCGCTTCGAGCTCGCATGCATGCCAGTACCACGCTCACAGCCACTCATCGCTCTTCTCCGAACTGGGATTGTCTTGCCTCCCTGTCGAGTTCATCTCCGATTACAACTCAGCTCACGCCCATCAAGCAGCCGCCATCATCGCCCAGGCTACCCTGCCCGGCCCTTCTCGATTGCCTTCTTCAACCCAGAACTACTTGCCATATGATCTTCCTACGCTTATCAGAGCTTTTCTTTCTCCCATGCACCATACAGGCCTCATATGCATGGGCTCAGCAAAATCCGCACTGGTAAAGATCGCGAAGCAACCGTTCTGGGCCCCTTCCGGCCTACTCAGCACAATGAAACTAACTGAATTTACTGGCACCGGTACTTGGACACTTGCTGTACAGACTAAGTAAGTACGACGTCTTCATTGCAGAATGCCTTTTCAAGCTTTGACGAGTGCTGAGTTGGAGTAGATGGTGGAGTAATGTGATACTATAGGTATGCAGGGAACTCTTTTGATTGGTCTTTTCTAACGCTTGTGGGAAACTCCGCGACTAGAGTTTATGCGGGCAGTTCAAGGAAGAAGCGATAAGTTCGAGATCATATGAGGCTCCAATGCAAGGCACTTGCTTTTTAAAAGTTCTACTCACTGCCGTTTGGTTGCGAGCTATTTGCAAATTCCGAGCTTGGAGAGCAGAGAACATGGCTGCATACCAGTACGAACAGCACCCTTACCGTGTTAGGCGCTGTATAGAAGCTTGGTTCGACATCGAAAATTATGGTCCACCGGCGCTCATACCAAGCATACAGCTCAGTTTCAGCTGGGCCTGCATGTGGATTCGATCCAGGTCATAAATACGAGCTACAAACTTCCACCATCGGGTTGAGCATCAAGACGGATTCCAGTTGTGGTGCTTTTAATATGGTATATGAGGGTGTGGCCCGGTGCTTCACCTAGATGCAGCTCGTCGAGCCTGAGGCTGAAAAGAGCCGATGATGCGGGACCATGTACATACTACGGTATTGATATACATGGTGTGCATTGTCTCCATACTGCCAGTGGCACACTCAAGCAAGCAAGCATCGCAGTGATGCGTTGATCATCAAGCACAGTCGTGTTCTCAAGCTCCTGTACCACCTCCACATGCAAGTCGATTTTGCATGGTAGAAAGGTGTCGGTTCTTTTTGACCATACATAGGTGCAGGCTCATGCAGAGTTGTTTTGTCTGCCATTATTTGTCAGTTCAAGTGTGCCCGTTGCGGCTCAAGTATCAGCCAATTCCTGGGTCCGACCTATGCGCAGGAGAAACAGAAAGGGCGATACAGTACTTTGTGTGTGGGACAAGAGAATAACAAAACGGCAAAGCAAGCTCGGGCGCAGAGTCCCTGCATTTGGATTAGGTATGTACTTGATGTAACACCCCAGGTATCGACCATGAACTCAGCTGCACTTGCTTGGAATACACTGCAAAGGTGTATGTGCGAGTCGCTCGCCTTCACCCCGCTCATACCACAGAATGCTCCTTCCACAAACAGCAGTTCTTGCACAAGTTAAGGAGCACCTCGGTGAATTATGGTTGACTTTCAATCCTCATGCACGACAGTGTACAAGTACGCTTGTCAGGTATAGGGCAGCGCAGGTGGGCCGGGCCGCGGGTCGCGAGAACATCCGCCAAGGTTTTCAATGACCGAACGGGAAGTAAATCGGTTCTCAGAGGTTGCCGATCAACAGCTTGATGAGCTTGGACAACTCAACGCTCGAAAGTATCATACTGCCAAGTCAGAAGCAAGCACATAAGGATATTTTAAGCCTCTCTTCATGTCCCAAACAATGACCGGAACAGGCCACTCGGGGAGCCGTCGGCGCGTCATTTGAAGAACAAACCGGTTAGCGCTCAGTCTAATCGATCTCACAACTTCATATATCCTTTAGTGATATTGAACCCTCTTTATGACCTTGCAGCGACCTTCTGAGGGGTTGAGATATCAATCTAATTATTCATCTTATCCAAAGGTTCCTGCTGTTGCCTCCATGCATATTGATGCTTATTTCAAAATTTAAAAGCTGGTTCTCTGAGAGATTATTGCAGCTGAACTTTTGATAAGTGGAATTCACTTGCATGATCACTCTGCAGATTCGGAAGCATACGATAGGCGGCTGATAGATCGACTGACAGAACTTCTAGCAACCATTTCAGTTACTATATATGTTGAAAATACTTGCACTCGGTACTTAGGTCCTTGAGAACTGAGCTGAAAGCTGAGGCTCCGCAAATGGACCAGTTAGAGAGAACGGAAAGGAATTGGGGTGATTGAAGCTCCCCTCAGCTGATATGTAAGGTGGGCACACGTACGCAGGCTTTGGATGCTTACTGACATGATCTAGACAATCCTGTGGAGCCTCACGCTGATTTGTGTATAAAGTGGCCGAACTTTCCCATCTTTATACTACTTGATCATCAGCATCCTCATCAAAACCGAAAAGCAACAGATCGATAATCTCTACTTCTCCCAAGTCTTCTTCATCTTCATCCACACAACCCATTGTTTGGTATTCCATCCACTATCATATCATTATGCCTACCGACTTCGTCAAGACCTACGACATCCAAATTGTCAACGAATCCAACGATTCTCAGCGTTTCCTTCTCTTCCAGGACCTTCCAGCTCCATCGAATCTCGATCAGGAGGATGTCTTTACAAATGTTTTCCAACGTTCCAAGAGAATTCCATCCGGACCACAA
Source organism: Ascobolus immersus RN42 (assembly GCA_003788565.2). NCBI lineage: Eukaryota > Fungi > Ascomycota > Pezizomycetes > Pezizales > Ascobolaceae > Ascobolus > Ascobolus immersus. Next base: position 995,583 of record ML119646.1, on the reverse strand, counting down.
TCCGCTGTGGGATTCACTCTGAAGCAAGAGTACTTTGCCATTTACGGTGACGCAAAGAAGAACGCCGATGGTACCGTCCGGGTTTACACCAAGAACTCCACTCCCGCCAAGCTTGGGCCTCAGGGCTCTGCAACCTTCATCACCACCTTTGAGAAGAATGTGGAGGAACCCGATCCTAGCTTCTGTTGGGATGAAGACAAGAACCGTGCGAATACTCAGTCCGGCAAAGTCAGCGGTGGCTTTACCATCAACACTGATAAGACATTCAAGTACCCAAATAAGTGTATGTGCTTGCAGCTGAGATTCCCTGCTTTGTTTGCTAACTTCTGGGACAGCCAAGTTGTACATCGGCTGCGGAGCTGAGGACCCGAATTCTGACGGCAGCATCATTCCCGTCCAAACATGGATCGCAAAGCCTGGCGTGAGCACTCAGATCTTCCCGCATGCTACCTACTACATCTGCACCGGCGAATATCAACCAGGAATGGTCGTTGATAGAAGCACCATTGGATCTGCTTTGAAGATTGACTTCACTGGCTCTTCTCTCAGCTCTGTCACTTTCACATACGGGTCAGATGGTGCTTATACTGCTGTCGATGAGGATGAAGTTAGGAAGGCCAACATTAAGTTTGAGACGACCGATTTCCAGTAGAGGAAGCTGAATAACCGATGGCTTCGAGGCCTGTCGCATGCTTGCTTAGTTCTCTTTCTTTTCATGTTGGTGGTTCCTATGAGTTCAGTCTGTTATCGGGCGAGGCTTTGAGCCTGACTCTAACATCTCTCCCTTTATTGCGACCTACTTTTCCTTCTAATGATTGCGAAGTTAGTGGTGCTGGTTCTAAACCGTTGAGGTCTGGGGATGAAGTTTTGAAAATACATGTGGAGGCTCTTTCTTTTCTGCTCAAACATCAAGTAGGTACTTAACCATTATATCAATGCTATGATCATTCATACAATCTCCCTCTAATCAGTCAAGAATTTCAACTTTGGGCCCAGATGCATGTACATTCAGTCCGCGCGATTGAAGAACTCATCAAAGCTCGCGCTCGGGCAAGCTGAATGTACCGTCCATGCCATGTATGAGCTCCAATTTCTCATCTTTCTCGTCGGGAAAGGTAAACACAGTACTCTTTTCATCTGGAACCTCAACCATAATAGCACCAGGTTTTCCTAGCCCCTGCATCATCCTCCATTGGCGGTAGTCTGCCCTGAAAATATACCGATGCCCCGGCTTTGCACTCCAAGTGCAGAGTGGGATGATCTCCCTGCTGTTGTTGTATGGATTGGGGGCTCCGATTCCAACGAAGGGTCCATCTAGATCAAGCCGACTCCTGGTTAGTATATATATCATGAGGTTCATTTGGAGGCGGTACGATAGGACTAGTAAGAGGGCATGCGTACCTGGAGCTGGATACCGAAAGGAGTTGTCCACCTGGATAGAAACCCAACTACCACCCAACTTTGATCCTGGAGTCGATGATGCCTTTATATCCGCCCGGTCTTTTACGAAGCACGGTTCGTAGCCTTCCGGCATTGTCATTCTGCAGGAGCTTGCACCCTCCTCAACCGCTTCCAAACCCGCTTTCAACACAACAACATCACTGCAGTACAGCACACGTCCCTCCTTGGCAGCCTGCCTATCGCATCCCGTAATGGCGAAGATTGTTGGCTCGTTCTTCGTACCTGGAAGAGGTATAACAAAGGTGTGAGAGCCAGTTTCAGCTGCTACTCGGAGACTCGATTGATATATGCTGATGCGTACCAAGTCTGGTATGTTGAGTGGATGGAAAGTAGGAAGCGTGGGTAACAAGATGAATCCGGCTGGGAAGGCGGCCTCATTCCGGACGGTGACTGTTCGAGTTTCGGACGTCTCTGAGTCTGTACTTTCTGTGGTGGAGGAGGACAAAGCAAGCGAGAAGTCGACGATGGAAGTGGTGTTCATGGTGATGATCCTTTGGCTTTCGAGCACAACGAAGTCTTGCGACCTCGATATGTCCATGGTAAGGGTTTGGCGTGGAAGGTCCCCAGAAGTGTGAGCCGAACTCATTGATGACTGTCGGATTGGTGAGTAGCAGGTATGTTGTGAATAAGTACGTTGGGTTAACCAAAGTGGGGCATGCCCACATATCCATCCCAAATTCGTCCATGCTTTACATGTATCCAGCTCATAAGAAGAAGCAATTTGAATTCGTTTTCTCAGCCCCGATCGCCCACCCCACAATTATATTATACAAAGAGCCTCAACTACGCAGCAATTTTCACGACGCCCTCTACAAAAAATATCGTCGGAACACGCTTTGCGCTTTGGACTGGGAACGAGGCTACTCAATATCGACCTTCAATATTGTACCTTACAAGTTGTAGGGCGTTCGGATTCTTCAACAAAGGCTGCTTGGCGCAATGGCAGCGCGTTCGATTCCAGAGCTGAAGAACTTTCAAACACTTCGGGTTGGGATATTCGAAAGGTTATCCGTTCGATCCGGGTAGTGGCCTGCGACAACTTTGGGTGTTTTCTTTTGGTTTTGAACAATGCGCTCTTGACTTTGGACCTACAAAGGACCGGAATCACACTCGACGGAGATATGTAGCTAGGTCGAAGAGCCCTGCGCATAATCGATCATTCGAAGAGCTGTGGGTTGCATTCAGCTTCAAACTTGACCATTGATGTAATTCCACTTACAGGGAGAAGGCACTTCTACTTTTCTACTTTGAGGATCAGAAGAGTTTAGAACCGTATGCATTTGTCGCACACACCCGTCCACTTGTGTCTGGCTCTAACCCAGAATGGAAATAAATGTAGTACTTATTTGTATCTCACAGTAAAGCCATCGCGAAAGCTATCAACATAGAACTCATACCCCAAGCCCCAGGACTTGCATACCAAAGAAGCAAAGAAAGTTTTCTGCTCAAGTATCAGTATCGATTCCAGACGGATACGAGGCTACTCCACACTCGAGGTGTCTCCCGACGATCCACAAAGGAAGGGTCCGCCGATCCTTTCCTCCCACAACACCATCACCGCCAATCCTCCACACCGACGATCCCTCATGATATCATGACCATCAAGCACCACCATGAACTAGACGCGTCGTGAATTGCAAAATCAAAACAAACAAAGAAGTCCTTCTGTGTATATAAATCCGACCGAGATGTACATATCCAGAAACCGTTCATATCCAAACAACCTCAATACCCATCCCACTTACTCCTCAATTCCCACGTTAAGCCACTTCATACACACCATCCCAACCTTTTTACATTCCCACTACTCATAACAATGGCACCAACCACCCGCCGTTCAGCCCGCCTCAACAACGTCGCTCTCGCCTCCCCCCTACACACTCCCCGGCGCAACCGCGTCGCCAAAGCCCCCAGCTCCCGAAAGCAACGCGGGCCAAACCTGAGTATTGCCCAGCGGGGCTTCATCGTCGGCTCGGCCCTTAGTGGGGCGCCTACTGCGGAGATTGCAAAGACTGTTGGACGGCCAGATACTACGGTGCGGAAGGTTGTCAGTCGGACTGCTCAGGTGAGTAATTGAGGGTGTTGTTGGTTGGGAAGATGCTAATGTTGGGGTAGAGAATGAGTGTGCCTATTGAGGACTTTGTTGAGGGTAAGGTCGAGCCTGGGGAGGTGCTTAAGGATGAGATTCTTGAGGATGCGCCGAGACCGGGGAGACCGAAGAAGGAGGATGAGCATATTCCTGGCCGGGAAGGGTCCACTGGGGAACGAGACGGGTCGTGGGAGGCGTTGGATAGACGACTTATTGAGCAGGTTGCTCAGCGTGAACAACTCAGACTTGAGGTGGAGCTTGGAGAGGCACTTGCGGCAAAGGCGGCAGAGTTGGGTGATGGGCTTGGGAATGAATGACTTGTGTTTATGGTGCTTTAGCGGCTTATGACTTGATATGATTAATGATATCTAATATTACTTCTTCTACTTACCGATCCTAAATGACACCGCTCAAAATGACCAACACATTACAGACTGAAATCGTACTCCTTGAAAGCCTCCTTGAAGCCCTCCGCATCCTTCACCTCGTCGTCATAGCTCTGTGCACAGTCTTTCCAATGCGTTCTTCCTTTGACACCTAGAAGCTCTGCACAAACTCTCCGGCCAAACTGCAAGTCGAAATACTTGCCCTCCTCTAACCGTACCTCCCACCGCTTGCCCTCTTGGCCACCAACCCACCACCGGAAGAAATCGCCGTTGTAGCCCTCCTCGTACATATTCTCCTCCGTTTCTTCCACTTCCTGGATGGAGCCAAGGTCGTCCGTCCGGACTTCCTTTTGGAAGCATTCGTAGATCTGTTCGGGTGTGATGGACGAGGGTAGAGGGACGAGTTGCCAGTGGGCATGGACACCACGGGCTCGGCCGACCTCGAAGGTGATGGCGTTGTGGTTGTATTTTTCTTTGAGCATCTTTTCGATTGCGGACTTGTAGGACCGGAGTTCTTGCTGGGTGGATTTGCAGGAATCTTCGGGGGTGATGAGGGAGAGGAGAGGTGTATGAGAGAGTGGAATGATGAGGACGTGGGCTGGGAAGGGAAGGGTATCGGATGGGAGAGGGAGTGGGCCTTTGGCGGTTGTAACGTAGGCTTCGGTGCCGATGGAGGTGATGAGATGCTTCTCGAGACGAGGGTATGAAAGACAGAAGAAGCAGGAGTCGGGACCAGGTGGTGGTCGAGGTTCGTTCTTGCGGTGCTTATTTCGGTGGGAGTGTTGCTGGTTATCGTCCGTAGACCATCGGAAGGATGTCGAGGAATCTGGGTTTGGACGCTTCTTGCCCCGAGCGGAAGAAATGTAAGGAATTGGGGTGAAGGATGCAGGGTGAGCGGGTGGCTCGGCAGGGTTAAAGTTGAAGGCGTAGAGGGCTTTGGCCTTACTTGGGTTGTTCTGAGAGGCGATAGCGAGGAAACGGGTGGGCGTTGGCTCCTTGTTGTTCTCGGCAGGATTCATGTATGGTTCTCTCTCCCAGAATCCAAGGCCACCGGTGGTAAAGTGGTATCGTGGGCGAAGACGTGTAGCCAACTCTGCGAGAACCTTCCGCTGTCTGCCCTCCATGGCATCCTTGACTTCTTCCGTGATGGGGATCCTGCTCCCAGCATCAATGCCCTCTGGGAATTCGCTAGTAATGAGAATGTCGACGGGTTTGGTGTGAGCTCCAAATCCGCCCTTGATGTCTGCCTCCGAGTAGAAGCCGAGGCTGCTGCTTGGTTCTGTTCCCTCATCTCCATCCTTGGTGCCTCCTCCAATCAATCCACCATCCCATTTCCCACCAAAAGCAACAATCCTGACGCCCTCGGAAGTAGTCATGATTGACTTTCTTCCCCAAAAGAACAAGTTCTCACAGACTTCCCCATTACTCCTGTCGACCTTCTCCTGCAGCTTCTTGGGTAATGAGTGGTTTCCGATTCCAAAATAGGTGGGCACCGAGATGTTGATCTTTCCAGAAAGCAAGTCGTCGAGCTGTTGTTCGGCGGCAGACGTAGGATCGGGCTGGGTAGCGTCAATGGCTGGGAAGAGGTCGCCGAGTACGATGCAGAGATTGAAGTTGACTTTTTTGTGGAGTGTTGCAATCTTTGTAAACAGGCCGGAGAGTGAGTATTCTGGCGCTGTCGCAGGTGATCCGGCTACTAAACTGAGAAAGCAAGTCAGTGTAATTCTCGAGAGATAAAGAAGAGCAGTTTGACATACATCTTGACCGACATGTTGCCTGCAAATGAAGTTTTGGTGTTGGTGTTGAGGCTGTTGTGAACTTGGAATCTCTCGAATCGCGGTCCGCCCGGATTTCTTTGTTTTGCTGCGCTCGCTCCCAGCAACGCCAAGTTTGAGCCGCATGACGCTATTACCACGCCAGCCTAGCGCAACCCATCACATGGCGATAAGAGCCTTATCGCTACCAAAATTCGAATTTGCGACAAGCACAAAATAAACAGAGGCCAAAAAGTGCATCTCAAAACCTCATCACCGCCAAAATGACCGAAGGAGAAAACGCCGCCGCTGCCGCCTCGAAAAAGAAGAAGAACGCCTCCAGATGGGCCAAGGGAAAGAAGGGAGGAAAGGGAAAGGACGACCCAAAAGCCAAGAGAGAACAGCGGAAGAAGGATCTGGATGATGTCGCCGACTTGCCAGAGGGTGCGGAGGGAGAGAAGGACGATGAGGAGATTGAGGCGTTCGTCAAGGCCAACAATGAGAGTTCGAAAAAGAGAAAGGCTGATGCTGATGGGGATATCGAGATGAAGTCGGAGGGTGGAGCTGTGGAAGGAGAAAAGAAGAAGAAGAGACGGAAGAAGGGTGGAAACAAGGCGGAGGGTGAAGCGGACAAGGTGCGCTTCTTGACATTTGTCGGTAAGTTCAATCCTGTGGGCAATACTTGGGTGAAGACGAAGGTCAATTTCTAACAGCTGGACTTTAGGAAACCTACCATACAATGCCACCAAGGAGTTATTAGAAAAGCACTTCGCATCAGTAAACCCTACAGCCATACGACTACAGACCGATAAAGCCACCGGGAAACCAAAGGGATTCGCCTTTGTCGAGTTTGGCACATATACGGATATGGAGAAGTGTTTGAAGGGATTCCATCATACACAGTTGGGCGACAGAAAGATAAATGTGGAATTGACGTAAGTTGAACGTAAGCCGGGCTATGGATCGATACTGACATCTGTGCTACAGTGCTGGAGGTGGTGGAAAGACAAAAGAGAGACGGTTGAAGATTGCAGTCAAGAACGAGAAGCTCAACGAGGAGCGGAAAAAGTTGGGCGAGAAGCGGAAATTGGAGGGAGCGACCAAGAAGGAGGGCGAGCCAGAGCAAAACTTTGTCTCGATGGACGGTGTGCATCCCAGTCGGAGGGCCAGAGTTGGTTAGTAGAGAAGAAAAAAGTACGGTTGTGTTTCCCGATTGCATGTTTGTATCATAGCTCATAATACCATTAATGACTTCAAAAACATTTGCCAATAGCATATTTAGGATCCCGTCCTTCAAGTGTCTCCAGCTCTCAATAGCCTCATCTCCTCGCCTCTGAACGGTTCCCAGTCCCAACCACCAGCTCCTAATCCTTCCCACTCCCGCCCTCCAATCTCCACCTCCATATCCTCGCTCAATCCCACGGCCTCTTCTACCATTTCCCTCATATCCACCGTTCCCCTCCGTCTCACCAATCCCAACACTCTCCTCAACCCAACCACCTTTCCCAGTCCCTCCTTCAGCATCGTTCCTACCAACCCCTCATCCTCCTCCTCCACTACCCTCTCCCAGACACCCCATACTTTTCCAACCACACCTTCCCTGCTCCGCCAATACCGCACCACTTCACCCTCTGAAAACCGCCATAATGAACCCAACGCCTTGACGACAATCTCCATCACCTTTCTATCCCTTCTACGCTTCTTCCGACCCACGAGCTCATACAGCGTGGATATGCCTTCCAACAAGTCGACCAAGAAGAGCCCGCCTTCCCCACCACTGACGCTGTCTTTCTTGAATTCTTCATCGTAGACATTCAGGAATGTGGAGACGAGGCCGGTGGGAGCCTGCTTTGCTAGAAACTCGACAATGCTGGCATAGTTCCCTGCATCGACCTTGTTGATTGGAGGCAACATATTTCTTCTGAGGTGCGTCGGAGAGGCAAAGGTAGACGTATAGCGATAGATCTTTGGATCTGCCGGTAGGATCAGAGATTGAGGCTGTGGAGGAGGAAGTGTAGGTAGAGCTGGTAGCGGATGTGCAGGAGGTGGAGCTGGAGTAGTCTGGGTAGCTGTTGATTTGGTAGGCGGGAAAGTCGGCAGCGTGGGTGTACCGACCTCAGCCCATTCCGAATCTGATTCGGCCTCGTCGAGCTGCGTCCATTCTTCCTCGTCTTTCTCGCTGGATGGTGTCATGGTGGGGTCGGAGGAGATGATGACCAAATCATCTTCTTCGCGGATGGGTTCTTCCTTCTTGGGAGCAACTACTGGTTCGGGGGGAGGAGCCTCGGTGTCGGAGTCGTCGGATGTGTCTTCTGAGCCTTCAATCTCGGTCCGGTATTCTTCGGTTGTGCAGTTTACTTCACGCCAGCCGTATTGGACGCACCGGCGCTGGTGGCGGTTTAGGACCGTCTCGACGCATGCTTCAATCACGATCCTTGGGTATGGCTTCTTTGACCGCTTCAGTAGGCCAGGCAAGTCGTCTAGTGCAGGCTCATCATCGCTTTCATCCTTCCTGCTCTTCAGTTGCTCTCTCTTTTGTTGGTAGGCGTCAAAAGACATGGGTTGCTGTGCTGGCCAAACCCATCTCGATGATTCTCCCTGGTACGGCTTCCGTTGTGGGTTTCGCGGTAGACTTGCGGGTGGAGTACGGCCAGCGTGACTCTTTGATGCGCTTGAGCTTGGGGCATTGGGATAGATTGGTGGGACGTTTACGGGGACGATCGTCGTCTTTGAGGGGATTGGAATGCCACTGCCGATCGGTTTCGGGTATTGCTTTTGTTGTTGTTGTTGTTGCTCTGATGGTCGGCGGCCATGGTTGTAGTCATCGCGGAAGGAAGGTAACGATGGGGGTTCGCGGGGTGGTGCTGTGCTGAGAAGGTTCACGGGTGGGTTGTTACGAGGGTTCGAAAAGAAGGTACACGGGTCATCGATGTGGATATCGGGGAATGGACGTGGGGTGTAAGCGTTGGAGGGGTCTTGTAGGCGGCGGGATGCCATGTTCTCGGTCCCAAACTTTCGAGGAACTTTAGCAGCAAAAAGAGACGGATTCTGCGGGATGTTAGCTGTTAAAGCTGAGGATGATTGATGCGCCTTCACACAGGCTGTTGGTATTCAGGGCTTGGAAGGTGAAGTTGGAAGGTTTGGTGGTTGATGGGCCGTTGGAGTTGATTGTGGTGCAGGGTGTAGGAGGAGAAGAGGAACAAGGCTGGCACATCTCCACTGACAGCTGTCGACCTGAAGCTTGGATGTTGATCATCACCGCACAACAAACGGATTGCTGACACCCCGTGAGGACAAGACATTTGTTCTTGTCTCGTTGCTCAACGTTACACTTGCTCTCCCAAATCCCAACAACCCCGACCAATTATCGAAGCATCTCCATTCACACCGATATCAACACCTATTATTGAAGCCAGCATCAGTCATCATGGTGTAACTTCTCGCTACGCCGTGGACGGACATTTATCGAACACAGAGATCCACGGTCACGGTCAAGTGATGGAGGTTAAATGTGGGTGGATAATGATGGAACTAGCGCTTACTTTGGATCCATGGGTTCCTCGTGTTGTAAGGCTAGCACTGTGTATCCTCATCGTGAAGCTGTTTCCATGTGGTGTTTAGATGTTGAATATTTGAGGCTACAGACGAGATGAGTTGTTGCAAGGCTGCAGTTGAGGATTGGCCATATTGGGTACATATGATTGTGGAAGGCTGCGCGATGCTGAACTCAGAGTGCGTGTAAAAATGGGCGTTCATGACGGAAAGTGCATCCCGCAAGTGAGACGACTGAGCCTATCATAAAGCTCTTTGAACTATGATCATCATATGTATGTACTCGCCTGCTCGTCTGTTTGCCTTGGGCTGTATAATTAACGAAGGCCAGCAAAAGAAATGCCCCAAACGTACGTTTAGAAATCTTACAAGCATTCGTCAAGTGTAAGGCGAACCTTATTTTGATCACCGTCATCCTCACCACAGAAACGAATCACAAGAAAGGTGTAGAGACCACACCGGCGGAAAGTAAAGTAAGGACCATGAATCACCATCAAGAGCAAAAGCAAAATCCAAATCAACACCAACAGTGACTTGGGCCATCATCATGAACTTGGGCAAGCCACTTTCCACCTCTTCTCAATGACAAAAAAGTGGCAAAGGGCCCCAAATGACCCCATCCACCGGGACCGGTACCCATACAAAGAACTGTTTCCTCCCTTTTTTTACCCCTTGCAAACGCATCAGCTACCTTCCCGACGGCAAAGAATGAGGGCACCATCGGGAAGGTGCTTCCTTCTGCACTCCTTAACCAAACATTCACAATCGAACGACCATTTTGAACCTTCTGGCTCGAGCTTCTATGTATGCTTCTTCTTCTTCGTTATCGTTATCGGAGAATATGAATCCTTAAGATTAGCGTTTGCCGGTTCCTATTATGCGCAAGCCGGCGGGTAGTTAGCTCCTAAATAAAGTTCTGACCCTCCGCTTCCTTGCGCTGGCGGCGCTAGAAGGACAAATATGTAGCAACGGTGTTGGACTGGGGTCGGAGGCCCAGATCGAGAGGGAACGGAAGGTGGAGACCTCAAGGAAGCTTTCTTGTGACAGGCAGAGACACCTGTGGGAGCCAATGAGAAGCTCAGGATGGGAGGGGGAGCGGGAAATTCTGTCGAAGCGGCAGGTGCTAGCGTTTCAGAAAGGACACGGACTTTTGATGCTACTAAAGTTGTTTAGCTCTGGAGATGCCCGAAGGCCGCACTTCATGCACTTTTTTTTGTGACTTGACGATGTTTGCTTTGCTTTTGGGTGTTTTGTTTCCTCAAGCCTCACCGCAGCGAGAGCAATCAGGAATACTTGTAAAGCCGCACCCTCCTTCACACACAAACAACAGACCAAATCACAATCTCCAACATTCTCCACGGAATCACATTCTAGCCCCCAATTGGTGCAGGAGGGAACAGGAATTGCGAGAATGTGCACATGTGTGAGGGGGTAAACTCCACATTTCAGCCACTAATGGCGCTCCGTCGAGGATGCACCAGCCACATCCGGAATTGGAATGCGGACCTTTTAATATGTGTGCATGTGTGCATGAGGACATTGATTGAGTTCCCATTTGTGTGCACTTTCTCGAGATGTATCAAATTACGGAACCGACGGATATGATTGCGCGGACAAGCAATAAACCCGGAATTTGAACATCATAATTTCGGAGTGTTAAGAATGGAAGATGATATGGACTGTGAATGGAAGGGACCGTCTTATAGCTACTTACATAGGGCGTCAGATGTGAAGTGACGTGCCGTATCCCTTCAACATTGAGAAGCCCAATCAATCCTCTTTGTTGGACTCAAATTGCGAACGGCCCCAGAACAAATGAAAGAACAGGTCGAGAAGGTCACGGTGAGAGAAGTGAAAGAGGGGTCAAGCCACTTCCCTTCCCAACATGCAGCCACAAGTCCCTCGAATCTGCAAGGTCGATCTCTTCCCTTGCCGGTTCGCTCCTCCTCTCCTCACTGGTCCACGATTGGAATGGACACTGAATCCACGAAGGAGCTTTGCTTTTTTGTCCCACGGTGTGCACTAATGAATGAGCAAGTCTTTGCTTCTTCCGCCTTAACAACACGATGCTGTCAATAGTCCACACCCAAATCCTCACGCCCTGTCTCATCATCTGATTGGCCGGCCCGGCAAGCATCTCTCGCACTGGTCAGGATGGCGGCTAGGTGTTTATGAAAGATCTTATTTTGGAGAAGCTTTGCCGTATGGGAGTGTGTTTGTGACCTCTGGGACACGTTGTGAGGGCCTGTTTGAGCTGCTGTCAGTGCTTTTGCTGCACTCGCTAGCGGTGGTATCGATTTAGATAGGGTGCTAAATTAAAAACCGCTGTGCATAAAGTGCATGAAATAGACGGGTAGACGCGATGCTTGACTCAAATAGTACTGCTAGCTAAAATGTACTGAAAAGGGAGGTCTGTATAAGTACACCTGGGGATGCCATTCCTTTGAAGATTTGTCGTCGAAGGTTCAAGCCACACTTTCTTCACTGTTAAGGCGCGCTTCCTTCCTCACATCCGACACCTACACCCAAGTCGAGACCGACGCTACTAGCAGCCGAAACCTAAGAACGCTATTCCACAACAAGTCTGAAAATGTCGACCCTACACCTTGGCAGAGTCGCTCATCGGCCCGACCCAATCCAGCTTGCCCTCGCCCGTGAGAACAAGTATCCGACTACTGCTTCCACCTCATACAATGGGGCGACGTCGGCATTCCAGAAGGAGATATACGTACCTCATTCAGCATACATTCAGCAATACGGCAACCGAAGTCCGGGCCAACACTCGCCAAACCTTGTCGTACCGGAAGGAGGAAACAATCTATACATCTCGCCAGTTGGAAGCAACTCACAGCTTGCCACTCCTCGTCGTAGTTATGAGGCTACCGGTGCAGTGACTCCTCGAACACCGCCTCGTGCTCTCCATACACCCAGGACTCCTTCAAGGAAACAGTACCTTCTTACCTTTCCTTCATCAACCGCTTCCTCCTCTCCCAACTCGCAACTTCTCTTTACTCCCATCTTCTCTCCGGAAATCGAGGCTGCAAATCGCAACAATACTCCTATCCCAGGCCAAACGTCCACTCCTCCAACCTCACCGACTCCGACTCCACAGTCCCAGCTACCGCCTTCCTATGTGCTCTCTCCCCCCGCAACACCATCCTGGAAGCGACTCTTTTCGAAACCTGAAGACGTGCAAGAGTTCTCGATACTCCGAGAGAAATCCGTCGTGCATAAGCGTGGCGACCGACCGGTAAAGAAGCGGACAAAGACACCACTGTTTCGACTCCGACCAGCTCCATCGGCTTCGTCAAGGAGATCTCGTAGAAGTTCGGCACCACCAGTCCTCGCAGCATCTCTCGACATTGCACCTGCCTATTCTTCTCAGGAGCCAACATCACCAGCACCAGTCGCCTTGAGTGAGGAAACTCCCGATCTCAACACCATCCCTCACCTCGAAGCTCTTCTTCAGAATCAACGTGAGGACTTGGACGACGAGCAGTTTGAAGGCGAAGTCCGACGGAGGAGCAACAGAATATCCAAGTGGTTGAGACGCAGCTCAGTTGTGCCGGTACCAATCACCCCAGTAAGTGCACCAGCAAACATGATGTCCTTTGCACCACCACCAGAGAATGCAAGCCGAAGAGGAGGAAAGAAGGCAAAGAAAGGGAAGAAGGCGGTTCGACGGGAAACAATGCCGGCACCAACTCAGCGGAGCTCCGGTGAGAAGCGGAAGGTTCGAACTTGGACAATCGATGGCGTCGTATTCGTCTGGTGCCAACTCGGAGGAGACGGGGCGGAGGCGCAGGATTTCGACATGACGATGGTGCCGTTGAGAGAGATTCCGATGATGGCAGCCAGCGGCGTTGGCGTTAGTAAAGCGGGAAACTTGGTCGTAAAGGAGTGGGAAGGAGTCAAGGGAGTTGCGGGAGTGGAAAGACGAGTTGGTGGCGGAGCTGGAGAGGGAAGGGTTTGGGTGGACGAAAAGGTGTTGAGGGAGACAGTTGGAAGGGAGGAGGAAGGGGGAGTACTCTGCTCCGCGGGAGTTGTCCTGTTGAGAGAGGTCGAGGGGCGAAAGTAGAGAGGTTGGGTCGCGGTTAGGCTCGGTAGGAGTTCGGCGAGCTCGAGTGCATTATGTGTTCCCATTTCTCGGAGTTGGTGATGATGTTTTGGTGTTCAAAGTTGGTACGTTGGTGGGATCTTTGTTATGCGGGCATGGAAAACTGTTTGGCGTTTTGGGTCGGATTTCTGCTTTTTCTTTGCAACTTTCAATTCTTGTACATACTCTTTACCTTATAGATTTAGCTCTCACATTGTGTTTATGCATACACTTTTACTCTGATTTTTCTACCAATCCAACGTTTCAATCCATCGTGAGAATTCATGTGCACTGGAATTCCAATGGTGCACTTTTACTTCGGGGTTTTCCGAGGCCGCCTTGCACGTGACGCGCTAACCCCGCACTTGCCAAAAATAGGCTTATCCTTCCGCATAATCGGCCCTGACGTCATCCATAACCAACTTCAATCCCTTTGAACCAGCAAATCAAGCTTTCTAAAACAGCGTCCAACAAACGCCATTTCGCGCTTTGCTCACAACGTCAAAGTCTGCATTTGCGCCCATCGAGATTCAGGGAGTCATCATGGCAATCGAAAATCCCCCAGTGTGTATGCATGCAGCTCATCGGGGAAATAACGGGTTATACCTTTTCCGGGTACACTGTACAGCACGAGATCACGAAAGATCTACTGCCTTGTTTGAGCGGAAACAGCAAAGGGGCTCAAACCGCGAATTGAGGGGAGGCCATACGTCATTGAGGGCCTTGCACCTGCGTTGCTCCCCTTTTGAGAAGGTTGCGCCTCGCAGGGTCCCTACTAAGTACCTGGATGATGTCATTCGTCTCTGAATGGGGAAGGATGCAGGTCAGGGCCCGAGTTCCTTCTTTGTTTGTCCGCCTCAAGCAGGGAAGTTGATAGGCGGTGTGCACCCTGCTGCTTCCTCCTTGGGAACGCACCTGCACCTGCCGCAACCTGTCATCCGGACCCTTTCAACCCCTCACCAATTTTCTATATAAGACGGCCCTTCTCCCACCTCAATCCTTCATCTCATCTCATCATCACACAACAGTTTCTACTACAAACACAAACAACCAAACCAAAGCCTTTCATACCAACCACTCTTTCTCACAAACACTACTCCTCTTTTCTACCCCCAAACCAATCAATCAACATGTCTGACTTTGGTATGTCTTTTCATCTCATCTCTTCTTCTTCTTCTTCATTGTCGAGCAAACAGCTAACACTTTCTTCTCTCTACAGGACGCAAGGATCTCTCTTCCCAGGTTCACGATGCTGTAAAGCCAGATTCCCAGAAGACCACCACTGAGCACATTGGTGACAACCTCACCGGTGCCGCCGACCGTGTTGCCGCTGCCGTCCAGCCAAACTCCGAGAAGTCCAACACCCAGGCTGCTGGTGATGCCTTCCGTGGTGGCAAGGACGATGCCGAGAACAAGAGCGCCGGTGTTGTCGACACTGTCAAGGATTACGCCAACGCTGCTGTCAACGCCGCCTCGGAGACCATCAACAACTTGACTGGCAACAACAACAACAAGCCAGCTGGATCCGCTTAAATGCGTTGATACCGCTTTCGATGGAATTGGATGGGATGGACGGATGATACCTGATGGAGGATTATACCTGATGGATGGTTGAATAGTTGTCTCTCAGTTCCGGGTTTCTTTTCTCTTCATTGTTGGGCGTTTTTGTTTTCTCGTTCATGGCTTATGAGTTTTACTATTATATCGGTTTGGGAGGTCCAGTGGGTTGGTTTTAATTGACTCTGGGGTTTTTAAACACAAACACCGTTTTTTGACTGATTTCTATTTGTGAATGTGACTTGAATTAAACCATGGCTTGAATCGAGTGATATGTTGGAAAACTGGCAACGGCTGGTTCGTGGCTCGTAACTACTCTTTCGTTTGTTTCTTTATTCCGGTCTTCTATTCTGCTTTATTCATTCGTTTCTCTAAGAAGTATTATGGCTCTTTATTCCGTTCCTTTATCCTGGAAATCAGTGTCTTTGTATTTTCCAGAGATTGTGTTCTCTTTTGTTTGCTTTTCGCAATCTGGCGTTTTGCGGTCGAGCTCTTCCTTTATGCAGGTACGGATTCGCAATACAGGGCCCGCCTTTGTCGATTTGCCTTTGTCCAACGATCAACCATGGGTCAGATCGGATCAATCATTCAACCGAACCCAGTGCAGCAAAGAGCAACGTGGTACAGACTGCCGCATGAGCAAAGACGAACCAGCTATGTACTTAATAGAATGCACGAGGAGTACGTTGCTACCAACGACAGAACAGAACGGACACGAGCGAGCAAAACAAGATCTAAATGGCACTCAAGAGGAAAGACTACGCCTACTTATAACAGCAACGAGATGAATTCCCAAACTTATCGTGAGATACGACACCCCTCGCTACTTCTTTATGTCTTCTCGCTACCACGCCATGGAAGTTTTGACCCGAGAAACTAACACGTATACTTCTGTCTACGCTGAGCGTTGCACGAGCTCTGTTTAAGAAATACTGATTTTCAAGACCCTTCACCCTCAATCACGCCGTCTCGAGAGAAGCTAAACATCCCATGGGGATGTACACACAAGGAAGAGAGCGGTGCGGAAGGGCGGAAACGAGAAGCAGAGCCTGAAATTCATTATCGAAAGAAAGACTTACGAACGCAAGCCTTTGCACGAGAATGCAAATCGGACCATTTGCTGTTACGTGCATTGCAAGATAGTACCGTATCCAATGGGCTGAAGACACATCGTCTCAATAACCTTCTACGAGTGATAAACCTCCTGCTCGAAAGTAACGTCGCGTCGAGAACGGGACCAGAAATACGAGCAAGAGAGATTTGTCAGGAACAGTCGTACGAATGGCTAGAGATGAGAAGGACAGTACGTATGCCGCCTTTTAAAAGCAACCTCGAAACGTCTCAGTTGGACTCTCTGCGGTGCTATCTCACGGTACTTTAAGAGCGACAGATTAAGAAGTTTGCTGTCTAGAACGACGACTGACACGAACGTTACGTGTACGTGCCGATGTATGCTATCATCAAGGAGGCAGGCTCACGGAAGGGTTACTGCTTCCAGCAGGGAAACAAAGACACGGGGATAGGTTCCTACAAGCGAAAAGAGAGTTTACGTACTTGCAGTACCAGCCTGAGCAGGAACGATTACGATCCAACCAAGAGACACGGCCGAAGTACGTCTATGATCCGAAGAGAATTAGACCACTTTCCATACGGCACTTTACTTGATCATGGTAAACGAACAGCCCACGAAGAGACTGGTGAGAAGAGCGATGTTGAATTAAGAAGTAGCTACGTATAACGGCCTCGGATTCAGATCACCGATAAATCCAAATGGAATGAAGCTTCAAACGAATAGAGCCATTCATATCGTGAAATTCCGAAAGCAAAAGACCTCTTATTTATAATCTAGCACTATGGCCCGCCATAGAGCGGGTATACCAATTTCTCTCCCCAAATCCAATCTCTCCTTATCACGAATGGGTCAGCCATCCACCCTCCCCCCCATCTCCTCTCTACTCACTAACAACAATAACCTTATACCCCCCCCTCTCATCCTGGACATAAACTCTCCCTCCAACCCTATGCACCCCCCCAATCTCCTCATCCCAATTCATCAAGGCATTCGTCTGTCCACACTGCCTCATAAGCCAATATGACGCACGATGAATCTCCTCGACGGTAAAGCAGTTGAGTGACTCATTCCTCGCGACATAATCTGTCATAGCTGTATGTAACACTCTCATTAGCTCTTGTCCCCTTCAACAAGCCCCCACCTTAATAAAGCCTCCACCCCAACACCATCACCACCAAACTCTTCCCCGTAAACCCCCAATAACCACATGCACTACAGGACAACTTACAATATCCCCTCAGTCTACACTTCCCCCACTTAGCCAACACTGTCTCGCCCCACCCCTTCTCCACCCAATCCTCGCCCTTTGTCCACCCCACCCCCTTCTGCCCCTCCCCCTGAATCGTATCCCACACCTGGCTCCACGGCTCAGGAACATACCCGACCCCCAAACACTTCCCGCCCGTCGCACCAATCTGGCGAAACCCAGCACCATACCCCTTCCTTACAAGCTTGGGCAGCTCGATGTGGATGAGGGTCATGCAGTCGCTCTGGACAGCGTAGCGCTCGACGCCGAGAGGGCCGATGTTGTTTGGATCACCGCGTTCGTCGTGGAGGAGGCAACGAGTGGGGAGGCCGTTTGCGCCAGGGCGGCGGGAGGGGCGTTGCTCGTCGACACCGGGGAGAGAGAAGTAGCCGAGGGCGGCGGAGAATTGTTGGATGAAGAGGTCATGCGGGTTGCTACCGCCGAAGTTGGTCCAGTGTTGGGTGCCTGGGCGGGAGGCAGCTTCGATATCGAGGAGGGGGTCTGAGGGGAGGGGTGTTAGGATGGGATGAGAGAGGGGGGGTAGGGAGGGTAGGAGGGGGACATACCATAGTCGGTTGGCCAGAGGGGGGCGTTGCTGATTAGGTAGTTTTCGTCTTCCTTTACTGTCTCATTGCTGCTTGGCCCAACTTCACCTTTGAAGAGGTATGGCTTTGGGATTGGCGCGGGGATGCTATTGCTGAGGAGGGGGGCGAGGCCGAGGGTCAGGAAGATGAGGGTCAGTTGCAGCGGGAGGGAAAGGGAAGGCATGCCGCTGTAGGGCCAAGATCGGTCACGAGGTGCGGCGGCGGAGGTATATTTAGCGGGCGTCGGAGTCGTAGTTTAGACCACCACCAATACAACTACTGTTTACTCGTCACTGTCGTTTGTCCTTCACCGAGGGATGGGGAGGGATGGAGCGGAGAAGGATTATGCAGGCATGCATGCAGGTTATGTAGGCTGCAGGCTGCGCAGATGGGGGTATGTAGATTGCGAGGACTCGAGGAGCGGGCCCGAGCCGGAGGTGGTACCCCGGGAGACGTCAACGGAGGCGGAGACTTTGGGCTTGTTACTTCACCGGGGCCGTGAATCCACGTCAGTTTTTGTATACATACCTTGACCCGTCACAATATAGTGCAAACTGATGGCATTGAGCAACACGTTACAGGAGAGACTAGAACTCGATTGTACGTAAAGTCGTGATATAGCCTTCATTATCATTAGCATATAATCCATTATATCCTTTAATTGTGTAGTGATTGTTGATGAAATTGGATTGGCAATCTATTGCGCATCCGGGAAGAAAGTTGTATCCACCCATTTGTTTGGCGCTGAGGAAGTCGTCATCGGTGAGGCGGGTGAGGTTGTGGCCGTCGCGCAGTATAATCTCACTACTGAGATCGGTGGTGTTGGAGACGGGCTTTTCGAGCCAGTATTTCCCACCGTAGGCGTTGCGGTCGAAAGGGTCGTCGACGAACGCAGAGGCGGTGGAGACGCCGAGTGCGGTGATGCCGAGAAGAAGGTTGGTGAGATGCATGTTGAGAGTTTTCGTCTGGAGTGAAGCCTAAACGTTCAGTATTCTACATTACGACTTTTCTCAAGAAAAAACTTACAGCCGTGGATATGCTGTGATTTCGCAATCCTTCTTTCAATCCGGAGCTTCTGGCTTCTTTATTCCCATTCTTATCACCCGCCCAAGCCAGTACCTCCCCAGCAAACCTCACCAGAAGCTTCGCCATTTTGGGGGCCTACACGGTTTGAGGTATTCTTCCGAACTGACAAGGCAATGCTAAGGGGAAAAAAGAGGGTGGTTTTGGCGGATCATAAGCACTACGTGTGCCCAGTTCATACTTGTGTGTTGTATGGAGTAGTCCGAGTCGTCGCTCAGCAGTGTGCGTGCTCGTTAAAACCTTAAACTGAATCTAGTCGATCGGTTCCGAGGGCTTCGCCTTGTAGGGCTGGAGTTGTGGTATGTGGAACGCTGGGGGCTTGACAGCGGCAAAGGAGCTTGTGCGGTGAGGCATTGTTAGGGTGCCTATCTTGACAACAGCTCTGGGAGCTCGAGAGTGTCATCTGCCAGTTGTTGAGTTGTGAGCATTTGTCGGGTCAAACGCATGAAGTAATTTATGAGAGTGCTGGTGGCTGTAGATTGCGAGCCACGGGCGAGGTGATGAGATGTTGAATTGTTGATCCAAAAGATGGTAGTTGTACAACTCAAGACTGTTGCTGCAGAAGACGTCCGAGATCAACAGTCGATGATATGTAGCTGGAAAAGGTTTCCTGAGGTTGTATGTGTTGCAGTGAAGCGCCAGGAAGTATTGGCCCCATCGGGCTGCTTGTTGTTTGACGATTAATTACTTCTCGATGTAGCCAGGTGACACCGGATGCAATATATCCGCCTCCACTCCGCCACTTTTCTTCAAAAGTTCGCTTCGAGTGTCTGTAGGGATTGACACGATCCACTTCCGCTCAGTTCGATTGAAAATGTAGCTTTAGATCGCGAAATCCTTCTGGGCCCTCACCATGTCGTTGTTGCTGAAGTAGTATCGAGCAATGCGTCCAGAAGGAGGTTGTTTTGTAGAATTCCAACAAGAATCGGCTTCGTCAATAGAAGCGAGAGTTTGACGGCGGCTTCGTGCATAACATCCGGGGTATCTATCGAGCTTTTCGGAGAAATGCGAGGCTCTGCATAGATCGAAGACAACTGCAACTTTCGAAACACTACTTCGATACGGATACGAGTTCCACTGATCTTGCGGAGATTCGGCAGCCATCAAACTTGTAGCTGAATCCCACAATCTAACCACAGTCAACATCTTACGAGCAACAAGATTAAACAGACCTGAGGGATCCATCCTCTTTCAGGTTTTGTGTGGTCGGCAAGTTCCGTCCGGGTATCGCGGTCTTTTTCGTTCCAAATCGGCCAATCCGTACAGCCCTTATGCACTTGCAAGGGAGCATCGGCTTTATAAGCAGTCGACTGATTAATAATTGTTGCTTGTTTGCCTTCTTTGGGCTCGATATGACTGGTGGTGAGGGTTGCGCAGCAGATTGTTTCGAGGTTTGCAGGATGGTGATCATGGCGGATCCGGTAGGTTTTACGTTTTGGTGGGAAGGTTGTTTAAACTGGTAGCAAAGCGGCGAGCGTGGTTTGAGTGTACTTAGTTTGGTTCACGGCTCTGCAAAACTCTGCGGAAAGGCACGGCCACACTTTTCCCCCACGCAAACTTGCATTATTGAATCTGGTTAGATTTGTAATCTTCTCGTGCGAGAAACATGCCACTATGCTTCTTCCCTCATCTCTGTGCTTCAGCGAGAAGATGGAAGAGCAACGCGGGTTGAAGGGCCATGTTATACGAAAAGAAAGGATGCTGCCATCTCATCGACCAGCCAATTATTCCCCATCAAGCCTACAGAGATTCCCCATTTTATCGAAAAAGAAGGACGGAAGCATTTGGAAAAGGTGAGGCCTTGTTTAATTACGGCATCCTTCAATTGGCAACGGCTTCTGACCTTTCCCAAAAGCTACATAAAAAGCGGACGTTTAGCTGGTTAGGTTCGGTTTTGAAAGTGAACGAAGGCTGCCAAAAAGAGAGACTTGAATCACAGTCGGAGGAGTTCATTGCCCCGAAGTCCAGTTTCTCGATCACGCTTAGGCCGAGGCCTTCCCAATAACAATCGACAAAGCCTCTCACCCAAATTCCCTTCCCCCAACCATTCCAATCCGCCCCTCTGCAAACAAAACAATGCAGCAATCGTCAACTTCTTCGACGTCGCAGGGCGGACTCCCATTCACCTTTATGCACAATCCTCCTCCTCCCCTTTACCAACAGCAGACGTCAAATGCTTCACCGACGACAGCACCACCAAGCACCACACCGGCCTATCCATATCCAGTAAACCCACATCCTCAAGCGTACTCCTTCAACGCGAGTCTCGCGCGACAGCCACCCTATCAAGCTCCACTCCAGGCACCTCATTCAACTTCTCCATCCTTTGTTGCAGCTTCATCTTCCTCACCGGGTGCTCCCTTATCTTCCGCCAATTCCTCGCACTCGCCGCCTTCGCTTCCTTCCCTCAGCAATGCAACAAGCATCTCGAAACAGATTCACCGAACAAGGCCATCCTACAGCTGCGTCCTGTGCCGCCAGCGACGAGTCAAATGCGACCGAGCAAAGCCATCATGTGGGAAATGCGTCAAGATGGGGGTCCAGTGTCAATGGAGTCTGGATAACCCCGAGGTCTACAACCATGTCGCCGACAGCGAAGCGAGGGGCGTCAAGAGAATGAGATCCGACGCAGAGTTTAGCAGACAAGACGGTCAGCGAGAAAGGGGCAGCAAATCGCCGACTTTCAGCCGAGAGAATTCGACACCGACACAGAATCGAGGACCAAATGGAGCTACGTCGGAAAAGGACCTGAAGGCATCACTGGAACGTTTGACGGAGGTTTTGGAGGTCCTCAAGAACAGTGTTGTTCAGAACCGCCCGGGTGGAGATCAGCAGCGATTGCCACCAAGAGACTCGGTTAGTCCTCCACAGGCTCGGGACCTCGGTGAGACACTGGAAAGGACAAGGGCTGTGGTGGAGGAAAATATGAAGAGCCTCAACCTTGATGCTCAAGGAGTTGGTTGTGGTGGCTTGGGGGACAAGTTCTGGGAACACATTTCTACCGAGGTAAGACTGACATCCATCCTCTTGGGGGAATTGGATTCTGATTGCTGTGCCAGATTACTGGTTTGAGGGATACGTTAAATGCCCATAAAGCAAATGGCACGCTACCACAGACGAAACATGACATTCCTTATGCTTCATTATACTATGACGATCTGAAAAGGACGGACCTGTCGGCCATTGGTCATGCCGGAATCGCCCACCATGCTGGCTCAGAAGTTCAGCGATGCCTTCCACACAAGAATCAATGCGACATGGTTATTACGCTCTTTTTCCAAAACATCCACCCGCTCTTGACGATTCTACATTACCAAACATTTATGGAACAGTATGACGAGTTTTGGACTCTCCACGGCAGCATCGGCGGTGGTGCAATTCCACAGATGCCATCCAACCCTGCCTTTGTCGCTTTATTATTTGCAGTTCTCTATTCCGTCACAGCCGTTGCACCAGCTGATGCAATCAAAGAAATATTCTTGGAGGATGCCAATTCAGCAAAGCTCATGGCTCAATTCAAGTTTGCTGCAACAAGATACTTGGACGACTTGGATTTCTGGTCCCAGCCTACGATAACATCCCTTCAAGCCTATCTCGTCCTCAACTTTGACTCGACAAAAGACATTCGAAGGGTTGTCCAGCTTATATGGACATCAATGAGAGCTGCCTACCATTTGAGATTGTTTCAAGATGGTCGGCCAATGAATCTCGGTGTAGTAGAGGTGGAACTTAGGAGACGACTCTGGTGGTACCTGGTTCATTGGGATGTCGAGGTTGCTATTGTAACAGGGGCCCCACCAATAGCCAGTGCAGACGAGGCTTGCAACACCGGACTCCCCAGTATTCTGAAAGATTCGCTCATCAGCAACGACAATGCCGAATTGTACTACGCCGATCCTTCATCATACACGCCTGGACAAGTTGCCGGATACATGATCTACCATACAGCCAGTTTTGAAATGGGCGTATTGAGGAAAAAGATTATTCGAAGACTTCATGCCGTTCAGCAGCCCTCAAAGAAGGATTTGGAGGACCTTGGAATTGAGATTTTCACGGCCCGAAAAGAGATGGCCGATAAGATTAAGCAAATTCCTTTGGATGTTTCGATTCCAAACTTTTGGGAGCAAGAGTTTGCAAAGGACGTGGAGCATCAACTCACTCTTAACCGATACTCGAGGGTCATGATTAGTGCTCTGGCCGATAGAACATATACCCTGCTGTACCAGCCTTTCCTCAAGTCGACAAGAGGAAAGCTTTGGAACCATACTCGTGGATGGCAAGTCTTCATTTTTATTCCTAACCTGACGAGGTGCTAACAGATTATAGTGCACTTCGAGCTTGCCATGCATTCATGCGAAAATTCATCTACCTCCGCGACAATCCCATCTTTGAACACTTGCGCTGGACCATGACCATTGCCTGCCCTATACAGCCCATCACCATCGTTCTTATCGACCTCCACGCACGACCCTTCTCGGCCGAATCAACTCGCTCTCGTGTTCTTTCCGACGCCTGCTTTGCACTTGTCGAGCGCATCCAGCCCTGGACCAAGGACTGGGAGATGCTCAAGCGTCTCCGAGCCAAGGCCTACGAAAGGGCCGGTGTCAGCGCAGACGTAATCGGCAGCGACAAAAACTGGAACGTCAGCAAAGAAGATGTCGACCGAGAAATCGAAGGCATTGACCGTCTCTTGGACGGCGACTTTAAATGCCCTGCAGAGTTGAGCATGTTGCAAGAGGAGATGCTGGTTCGAAAGAACCAGCTGAACGCCAATGCTCGCCTTGGGCCTGGCATCTCCAAGGAATCTACCTACAGCCCCATGAGCGATAAGGCCCAAAAGTGGAAGGCCACTTGGGGCCAATCGAGTGCAAACTTCAACACGTTTGGAGACTGGGGCGTCAGGAAGCAGTTGATGTACTCGAACACGACGCCTTCGCCCAAGGCTTCAACGCCCCAAGCAAATGGATCGCCGTACGACAGCTCGGCGTCAAACTCGGGATCCACGTGGAGTCCAAGGGATGTACCTAGTGTCACTAGCGGTGAGACTCTTGAGACTCCCGATGGCACACATAGAGGGTCGAGTAGCATTGGGTGCGATAGTAACCATGGCACTTCTCCTGCTCATATCAATAATGAGAATCCGGATGGGGCGGAGCCGATGGATACGAGTAAGGAGTTTGCCTGGGATGAGTGGGATAATATGTTTGGCCAGTATATTGATCTGGGTGAGATTACGGATTGGGATAAAAAACATAGTCCGTTTTGGTCGATTCATAGTAATATCGAGTTGGTGTGATGGAGGCGGAGGGGGTTGAAGTAAGGCTGGTCCTCACGTTTGGGGGGTTGCATCATCATCATCGTCATCATCATAGAGCTGGGATTTTTTTTCTGGGTTTTTACTTTTATTTTGTTGGGTTCCTTCAAGTATTTACTATCTAGGTAGTTTTGTGTATTCCCATTGTTTGTTGATCCATTAAACTATTGTTATTGGCTAAGAATATTTTTCCTCAGTGGTGTTGTGAAACTCGTGTGAGCGTGAGTGGTGTTTCGAGGAGTCTGTAAAAGGTGAGTTAGTCTCTTGCCCTTTCGAGTGGAGGGGTTGGGTATTTTACTCACGGGTTAGGCTCGTCTACTTCCATCTCGAGTGCTCGGAGTTAGTTCTCGTAGTCAGAGTCGCCGAGATCCTCGACCTCTTCTTCCTCCATGGTTTGGTCTGGCTCGTTCTTGACATTTCCCGAGATGGCAACACCGCCGTTTTCTTCATCATCCTCTTCCTGCAGCTGTCCTTCCATTTGCTCATTCTCCTCTTCTTCTCCCTCCATCTCTTGGTCATCCTCCTCTTCCTCCTCATCAGAGTCGTGGTAGTCAACAATGTCGCTATCCTCATCGGAGAGTTTGTCAGACATGATGAAAGTCCGAGTCGAATTGAACGAGCCTTCCTCCTCCTCCTCATCCTCATCCATCTCAAAAACCCTCGGATCCATTTCCAAAAGACGATCATCATTCCCATACCCCCCCTCCCTCTCGCCCTCCACGTCCCTAACAAAATCCTCATCCCACTCCCCCTCCTCCCCCTCCTCCTCCTCCACCTCCGGCATCGAGCTCACAACCCTCTGCACATACACCGCCCCCTCCCTCGACTTCTCCACCGCAACAAAATACGCATCCCCCCTCTCCCTCAACACCTTCTCAGGAACATACCTAAACACCCTCTCCCACAACGCCTTAATCCAATTCCCCTCCTCAGCCGCACTCTCGAACGGATCAACCCCACACATCTCGCGCAACACCCGCTGCTGCTCCAGACTGAGCTTCTCGCTCCACATGCAGAGATACAAACATCGATCCTCGGCCTCTGCCTTTTCCGGGTCGACGTCTCGGGGACACGGGTCTGGGGGGCAGGCGTTGCAGGGAACGGGGCAGAGCGCTTTGTGCAGCGAGGGGGAGGTGAGGAGGACGTGCAGGATGCGGTAGAAGGTTTCGGTTAGGATCCGGAGGTCGCGCTTGAGGGACCAGGTGGTGTGGTAGGGGGTGGAGGGGGCGAAGACGGTGCCGTGGCGGTGGACGTGCGGGGGGATGAGGAGGGTGAGGAAGAGGGTGGGGCTCATGCGGCCGGAGAGAAGGTCGGGGAGGAGGCGGTGGAGGGCGGCGCGGAGGGTGGTTTGTTTGAGGAGGGCGGCGCGGTGGGTGGGGAAGGGGGGGAGGAGGGAAGGGCGTGTGTCGATGTAGTGGGTTGTTAGGGCGAGGACGGCGTAGAGGGTGAGGGTTTGGAAGGTGCTGATCATGGCGACGGATTCGTGCGTGGCGACGGTGTAGGCGGTGGGGGAGAGGATGGGGTTGTGG
>ML119646.1:778759-969760 GCA_003788565.2 Ascobolus immersus RN42 | reverse complement strand
GGTTGGGGCGCGAGGCTTCGAGGAGGAAGTAGGAGTGTTCGGGGAAGAAGGTGGGGTGGAGGGCGCATTGTTTGTGGTAGGCGTAGGGGTAGGGGCCGAGGTAGGTCTCGTAGTGGCGCGTGGAGATTAACATTGTGGGGGAGGTGGTGAGGTTGGGGATGTGGGTGAGGAGGGAGGTGAGGAGGTTGTCGGGGAGTGTTTCGAGGTCCAGTGTGAGATTCATTGTGGGAGTTAAATAGCCAGAGTGTGTTTGCTTGGTCGTGAGGCCGAGTGGTGGATGATGATGGAGGATGTTGTGGAGAGGCCGAGGGTTGTTTTACTTAAGTAGGGAGAGAGGTGAACTAGCTTGATCAATTCTGGCAAGCTTTGGAATGTTCAAGTTTGCTGGAAATGGGGTTCTTTGTTCTGTGGGTTTCGATTGTTTCTATGGTCGTGGTGTTGCTCTTTCAGCATTGCCTATTTGGGAAGTAATCAGAGAGAACAAAGACCCCACGTTCCACACGGGAATCTGCAGAATCGTTCGTCCACCGCACCAATCAGCCTGGAAACCTAGACGTCTTGCTTTGTAATTTTCAATAAAAAGTATTGAGGATTCCCAGAAACTATCGTGCAAATGTCCTCAATCACCTTCTCTTGGTGTCGTCGGCAAACTCCGCATGCAAGCATTTGCCAAGTCCAGCCTAACCCTTCGCCAAATGCGCTTTAGTTTGGGAGCGGGCCGAAACATTCCCACGACT
Source organism: Ascobolus immersus RN42 (assembly GCA_003788565.2). Taxonomy (NCBI): domain Eukaryota; kingdom Fungi; phylum Ascomycota; class Pezizomycetes; order Pezizales; family Ascobolaceae; genus Ascobolus; species Ascobolus immersus. Next base: position 969,023 of record ML119646.1, on the reverse strand, counting down.
TCCGCTCCACAACTCCACCAACACTCGCCGAGCGACACTCCGCCTCCTCCAGTCGTTCCTTTGTCCAACATACTGCGATATTTCGAAAATATAGTGCTCCTTCTCGATTACCGTCACACCTTCTCACCTACGCTCGCTATCTTTCGTCTCCCACCATGGAGTTTGTGCGTCCATCTCCGCCCCTCCTAATTCTCCGACTCTCCTCTTTAGCCAGGGTAGCTCGCTAACAACAAATTGCGTCAACAGTGGAAACGATTCATCAAGGCGATAGACCCTCCAGAACCTAGGCCCGTCCAGGTCATTACTCCAGAATCACGACTCGAACACTTTAAGAAAACATGGAGGACATTTGTGGTGGGTACTCGACAACTCGGGAGAAGTCAAGGGGGGGCAACAGAGAAGAAGGGTCTCAGGGACCCGGAGACTTCAGGGCATCACAGAACAACATGGCTGATCAATCCGGCAAACAATAGCACACCTGGCGAAATGGACAAGACGACAACCCATTGGTGCAAGAGCGACTTCAAGACTTGATGGAACAACTCGTCCACACGCTCATCGAGGAATCGAAACGATCCGACCGCCTCTGCCTCAACTTTGCCTACGACCAACGGGTCTTTCTCGCCATATCAAAGGTCGCCCAGAACGGCTCGAGGGATGTTAGTAGGGTCGCCATCAAGGCCTTCTCGACTCTGTTGGATAATGAGGAGGATTTCTTGTCGCAGGAGAGCTTTGCCTTGTCGCTCATCGACTTTTTGACCGAGACAAAGAAGAGGACGGGGCCGGGACTGGAGGTGGAGTTTGTGGAGCTGCTGTTTAATATTGCCTCCAAGATTAGGGGGAACCCTGCCATCTTGCCGGTATGGTTCACGTCTGCGGGTCAGTACGGGGTGGATTTCCAGAGCTTGCCGGAGGCAGAGAGGTTTGCGGGTGTGACCAACAAGGTATGTGTGGACTGGGCCTCCCGAGTATAAATTGCTAAATGGTTGTAGGACGACTTTCCTCTTTTCTACTTGCTGATAGACTACGTCCACAATGAAGCGCCTGTCGGAGAATTTGCACGCACCGGACTACTCTACATCATAGAGGCGGCATCATCATCAAGGGAGCTCGAGAAGTGGATTGTGGAAAGTGATTTGGCAACGCTCATGGCCTCGGGATTGGGCGCGTTGTACAGTCAACTTAGCAGGTGGGATACCTTTGCGTGTAGTGGGAACGGAGCTGAAGTTGGTCAGAAAATTAGTGCTCTCCTACGACAAGGATACTATCCCCACCATACTGGCCTTTTCGGATTACCAAATCAACAAGCCGGTTGGCGAGGCCGAAACAATGTCTTCACCTGACTTTCAGACCCATCTACAGACTTTCTTGTCGTACTTGATCTTTTGGCAGGATGTTTTGCGGAATTGCAAGTCGACAGAGGTCAAGCAGACGTTGCTCGACCATTTCCAGGTGCTATTCCTGCAGCAATTACTGTAAGGACATTGTGGTAGAACCGACAACTGGGCTAACGATCAACAGGTATCCATCGTTAATAGAGAGTTCTGATATTGATGGCGGATCGGCGGTTGCTGTTTTGACTTATGTTCGGTTGATTCTCGATACGTTGGAGCATCCCGACCTCATCAACATCATCTTGTCCTACTTGCTGGCTATAAAGGAAAAGATGAAGCCCATGGTACCGCCGTCAAAGTCGGTTGCCAGACGCCGAAAGTCTTTGGATCTTCTCACTATGGCGAGCAAGGACGACGAAAAGTCGACCCCTGATCTCTTCAGTCTGGTGGATTTGGCTATAACAAGTCTTCGCTCCAGCTCACATCAGACAGTTGGAGCTACTCTTCGGTTGGTCTCGACAATTCTCCGCAAGCACCACCCCTACGCCATTTCGACATTACTCAAGGTTACCCTGCTTGATGATGATGCGCCGAGGAGGACTATTGGTGCACACAACAAGGAGATGGAATTTTTCTTTTCGATCGTCCCAGACGTTGGCGACTTTAATATCGCGGCAGCGTTTGAGGCTCATCTCAAGGACGCCATCATCCTCCTAGAGTCTCACCCTTGCACACTCGAGGCTTTGTCTGCTGGATTGTCGACCGAGGGATCACGGGAAGAGGGCAGCACCTTTGCTGCCAAGAAGCCCATCTCAGGCCACAGACTCCGTCTTGATGATCCACTCCTCAAGCGTTGTGTCAACCTCCTCTCCTCCTTCTTCTCGAACCCTGTCGAAATCAACCTCATCCTCACCTCCGTCATCGTCGACCTCGCAACATGCATCCATACTCGACCTGATGGGTGGCTTCTCAATGACCCCGAACACTACACTTATCCCAACGAGGATGACGACAGCGCCTCAATCTCGTCTTTAAACCTCGAGAATGAGCTTTCGGCTGCCCTCAACTCCGCTTCTGACCTCGCCTTCCTCACCCTCCAAACTCAACGCAACCAAATCTCCGCCCTCAACCGAGCTCGCCGCTACCCCGAATTCACATCTAACCCTCCAATCCTCAATGTCCTCGAGAACCTCGCCGCCCAACTCGAAATCTACCGCCGCGACATCCCCGACCTCGACGAGAAGCTCTCCGAGCGCAGACAAGCATTCCGCGTAACCGAAAACCTCTCAGAAGCCCTCTCCGGCTCACCTCTCCCCCCTCGCCGCGGCCGCCACAACTCTTCAGCTCGCCCATCCAGCAGCCACTTTGGCTCAACCTCCCCCACCCGCAGTGATGACGGCTACGGCCGGCTTAACTCGCCGCCGTCCTACAACGACAACACCTCACAGCGCAAGATCCGAGCCCTCAAGCCCTCGCAGTATCACCTCCCACCTCCCATGGAAGACGACGATGATGAAATGCCGCCGCCTCATAGCCCTCTACCTGGAAGCCCGAAGATGGGCGCGGTGGATATGGTCCCGCTGGGTAAGGAGTTTAGTTTGAGCCATCTTTTGACGAATATCATGATCTATCAGGTATGTCCCCGCTTCTGTTTTGGGAGGTCTTTGCTAATGGGGGGGTAGGAGTTTGTGTTGGAGCTTGCCGCGTTGATTCAGGCACGGACTAGTTTGTTTGGGGATGTGGCTTTTGAGGCTTAGATGGTGAACCCGTTATATACTTTCCACCTGACAGTAGTTTGTGGGGGGAGCTGTTGGGTTGGTGTGATGTGGAATAGACTTTTGATCAGTCATGGATGGGGTCTGCTCTGTCTTTCTTTTCTTTGTGATTGTTGTGTTCATCGGTGCTACTTTCTATGGGGTTTGGTTACTGGTAGAATGAGGAGCTGCTACAATATCCTATCCTGGATGTTGACGGACCGGTATACCATGATCAGGTGCTCTCTTTCGGTGAGCATTACGCGTATTAGTGATGCAAGTTCCTCTAACTTGGCCTACACTGTACAGAGGTTCTTTGCTTGTGGTCCTTTGTGAGTACCGTCGAAATAGCCGGAAACCCACCCAACTCTCTTGGTATGTTTCAACTGATATATTTGCCGTCCACTTACTGTACGTATAACGGTTCCCAACCATGGTTTCTTTCATGTGAGCAAATTGACTACCCTAGCTTTCGAATGGAGGGGTACAATCGAAGCTGTCATCGGGGCTCCGGTTAAACAGCCAGAGCATAAACCGCAATTGCAAGGATCACTCTGCGGACAGTGCTGCGGCTTTATATCTCGAAACCGGACTGTCTCCGTTTCTCGACAAGCTCGATTCGGAAATCTATACCATGGTTCTTATTTGTAACCTTTTGCATCCGGTCTTTTGAGTGTGGGGAAGTGCAGCTTGACCCGAGAGCATCATGCTAATGTCGGTAAGGAAGACTGCAAGGACTCGATGTTAGTCTTTGCCGGAAGGCCTTCCGACTATAGCGGTGACAGCTACTCTTGTCTTTAGCTTCACTATCTTGCTCGATATGAGGATAGGTATAAAAGTACAAGATCCCAGTCTAAAGACTCTGCTAACAAGCCCCCAGGATCTTCCTTCTCCACCCCTTCAACATTTCCTCACAGCCCATCATGAAGCTCCAATCCTTCCTCCTCCTCCTGGTCTCCATCATCACCCAAACCCACGCCCAATACCCCTCCCCCCAACCTTGCACCGGCGCCTGCGGAACCCACGACCCAACCATCATCCGCCGCGCCTCCGACGGCCTCTACTTCCGCTTCGCAACAAACGGCTACATCAACACCGCCACCTCCTGGTCCCTCTCCGGCCCCTGGACCGACCGCGGCCCCGCCGTCAACCGCCCCCCCAGCATGAACTACGGCACCGACTACTGGGTCCACCCCCCTCCTCCCCTTCCTCCCAACCCCCTCTAACCCCCATCCCAGGCCCCAGACGTCCACAACATCAACGGCCTCTACCACCTCTACTACTCCATCTCCACCTTCTCCTCCCAATCCTCCGGCATCGGCCTCCTCACCTCCCCCACCCTCGACCCCCTCTCCTGGACCGACCACGGCAGCATAGCCCTCGACTCCCGCCCGGGCTCCCCCTACAACACCATCGACGCAAACCTCATCCAAGCCGCCGACGGCCGCTACTACATGAACTTCGGCAGCTTCTGGTCAAACCTCTACCAAGCGCCCATGTCCAGCGATCTCAAGCGCGCCAGCGGAACGCCCCGGCAAATCGCGTTTGAGCCGACGCCCCCCCAGCCGTTGGAGGGGGGCTATATGTTTCGTGAGGGGGGGTGGTATTATCTGTTTTTTAGTAAGGGGAGGTGTTGTGGGTTGGATGTGGATCCGCCGGGGTGGGGGGAGGAGTATAAGATTATGGTGTGTCGGAGTGGGGTGGTTGACCGTGGATTCGTGAGTTACCAATCCACCTCCTACTTACTTCATTGAAAAGTTTAGTATACTGACTGTTTTTGGTGGTAGGTTGATCGGTCTGGGCGATCCTGCCTGAGTGGAGGTGGGGAGGTCGTGTTGCAGAGTTTCGGGAATGTTTATGCGCCTGGGGGGCAGGGTGTTTATCGGGATCCTTCGATGGGGCCGGTGTTGTATTATCATTATAGTAAGATTCCTGCCTGCTGGGGCTGTGGTGGTGTGGGGGTTGCTAATTGGAGTGTAGAGAATTGGAATATTGGGATTCGAGATGGGGATGCGCAGTTTGGATGGAATAGGTTGGACTTTAGTAGTGGATGGCCGGTTGTTCGATAGGAGCTAGAAGAAGGTCTTGGATATATTGCTGGGGGTGTATGGTTATTTTGTCATATCCATATCCTATTTCCTTTACGATTATCTGGCCCGAAACGAAGCGCAGCGAAGTGAAGGGCCGGTTAACTCTCTGTCTCCAGCTTTTTTCTTACTGGGCCAAGCTTTTTGGTTGACACTAATGGCGAGCACTACACCACATTGAGCGAGCATTATGCCGTTCTGGGACCTGTGTGAGTGGTTTGCCAGTTGGTAGATGCCTTCTTTACTTTTGTCACGTGACAATATACAAGTACTTCGACTTCTTGAGGTAACCGGGCTCTCGAGGATTCCTGAGCTTCCTTTACACTTAATACTAAGAAGTATTTAAGTAAAAGGGGGATTGAAGGAATAAGAGAGTGTCCGGTTAACTCAAGAATTTGAAGGCAAGCTTGCAAGAATACTTAATTCCATCATTAACCGGCCTTTCACTCAGGTTCACGTGAGTTTGGGGTCAGCTTTCATTGATCTCAACGCAGATCCATTTTCCCTTGTCATATCATTCCTGGCTTGGACTCTTTGAGGAAAGAGACTCTTGAGTTATAAATATTTTGGACGAGCTTAATAGGAACATTGGTCACAGCGAGAAAGAAAACAGCAAAAAGCAAAAAGTGTACTTGTGAGAGTACGATCTCCCCGACCAGAGTCGAACTGGTGACCTGCAGATAATTGCTGAATCGATTCTGGAGAACCGAAGACATTACAGTCTGTTGTGATACCAACTACACCACAGGGAGAAGCGATGAGAAGTATAGACAAGTATAATTTAGGACTCCAAAAATGGTATTTTGTCCACAACGACAGTGCATGCCTTGAAGGAATACATTAAGTACTTAGCAAAAGATCTTAACGTACGGGGATTAAATACTTTTGGAAGGGGAGAGCTCTACACCAAATTAGGAATGAGTCATCTTGAACTATCACGTGCCCACTCAAAAAGTAGAGTCGTTCGAGAGGTCAACAATGATGCATCTGTAGCTACCTTAGCATGAACCCTTCTATCGAAATGTAATGAGCGCGTGGAGCGTTTGTAGTCATCTTGAGATGGTAGTGAGAGATCGTGTAGCTGACGGCAGAAGCATCCGCGACCAATAGCTTATGTCCATGAATCCATCCTTCTCACTACTAAGTTAAGTAGCTACCGTACGTACTCATTCGCCACCAGGTTCTTATGCTTCCGTTTTACTCGTTTGCCATCCCCATTTTTCTCCTTTCTCTTTTGTTATTGCTGCTCGTGTCTCTTGGTTGAAGTGATCCGTTGAGCTAGGTCAGCTTCTAGTGAACTCGTACCCGTACGTGTCTCTGGGAGGCGAACAGATACACAGGAGTAACTCGTAACTGGGGAGTGTTGTTGATTCCTCTCAAGTACGCAATTACTGGAAGTATATACTAACTACTAAGTAGTTGAGTGTGCCGACTCAGCTCAGACTACGATGCGTGTCGGTGTCATCTCAGATACTCCCAACGAAAAGCATGCAAGATCTCCGTGCGAAATGTCCCAGGATCTCACGGTCAGAATGTTTGTTCATGGCCTTCAGTGCGAGGTCATTACTTTGTCTTGGGAACGTCAACCGCAAGTGCAAAAGGCTAACGTGAATCGAGAATGACTGCGGTCGTGCTCTCGGTTTCCTTGTCCATGCTGAAGATCCATCCCCGTTGGGTCCTCGCTTTCTCTACGTCTCGATAGTACGTAAAAGGGTCGGCTTCTGGAATTCTCTTCATGTAAAGACCAAGGTCGCTGAGGGACTGGTATGGGTTCAGCCGCTGTATATGGTTGAGGAGTGCACTGACATGATATGATTCTCTGTCTGGCGACGAAGAAGATATGTAATCGTGTAAGGGCGATGTTCGTCGAGCGCATCTTACGAAGACGACATGGTCCGCTACTCCGAAGGGCTCGCAATGAAAGCTCCAGGAGACCTTGCATAGCCTGCAGTTTAGACAAGGTAGCGTATGATCTCTTGGATACAGCAGCTCCATCCAATAGATCGATTGCTCGTGTCGAACATGGCGGTGCAAGGACGGCTTCATCAGGGTTCAATTGATCAAGGTGGATGTCAATCGTACTTCGTTGTGTATGATGGGATTTCATACTTCTCAGCATATCTCTTTCTCGTGTCAAGCTCGTTTTTCCCCGTTATCTTCTGTGCATACACCTGCAAAGAAGAACTCGTATGGCTCTTTCTGTGATTTTCTCTGTACTTGACATCCCCTTTGTCCTTAACATGGATTGTGCTTTCGTCAAAGGTCTTCCAACTTCCTGATACCCGTGATCTTTCTTTTGCTAGTCGTGCTTGTTGAAGCTTTAAAGACAGTGCTCAGTATGAAACATGAATGATTATGACAATAGCCTTTAATGACCAAGTGGATTTGTGCCTTCTCGCAAGTGACCGAGAACCTGATATCGCTCGTAACTCTTTCATGGCAAACTCTGGCATAACAGTGGCCGACTCGTAAGATGCCACCGCTCTCAACAGCAGTGAATGTACTGGCAAAGTCAAAAACTCGTGAGCTGATTCCAATCTCCAGTTGTTATCTTTGGACATGTCATCCCCATTGTCATGTGCGTATTTGCGTATATCACAAGAAGTCTCGTCCTAACAGTCGTATTGGTGAAGGTATAGATGTATCTTGTCAAACATGAGGAGATGTTGGTCTTATATAGCCGTATGGCCATTGGAATCTTCTGTTTTTTTCTCGGGAGGAGATGGCTTGAGTCGTGTTTCTTTTGCCATCCAATCTTCTCCAACATGAGCCTTCGACTAGTGCTTCTCGTTCAGAACATCACCGCCGATCTGTTGTGTTCCAGGTTACATCTCTCGGTTTTTCGTTTCTCGAAGAGGGTGGTATTTTTGCTGTTTCTGCCCAAGCCAGAATGCTGAAAGCAAGGGTTACTATGAGCCTGTACTCGGTGAGATTACTCAAGTCGGTGGGCATCCATCCCCGTAAGATCACTTCGGAATTCGGGTGCTTCAGGCCATGCTTGCTTGGTGCTCGAACCAAAGTGGATTCTCCCCCAGACAGCAACAGCTGAAGCAATCGTACGTGGTAGCCAGTGTAGTGGTGAAATGTTCCAGTCCGTATTGTACCTTCGTCGACAGCACGACTTGGAGGCAAACAACGTAACGTGAGAACCATCTGCTCCCGCCCGCCATGACGTACCATCTTGATAGGTAGTGCTTTGCTGCCAATCATACTTGGTAGGTTGCTGATTCTCGTAGAAGGAGTTTCCGAGTCGTCTATAATCCTTAGCTTCCAAGTATTCGTACAAAGTATACGAGTACTTGCGCTGTGTCTCACGCTGTTGGGCATCTTCTCGAAATGCTTGACTGCTCGTACTTATACGAGATTTGAGGACTCGAACGTGCGAAGATCGAATCTTGCAGCTCTGGCTCTTCTCTTCCAGATTGAATAGCGTGAATCATCCGGAGCGAGAACTTCCCGAAACAATCTATACTCGTGAGTAAACGTCGCTAATGGTCTAATTGCAAAGGGAATACTCGTACGTTTTCTCGGAACTTTCCAGCCATTTGGTCATCCCCTTTGTTCCGTGCCCAGTGGGAATATCGATCTTTCAATTGTTGAGCAAACGACGTTTCTTCGAAGTCTGAACAGCAGAAGGGTTATCAATACAGCATGACATCTCGTGAGCACCAAGGAACCTTGTAGCAGACTTCTTCTACTTACTAGTAGCGTGTCAGGATGCCGTCATTGCAACCATGTTAAGTTGTTCGTGAGATAGCCTTCTTGGCGATTGTTGCTGCACCTGCTTCTCGTACATGACTCGTAGGTATCTTAATACTATCGTGAGCGCACCTCCTGTGGAAGATGTTGGAAAGAAGAACTCGTATACAGTTACGCAGTCTTGCTTTCTGGACGTGCTAATGGCTACTTCCTCTACTGTCGATGGATCAAAGGTAATACTCGTATTTCTCTGAACTATCGCTCATCCCCTTGTTGTGTATATCTGATAATGCTTGGAACTGCTCGTGTTGGTGTTTTTGCTCGGTATTTGACACACTTGCTTCTCCTGCAATTTCATAACCCAAGTAGTGAGATGATGGACAGGTAACATCATGATCTCGAACGAACTCGTATTTCGGTTGTCTACTAGCCTTTCATTCTGAACGTAGTTCCGTCCCCTTTCATTATCGGTATATCATGTAGTACTGGCCGTGCGTGTACGTGTGCAGACATGCCCGTCTTGATCTCGTCAGGTTTGTTTGGTAACTAAACCCATACTTATCTCGTACAACAAACTTGGTGATGAACTGGCACTTTACGGCCACGTATCGCTACCTTTTTTTCCATGGGCTTTTGGGAAGGTCTTACTCGTAGGCAGGTGTATCAACCTTCCATTTTTGAGAGAATCTCCGTGTACGAGTACGTGCATGGCCGGTGTTGGCTTCAGATAGCTATGCCGGAGGAAGAGACATTCCATACGGATGCATGAATGGGTTTTCAGATCTCGGTCTCCTGAGTATCGTACGTATATGAGCATCTGGTACTGTCGTACCTCGTTCTATTCTTCCTTGTAAGCTGTACTCCGTCAATCCTACTCAACGCATACGAGCGGGCTAGAAGCTTGAGCATATCCAAGCTCATCCCCGTGAAACAGGTTCCGTCTCTGGGACTGATAACAGTATGTTCGTACCCGAATGGAGCAAACCGTGAAATGATGTGGCCCGTCTTGGACAAGGAAGTATCATACATCCAAGTACGAAGCGATCCGTACATCCGTGCCCAGCCATATCAATTGCAAACGGAAGAGCGTGCCCAAAGAAGCTCGACCAGCTTCTCTGTAATATAATGGCCAAACATACTATGAAACCTCGTGCAGAGCTGTATGATCGCAACTGCAGGTTTCTAGTGTCGTAGTTGAATCAGAGGAAGTACTCGTGTCTTTCCGTAGTACTCTACTGAGTTCTGATCGCGTGAAGACAAAGAGTCTTTCTTTCTGCCTGACTTCAACACGACTGGGGAAGGGGGAAGCCCTGTGCTAGCCATCTCGTGTGGTGAAATGCAAGGTAGTTGTGTATCTCTAGTGAATCCAGCTGCAAAGGAAAACTCGTGTCTTGCTGCCCTCCATTGCTTCGTCCCCCTTGTCATTCCCTGAAGCTGTACTCTCGTATAGTATGCCTGAGCCATCTCGTGTCAAACATGCTTGTGAAGTTGCAGATGCCGAGTCAAAAGTGGTGGGATGCTGGCCTTTTATAACCATCTGGGCTCGGCAAGTTATTCCGTCCACGGAAAAGGAAGTCGACAGGTTGCAAAGTTGGTATTGTCTCCTTCTACTTCTGACCGGTTCGAATTCTCCGCGGTGGAATATCGACACAAAAACCTGGCAGAATATACCAGTCGTGGAGAAGTGGGAGAGAATCCAGGCCGATCTTGGAGAAGTGGACAACCTGAGAACAGATCAGAGTTAGAAAAAGTAGAAGCCAGAATAGTAAAGGGTACCAAGGGTATTATTACTTCGCGACTCAAGCATCCAACTCAATGCCTCTCTATCGTGTCGCAGCTGTCCGAGAAACCTTGCGGAAAGCGTATATAGGGAACTGCACCATACAGCCCAGGTTTCTTGAACTCTGGCCCTGAGGGAAATGCATGCTGTTTCCATCTTAGACATTGCAATCTGTGGTGCCAACAGCCTGAGCAAGTAGTTTCGAGTAGCCAACTTTCGATCTCGTTCGATCTCGGACATCTCGTATATCAATATCCCGATAGACATCCATCCCCGTGAGGTCGTACCACTACGGTACAAAAAAAAATCGCTAACTTTTGAATTTCCAAAAATCGGCAAGAAAATCGTACCTATTTCAATAATCACCAACATCATTTAGGAAATAGGTAACTAATAGGAAAGTGAAATAGGTAACAAATAGGTAACCTTAGCGATTTTCGAAATAGGTAGTAAAAAGTGTGTAATCTTGTACCTATTTTATTTTTGAGTGCTTGGACATCTCCTTTATTTCTTAAGTTCTAAAGTACCAAGTGCAAGACATAAAAACAAAGATCGCAAGCTAAAAGTGGTAGAAGTAAAAATCCTTATATCTATCGCCTGTCCGAAATAAGAAAAACATGATACTCTATGTACATCGTAAAACACCATAAGAAGAGATAAAATTGCTAGAAGTTGTTAGGATGTATGTTAGGATATATAAAGCAAGTAGACGTAACGTACCAAGAATGCATGTATATGATTATACCATCGTGTTGAAGATGAATGTATAGGTATAATTGAAAAAAAGAGAATGTAACTGTAATATATTAATACAAGATAGTTCAAGTAGAAGAGCTCAGTATATACCCGGTATGGTCTTTCAGAATTCATCACGTCTTCTACCACCTGTCTTACCGGATGGACCAATCGGATCGGGCTTGTTCCTGCTTATATTCCGTGATGCTCTTGCCGGTTTGGTTGTACTAGGTGGTGGTGGGGGGTTAGCAGCGAGAAGGGCTGCTTGTCGTCTTGCCTCCGCTTCCTTTTCCTTTGCCTCCTGAACTCGCAAACTTGTTCGACGGACCAGAGGATTTGCCGGAGGTACAATCGGAGATACACCAGCAGGTTGTATTGCTGCAATCCCAGGGTTCTTAGGGACCGCACCTCCTTTTCTTGTAGGACCAGTTGATTTTGGTGTCACCAAGGGACGGATATCTTCATCTCTAGGAATCCTCTCGCCTAATGTAATAGTTGTTGGAATTCGTTTAGGCTTTGATGGGTGTGCTTGTACTCCAGACTTTGATAATGACGCATTTTTGTACGGATTTGTAGGATCCTGAGCCTGGTTCGATATCTGTGGTGGAGTTGTGGTGATGGGTGGAATGTATGGTGAGCGAGAAGTGTTGCCAACATTTGGTGTTTTTGTAGAAGATGGCTTATTGGATATCCTAGGTGGAGACGTGGTCGTTGGTGAAATGTGTGATAAATGCGAAGCGTTGTCAACATTAGGTGTTGCTGTAGAAAATGGATTGTGACTCGAGCCAACAGTAGTAGTTGCTACAGCTCCTGGTGTATTTGCAAGCTTCTGGCGTTTTGGAGTTGGAGATGATGTAGAATGTCCATCAGAAGGTATCCGCCTATGACCAAGTGGTGATTGATGTTTTGAAGGATTATCGGCGATACGGAATGATCTTGGGATTGGAAGGGGTTCAGGAGTAAGCAGGCGAGGACGTGGAGGATGTGACGATAAGCTTTTTGGAGGAGACCTAGACGATGGTGATGAAGGAATGAGAATAGGCGTTCTTGCTGTTTTCCAATTGGTGTAATGATCATTCTTCATCTTTTGCACTCCTCCATTCCTGTTGACCATTCTCGATGACTTATGCAGAACATCATCTAGCTCGTTGTCTAGAGCTGCAATTTCATCGGATCGAAGCTGAAGATTGTCAAACAAACTAAAGCCACTACTTTGCCGTTGTACTTGATTGTGGAGCAGAGAAGTATTGATAGGACCAATTCGATTAGTTGCAGCTGCTGGTGGGTCTGGAGAATATGCTGGAGAATAAAGACGTCGTGGACCTTGGGTAGAGACTGCACCAGATTTTGATCCTGACAAAGGTGGTGAAGACAAAGAAACCACAATTGGTGGAGTTTGCTTTGCTGGTATTGGTGGTGATGATGCTGGTACTTGCAACGTCCCAAGTCGTAGTAGCCCACCCATTTCCGGACGAGTAGCCAAATGTTCAATCGACTCTCCTTGCAAAACTGCATCAACCAATGTCTTCATGTTTCCATCACGGAACTGTTGCAACTGTCGTGCTTCATTCAATTTGAAATCAGCATGCACCCGTAGCTCCCATTCCTTCTCCTTTTCCCTAAGAGCGTCTTGCCTTTGAGCTTCCACTTGTCGAATCTGGGCTTCCAATTTTTGCCTTTCCATGATGGCCTGCTCCCGCTCAAGTTGCTCTCGCTCAAGTGTCTCTTGCATGGCCTTTTTCTCCTCCAATAGCTTATTGTTCGCTATTCGTCGTACCTCTTGAAGCCTTGCCTCCATAGCTGCAACCTGTTCGGCAGCTTTCTTCTTTTCCAGTTCAGTTTCCTGGTCTCGACGCTTTTGATCTTTTATCAACTCAGCATCCCGACGCTTTTGATCTTCCATCAACATAGCAACTTGCTGCTGGAGTTGTGCCAGTTTATCTTGATCGACTGAGGGAGTAACAATACGTGCCGGAGGATTTCGTAGCTCTAGTGACTCTTCGGGTAAACGTGAATCTCTTCCCGAAAACGACAATCTTGATGTAGTAAATGGTGTTTTTTGTCCAGAATGATCCTTTCGATATGTACTGGGAGTACGCGAAGCATTGTATGCAGAAATTTGTGACATTTCTTGTAGCGGGGCAAAGTCTGTCGTTTGTCTAGAAGACAGCATGGAGGAATCTCGATCGTGGAATGATCTTGTGCTTATTGCACGTTTTTCAGCATGCTGAAAAGCTTTGCTTTGCTGAAATCTCGAAATATCGGGTGCCTTTATATTGGATTGTAAGGTAGAAGTTGTGCTTACTCCGCGTACAGATGGTGTAGGACTCCAAGCAGCGGTCTGCTTTTTCCGAAGGGTATCTAGGCGAAGTTTTGCAAGAGCCTGCTTATCCTTCTCCGTCTCAACCCAGACTTTTGGAGATACAGAGCGCGCCGGAAGACTTGGTTCGCGCTTTTCTGAAGGTGGCGTATAGGTAAGAGGATTTTGTTCTTGCTTCTCTTGGGACTCGTTTGATTCGCCAAAGAAGTCATCCTGTTGATAATTAGTAATATACTTTGCTAGCATTTGAAATACTTACGGGGTCCAAGACAAAAAGAACAATCGATGCCTTTTGCAATGCCCTTACAAGGTCATCTTCATACATTAACGGCTTTGGCATCACATCCGGTCTGTACGTATCAAATGGAGAATATCCAAGAATCGAGGAATCAGCAAGTTCTCTCCAGCCTGGAAAGTTGTTTCGAATCCATTGATGCCAGGCTGCCATACTTGAGCAATAGAACGATGGACATTCGAGGGGTTCGATCTTGCCATGCAAATCCATGTCTTCAGAAAAGTAAACAAGCAATCCGGATGTCTTAGCAACAGGATCTGGTGATAACTCTAGAACGTACTATTAGTATACATGTCTTGTTAATAAAAAAGGATAACTTGCCAAGTATCTCGTCCTGGCTATGTCCTTCTTGAGTTGTATGATTTTGTGTATTTGACGACAGTGTTGTACTTGCTGGATTGGATTTGACATGCTCCTGATTTGTAGCTCGAGTAGTATCAGTTGTTACTAAATAGCTAATTAGAATATAGTTATCGTGGGGATAGTATTCTTTGTTACATACCTTTGGTTGAACTTGGAATCGGATGTTTACGTGGACGGCCACGTTTCCGAGGGGGTGGTGGAGGTAGGCCTTTTTCCTTTGCTACCTTTTGCGCTTCTTTAAAGGATGCCGTCGAGATAGACTTTCTGTTATCATCACACATTTGGCGTAGCATAGTCTTGGTATCATCCCAACTGGCAGTAACTCCACGCTCACGCTTTAACCAATCTTGTGTTTCCCGAATCATTCCATGTCGATCGGCTTTACTGAAACCAGTCACAAAAGGCTTATTCAAGATGTATACCTTCTTGAAGCTATCCCTGAGATAAACTTGGAGAGCAGCCTTTTGACGAATAACACCTCCCTTTGACTTTACACGTAGTAAGCGTTTGGTTAGGCGACGATTTTGTGATTCTTCGCTGAGATCGCTCTCATCTTCTGTCTCTGTTTCCGAACCCGACAAGTCATCTTCACCTACATTTATATTATTAGTATTTGACTTGTGGTGTTGCGATAACATCACTAGACATACCTCTTGGTCGTGGACTCCGTCTTTGCACAAGCGCTGTAGTGGGATCGCTTGTTGTTGTAGACCTGTTTGATGTATCGGTATCTTTATGCGATGTGGCTTTTTTAGTGACGGCTTTCTTTGGCTTTGGCGGCATTCGGTGAATAGACGGATTTGCGTGTAAAGAAAAGTGGTGGTATTGCGAAAACGATTGGGAAGGAGGTCTGCCGAATTTGCGGAGGTTGTAGAGGAAGGAGGAAGCACCCGCATGAGAGAAGGGAAGGTGGTTTAAGCGAGGCCACTAACCGAAAATGGACACAACTAAATCCAACCCGATTTTTTAATTCCTATCGCACAAACATCAGAATATTCAATGTCTAGGTGTTGTAAACTTACTATTTGTATTGATGCCGGTTTGGGTCGTAAAGACAGCCATCATGCTAAGTAATATAATTGCCATCTTTCCATTGGATAAGTCCAATTGGCTCGAGAATATCCCTTGTTCGAATAACCTCTATTGATGAGTTTGAATTTAATGGGATACGCACCAGTCTGTTATTATGACCAGCAAGTTCAATGGTGAATCTTTGAATTATTGCAATTTGGAGGGGGTCTTCTAGGTCCTCTCTCAACCTTTCATCATCTGAATCTGAAACTATATCTCCAGAATCCTCTCGCTCGGGTAGTAACCTACGCAAATCATGGGAGTTAAGAGACAAAAAGTACAAGACCTTACCGAATCGACTTTTCTGATTTCCCAATTTATCAGTATGCATATACTGAATATATGCTGCCGAACGTTTGCGTAACCAGTGTGGATTTTCTGAACCCGTAATCTCAAACATACTGAAGACCATCGAGCTCATAACCCCCCCTCGTCGCTTTCCCACAAAGAGAGTCTTCCATCTTGTATATTCTCCTTTTGTGAAAATAATGTCCTTCAACTCTTTGTATGTACTCCTTGACCAGACGGACAAAGGTATCCAGCGCCAAGTAGCGAGAGTTTTCACAATCAAAGTTTGATGGTGCGTAGGCAAGGGGAACCCATCGCTATCTTTCACCACTCTTGCTAGAACTCTGTCAACATCGATAACATATTCATGCCTTGCAAGCCCTTGTCGACCATTTTGCTCATCTTCCACATCATTGATATCAGAATCAGAGGATGCGTTGGCACCTACTAAAGAAAGACGAGGATGTCCCCCTTTCCGTACTTGCAATCCTTCCCGTGGTGGAAACCAGGGCTCTTTATTCGTAGGTCTTTCTGAGACATCTGAATCGGAATCGATAAGGGCCTGATAGGTAACCATATCTTTGTTCAATGCCATACAAAAGAGCTTCATCACTCTCAGGTTTCCACTTGCATCAAAAAAGCTGTCTCCAGAAATCTTGTCGAGAAATGAACCAAACAAGTTCTCTGAGAGAGGCAGAACGAACGGTAGACCATTAATTTGCTGACGGTCGAGAAGAAGATTCGAAATATGTTGGTTCGTATCTTGTTTATTCCGAATCTCGCTTGTTACCAACCCGATAAAGCGTTCGACTGGAAATTGACTGTAGCCACCCATTGGACCAAGTACCTACGAATTCGATTAGATGAGATATAGTGGATTAGGGAAACATACCCTGATAAATTCAGCAACATGCTTCAATTGATGTATAACAAATCTGCAAGCAGATATTCGTCGCCACTTTAACTGGTACAGTTTAAGCTCATAGTATGTAAGAAATTTCCGAAGAAGATCCTCGATATGGTCAATCTCAGCAGCTGTATGCGAGCGACTGTAAGCAAGTAGCTTTGCAGCTTCCACAAACAGAAGATACCCTTCCATGTGTTCGGCTGGTAGAAATGTTGAAAGAAAAATGGGCGACTGATGTAATATCCAGCTAAACCAAGCTGCAGCCTTCATAGATGCTGAATACTTATCAATGCGTGAGATCTCAGCAATAGCAACCGAAACTGTTTCTCGACTTTTGTTTTGATATATTCCAATTTCTTCCCAGAAAGGTAAAGGGATTACATGACTCCAATCATCCATGTCCTCTGCATCCTCTGCATCAGCTTGCCCGACACCATCTTGATCTTGAATCTGAGCATTGTCTTGCCCACCATCCTCATCGTCTGGTTGAAGTGCTCCTGGTTCTGGGGGGGCCTGTTCTGGATCATCAATAGGAAGATCCTGCATAGGCTGATTGAATGATTTCTTGTCCTTGAAAAACGATCCATGATAGAACTGAAACAAAGCCATTGCAACACCTTTAAGTAGGTGAAGCAAGTCTGGTGGAAAGCTTCATGGAAAAGCAATCGTAGGAAGCTCATGAAAGATTGTGGCCTTCCTAACACCGGTATTCCTAGCATATTCTGCATCATTAGGAAAATCTCGATGGTGTGCATGACAAGTTGCAAAATGTGCAGTAGTTCGAAGCTCACTCCCACTTATCCTCACAGCATCTGCCGCTTCCGAAAATCCAAAAAACGCCTTCCCACGGTTTTCCTTTCCTAGTTCTGCCCTACGAACTGAATTTGGGGCATCAATAGGAGCTCGATCTGGGGCATATATGTGATAACCATTATGCAATCCAGTTTGCTTGCAGTATTCGCAATACTTCTTGGCACTGTAACCCATCGTCCCAAGTAAGCCATACCGTTCTGCCATATCTGATGCAATAACGCAAAGATGTGCCTTAAGCTTGAACATTCCACGGTAGAGCGAGTCATACGCACGTACGCCCGTGATAGACAAGGCTTTCATCTCGTTGATAAATGGTCGTAGGAAGGAGTTGCGCTTGATTGGCTTTGCTGGGCGATCTTGTTCAGTTTGACCTGGGATGAATCCAACAATAAGCATAAACCGATCTTTATATCGAAGCTCAGGCGGTATGTTGTAGCAAGTTAACAAAATTGGAGCAACCTTAAACCAAGGTCTCTTCTTGAAGGGTGCAAATTCGTCAAGACTTGCACAAAAGGCAAGTTCTCTTTGATATTGGTCGTCAAAGAAGCCTTCCATCTTCTTTAGGCGATACTGAAAATAGTCGCCAGAGAAAAAGTCAATCCATTTCCTCTCAGCTCCACCTCGGGGGTCGTCACGACCTACACGCTCGGCGTGTCGTCGGTATTCTGTAATAACTCGGACAAAAGATGGATCGGAGTACCAAAGGCGTATACGTGGCTCGATAGGAATGTATGGAAATGTTGCAACAGGCCGTAGCTCCTTATCCTTAGCAGACCTCTTTGGCTATAAGCCTATTAATACTTGCAAAAATCAATCATGGAGAATGCTTACCTTATAACGATCACTTCCACAACTTTTGCATGTCATAGTAACCTTCTCTTCATCCATTTTGAAGGCACGACAGTTATTGCGACAACGATCCACTTGTATAACTGTAATACCAGTGATTCTTTCGATGGTTTTTCGTGCTGTCCGAACCTCATTGACATTGAGGTCTTCATCTCGTATCCTCGCTATCTTTAAAACTTCCCGTAACTGGGACTCATCCATTCCGTATTCACGGCCTTTATCCAAAGCTTTTTTCTCACGTAGTTCTTCCAGTTTCCTTCTTCTCTTATTAATCGCCTTTTGAAACATTCGGAAATGAATATCTTCTTGTCGTGGTACCTTCCCACGAGAGCGAGTAACATGGTGCGCAACTGTCGCAAATTGCTTCAGCGAATACTTCCCTCTCGAATCCTTGTAATCAACCTTATGCTTTTTCTCATCATCATCAGGAGGTTCACAATAAGGACTTTGCCGCATATTGCTTGATGTGTCTGAACTTGACAAGGAAGAGCTGTCGAAAGAACTATCAGAGCAATCTGAAGGTTTTCGTTGCGGTGGTCGCTCTATATGATCTGGTGTATAGTCTCTAGGCGAGCGTCGCTGTCGAGGTAAGCGAGGATGCCGATGGCGATATTTTGTTGTATGTGAAGGATGGTGCTTTAGGTTTGATGCCTCGAATATAGTTGTAGGATTTACCTGGTTGGTTTCAGGATTGCGATGTGTAGATGTATCTTGCATAGATACAGAAGATTCGAGGACTTGGTCTGGTACTGCTTGCCTAGAATCTGGAGGTGATGGTACATGTGGGCTAATGTCCCCAGTTTGAGCATATACCTGACGTGCTATCCCCTCCAATGTTCTTTTGCTTGCTGGCCGGGTGGAGGATGCGCGATCACTTGCTGAAGTTTCTCTCCATCTCCTAGTTGATCTTTGATCTGGCGCATGTTGTAAAGGTACTCGTGATGAAGTTGTAAACTTTTGATGCCTGGATACAGACTTCTGCCTTCCATATGTCCCATTGCTTTGAGTTTTAACATTGTTACTTGCCACTCTTTCTTTTCGAGACTCCTCATCAAAGGTATGTGATAGGGCAGTATACAATAACTCATCCTCCACTGCTTCCTGGAGAGACAGATACCTATCTGCCTCATCAACATCATAAAGGTTACTATCCTCCTTCTCCAGTGCTGGACTTTTGGATGCATCTGGCTGTATATGCTTTTCTTTCGCAGAGTGGTCTGTAGCTGTGTGTTTTGATTGGAACGATGCTCCGGTTGCCTCCTCTGCAACTTCTTCCATAGATGGTTGTCGAGAGGGCCCTTGCTTTTCTCTCGTAGGATGTTCCTTTTCTGTGTATTTTGATTGAAATGGTGAACCGGTTGCGCCCTCTTCAGCTTCCTCCATGTACGGTTGCCGGGAGGGGTATCGATTTTCCCTGGTAGAGTGCTCCATGT
This sequence comes from Ascobolus immersus RN42, assembly GCA_003788565.2. Taxonomy (NCBI): domain Eukaryota; kingdom Fungi; phylum Ascomycota; class Pezizomycetes; order Pezizales; family Ascobolaceae; genus Ascobolus; species Ascobolus immersus. Next base: position 949,295 of record ML119646.1, on the reverse strand, counting down.
TTGTGTGTTTTGGTCGAAAATTGGATTTGGGTGCGCCCTCTTCAACTTCCTCCACATATAGCTGCCGAGGGGAGTATGGATTTTCCCTGGTGGAGTGCTCCATGTTTGTGTGTTTTGGCCGAAAAGTGGATTTGGGTGCACCATCTTCAACTTCCTCCACATATGGCTGCCGAGAGGCGTCTCGCTTCTTCTTTACCGCAGACTGTACACCCGATAGGAGTGAAAGGTTTGATCCTTGTCTTGCAGAACTGGTTCCGTACAAGTCTTCTGAATATAGATCATTCATGTCTGTATCATAACCTGAGACTGGCTCTTTGATCCGTTTTTTTCGTTGTCGTGTTGCTACCTTCTTAGGTGGATCCACATGCTGATCTGCCTCCCATTTTTGCGATAAATCAGGTAGCTGTTCTCGATTGACAGCCCCGAGCTTCCGTTTCCTTTCGATCGTTCCGGTATTAGTTGGAGGTATGTAAACATTTTTCTTATCTTGAGGTGGTATGTCTACATATAAATTAGTAAAGATGTCCACTGGTATATATTGAAACCAATTACCATCTGTATATGGCTGTCTTAACTCAGGTAGTCTGGAGCGATCGATTCCACCTGCTTCTGGCTTGTTTGCATTCTCCACTATGGTATTCGCATATACCGATGCGTCGTCTGGTGGGACACTACACACTTCTTTCTTGCGGTTTTTATCAAGCCATGCGCTCTTGTTACCAAACAGAGGTATTCTCTGCATTGTGTGCTTTCCAGATGTACTTCTGCGTAGGCGTACAGCGATTCAACAAATGTAGGTAGTCGCGTTTTGAAGAGTTGACCACGCCCACTCATAGTGTTTGTGTACTTTGAACTGTAGGGTTGTAGCTGAGTTGCATGCTTGGTAAACGAATTCGAAAGGATATAAGGGAAAGGCGAGCTACACGATTCTAAGATGCGTCTGATGTAGAATGAAAGTGTGGAGCGATGTCGTAGTCGGAAGTGTGCTTTGCGACAACAGCAAAGTCTTGCTCAGCGCGTCAAAGGCAGCAGTTAATCTGCAAATAAGAAGAGTAAATGCGAATATTGGAGAGAAAGGGGGAATATGGGCAAATAGTAGAGGGTTGGAAGCAAAGCAGAAGTACAAGTTGGAGAGCTTCAAAGTGTAGTGCTGCGCAAGTACGAAGTGCGAAGCTTGGGTGCAACAAGATGCGCAAAAATATTTTGGCGAGGTGAAAATCAAGAACTGTTTCGACAAGCGCCAGTCTTTGCTACACCCAAACACCAATTACAACCGAAACAGTGAACTTCCAAATAATGCCGATTCCGACTACTTCTGAAAGGAAAACTGTACTGCAAATCGAGACCATTCGATTGGGAGGCATGATAGATACGGTAAAGGAAATGATCGGTAAGAAATCTAGCAACTTCTTTGATCTTCTACTTGTCGTCTCTTTTCCATTTCGTCTCTTTATTAAAGTGTACACTTTGCGAATGAAGTTGGGTGATAATTAATAGATGGCCACAAGTTCCTTATTAGAGAGATGAAGGGAACTGTCAACGATGAGAGACGTCGCCAGTTAGCACGTTTCATTATTCTGGACAATCAATGTAGGTTTCGGTTTTACATAATTGCCTCCCTACCCCCAAACAACACAAACTGACATACATTCCTCGTAGTACGCTCGCAATTGGAGTCCATTGTTTATAATCATACAACTGGACAACCAATTCCTTGTGAGCTCTTCCACCAGATTAAGGAGAAATGTGAAAAGGAAAAGGAGGAATATATGCGGGATATGAACGACCGGATTATGCAACTCGAGACTCTGATTGGCAGATGTCAGCAAGAATTGCTCGTTTTTGAGTCCGATTTGAAGAGATACAGAAAGCTGCTGCAAGATCTCTTCTATTTCGAGCAGCTTGATACGGAGTTTTTGGATGCGATGAGAGAGGCTGTGAAGGATGAGCCAGATCTAAAGCAGATTATGGAATGTATTGACAAGTTACGTGGTTAAAAATGGATGTACTCGCGGAGGTATAACAAGGAATAGATAAAATGAAGGGAAGAGTGTAAATATTATTGATGCTCATTTTTGGTAATGGTAACTATTTCGTTAATCGCTAAGGTTACTTGATTCTGTATAAACTAGGTGCGTCTTACATGCGGGTTCAAGTATCGCAGGAAATGCAGTGCCAATGATAGCGATTTTTTATTAGGGAGTTGCCTATTAAAAATCCCCAACTATATAGATCTTGGACACTGTTACGTTATGATTGATCATAATGGGAAACATTGTAAGCTTCATCTTGCCGCAAGAATCACACTCGTAGAATCAAAACCGCAAAATAATCCAGGAAGTACAATAATTTGAAACAATCCGTACACTAGGAATGGTGTGTTTTAGTGTAGTATCACTACTTAACTGGGCAGTTTAGGTGAAATATCGCTAGTTGTAGGGTCGCTTGCATCTAAACATCCCAGTAAATTAGCGGCAGCCCTCACTTCATCCCAGTAAATTAGCGACAGCGCCCACTTCATCCCACCAAATTAGCGACAACTGTCGTTTCACCCCACCAAATTAGCGACCGCCCTCACTTCACCCCACCAAATTAGCGACAGCTGTCGCTTCACCCCACCAAATGTTAGTGAACAGAAATAGTTACGAAAGCCGTAATTGTAGGCCTGCATAGCAATATGCAAGCTCTGTAGAAATTTATTATTTTTAATCTATATAGCTATCTTCTTAATTTGACTCCAAGCGAATCCCAATCACAGCTTCAAAATTTGGGTAGTAGGAGGAGAGTTCCACTGTTCTTCTCCATAGTATAATGTTTTAAATTCTGTTTAGACATGATGTCTCCAAGACTTGGACTGGCAATGAGAAACTTACCACCCCCTTTAGTGCGCCTGTTTCTGACTTGCAGTCGTGGACCTCGCCAAATCAGGTACCTGAGTTGGATTTAAGAACGTAAATTTAGCGACACGCCAATCAGCATGAGCAGAAGCTACGTATCACCTTGCTTGACTTCCTTAGCAACCCGTACTAATATCTCAAACCAACATGAATCGCTGAATTTACATACACCTACGTGAATATAGATAGGTTCTGTTTTTTGTAGAATCGATTTATGGGTTGGGGGATTGAAGCCCTCAAATTGATCAACATGGCTTTCTCCTATCATGGTTAGAGGACTCGCTTATTTCACCGTCATGATCACATGTTGACACTCCCCACAAATGTCAGAACCTCAGCCTTACGCAAATGCTTCGCTTAACAGCTCCCTTGGATTCTCTTTATCGGGAAAGTGTACCCGACAAGCAAGCGACCATGAGCAAACATACTGCAACAAAGCATCAACTACCTCCCATTGATTTGGAGAGAATTCATTCGAAAAGAGAGAAACTTGGAGATCCATCAGGCGAAGGTAATGGGCCTGAAAATCAGCAAAACATGGCTAATTTGCAAAAGCGTGTGCATCTGCTACTAACAAGGAAGATGGACTACACAGTAAGGAGGAAGAAAACGACGGGCTACTGGAAGTTAATGCGGATCAAGATCCAGCTTTATTCTCAGTTTTCAGTGAGTCTAGAACTACTTCTACAGTCCTTACTGGTACGTAACCAAAGGCAATTGCTTCTTTAGCATGTGCTACAAAGTACAACCGCTGACAAAGGGGAATAGAACTCACGTCCAATAATTCCAACTCGTCCTTCAGCCACACTACAATCATGTCTAGTCCACCAACTTCTGCACTTAATGCTTCACCATCTGCACCATTCGATACAAGTCCAGCTACTTCTACATTTACTGCTGCAACACCAACAACCTCTGCCACAAGTCCAACTATTTCTGCAGTAACTGCTGAAGCATCCACAATATTCCCTGCGCCTCCCGTCCCACTTCACGCTGTATACAACCCTCCCTTCGATACATATGAGACGCAACGACAAACAGAGGATCTTTGCAAACGGACGTATGACCATTCGGGCCTTAATTGGTTCTATTGTACGTATTTATTGAATTGTCTTATCTATCTCATGCTAACTGATTGCCCAGATGATTCACAAGCCGAAGTTGTGGGTAACATTGATCCTGTTGCACCGATCTTGGGCATGCACGTACAAATCGCATGTCGTCTACGACAACCCAAACTTCCGCCCTATCTCGCTCCTGGTACACTCGAGGTGGCTGCTGATTGGACTGAGAGCTATCCCGCAAGAGGACCAAACCAAGAAAACTTCTACGAGGAGACCGTTACACATACGATCGGTTGGCATGATTATGAGATGGGTAGATCAGATGCCGGGCTCATATGTCTCTTTGCTCTTGGGCATCAGGTATATGGGGAGATTAAGGAGGTGAGAGGGAATGCAAATGGGATGATCCGATTTGCAGTAAGATGGAAAGCTACTGAGCGTTGCTCTCATATTTAGCTCTGTTTTCTACTTTCCATATACATGCTATGTTTTTCAAAGACTTAAATTGGTAATATTAATTTTTAATGATCTTGATCAAGCTTATAAAACCATAAATGTGCTTTAGACTAGATACCTTCGAGCACTCTGTGCGGCCTGGCAGCCTAATCAGCGTGAATTTGGCGTGGTGTCGTATGCTTTTCTTTCAGAATCGAATCTTGTGACTTGCACAAAGATATCCCCAGCTACCAGATTTAGGTGGAAAGCTGAGAATGTTGTAGAATTTGAAGCATAGAAATAGTAAATTGACGGGTGATTTATATTCATGGGCACACAATCCAATTCCCGTTAGTGAAATGCCATGCAAGCCCATAATTCTGGGATAAACAATCCAACTCCTTGAAGGCGATAAGGAGAATTAGAGAGAATGGCAAGAGTAACTTATTATCCAAAGAATGAGTGCTTATTCATCACTAACTTTAGGTGGCTCAAGGGCATCAGTTAGTGAGCTCGGAAGCGATCCAGCGACCTCAAGCGCCACGTTTAGGTGGTGTTTTACGAACTTCTCCAGCGCCTTTCCATTGCCAGCAGTTTCACCGGTTGATGGGATTCGCTGCTTTAGTCGAGTCTTTGCTTTGCCAAGAAAATTCTTCACCCAGTCCCACAATACAAACGAGCTCTTCTCCATAATCTTCTCAACCCCAAACATCACACCACAACCCAACAAAACGCCCAACCACAATGCGAAAGTCCACAGGTAGCAATCACAAGAAGCTGAATTATAAAGAATTCAAAGCAAAGGTAAAGGCCGGAATGCAAGCTAGAGAAGAGAAATGTTTGCGAAGGTATCAAAAGGTGTTGGATGCTAGACGAAGGAAAATGCAAGACAGTCTGAGGAAGGAAGAGAGACAACGTACAATCATCAAGGCTTTACCTACTATCAAGGTTTTGCAAGCTCAGCAAGAAGGTACACAAGTATTGGAATCCTTTCCTTGCTTGTCTTTCTATACTAATACCAATGTTTTAAAAACAGATAAGGAACGACAACAGTTTGCTAAAGACTTTTCGCTTATCGATCGGCAAATCCTCGCTACATGGAGACAACAAAAGGCTCAGGCCGCAGCAGCATCTTCAGCAGACTCAATAATCGCAAAAGAAGCCTCTTTGGTTCCTATGAGTATCGACAGTGATACGGAAACAACTACTGGAGTGGATGGTGAAGCAACTACTGGAGTGGATGAGCTGTTGTCGGATGAGGACTACTCTTCCCATACGATCAGAAGGAAGGAAGATTATTATCTTCGTGAAAGAAAGGAGAATGTTAACTACAACGAGAGGAGTACCATGGATATGCTTGACATGAATGATTACTTGCTCAGCATGGAGGTATTTGGCTATTCGGACAATCACAACCTTACACACACCCCGCTTGTTTCACCATCTTCAACAGAGGCATCCCGTGGGAGTTCCCCAGACTGTACGTGGTTTACTTGTGTTTGTTTATATTTGCTAACTTCTGTATTAGACTCGTCCACAGCTGAAGCTGAGGATGCCCTATTATCGCATCCTAGCGAAACACAGGGACATCCTTTCTTTCTTGGTCTTCCGGTAAATGAGGAAACGGTTTATGGAAGCATCAAGGCTGGTGAGAGGTTTTATGGGACGCTTGTGGGACAACAGGACTCAACTGGTATGTTACGCTTGCTTATGTTGGTCAAAGGCGTGGGCGTTTGTTGGGTTACAGGTGCCGATGAGGCTGTGGTAAAGCAACATCTTTCTATGGGAGATATAGTTGTCATGGCTGTTGGTAAATGGAAAAGTCCAGTTTTAGAGGAGGATGTGTGGGGAAACAAGTATGCAGTCTGGTATGCGAAGATTAGATGGCACTGTAAGGAGACGGATGTAGGGTTTCAAGGAGAAGAGTAGATAAACGCATCAACTCTTGCCTATTACTAGTCGTCTACTATAGATGGAGGATATTGGAATCGATGGGTGGATTAAAAGGAGAAGGGATATATACGTATTCCATTGTGAGCAGGGCAAACAATTAGACTGGAAAATACATGGTCATTGGGAAGTGTCCCAACTTGGTGTTCTCTACTATAACTGTATTTGCTCGTTCCCAAATGAACATGTTTTGAGATCACTGGAGCAGCTGATGCCTCGCAAGATAGGATCCAGACGAGCGGACCGGTGGCATTTCAAGATTACCGCGCTGAATCCCATCGTCGGCTAGTTCTTAATCTTAAACTTCTGTAAGAATACTCGACTCAAGCTGAGCAGGGTGTGAGGTATTATCACAGGCCAAATAACAGACTCGGATTTTGCAATTGCTTTGAGGATTATGCGGCGGGTCACAGATCCAACCGCACTGCAGCACCGGGGAATCCTAAACTTCTACTTACTTGTACTTGTATGAGAAAATGAACATGCAGTACAAAGCCCTGTTCCCAGCCGACTTGCTGCCCTTCAACATCATTCTGGTAGCGGTTCTCGACTCACGGTCACGAAGCCCCTACAAGTCTAAGTTGCCAACTATACATATGTGAGGTTGGGAGCACTGCCAAAGCCGGGGCCTAAGACACCAGAGAACGCCGAGATCGGAAGCATCAGGAGTCGAATACGCCAAAGTTGGATGCGCCAGAGTCGTGTCGTACATCGGCCCGGGTGCACCAGATTCAGATGCGCCAGAGCCGGATACGGATATGCCAAAGTTGGATATGCAGAGTCAGAGTCGGATATGCCAGAGTTGTATATGCAAAAGTCGGACATATCGAAGTCGGATACACTGAGCCAGAGTCAGAAGCACCAGCGTGTCGGATACGCCACACAGGGCCAGATGCACTTAAGTTGGCGGTCTCCAAGTTCTACCATTGCGCTTGGTGACCTACTATACATACACAAATTAGGTACTTAATGTCACAGGCGCTAGAAGTCGCTGTTTAACTTCATCGCTCAGTTGCATTAATGCATGGATCCAAGACTGGCCCAATTTGAAATTTTGGTGGTCAAAATTCTTTTTGTCTCTTCCTGTCCGAATGCCTTGCTGTACAGTTTGGTGAGAAAGGTCAGTGCGGGTCAGAAAAAGTAGTTCGTTACTGCGAGCTTTCTGGTACTTCATCTTATAGCCTTCGAAGCTTCATTCGTACTTGGTAGGTTTTATACCACCGGCACGCTTGGACTATGCTCGAAAGCAAAGTTACAACGTGGCCAGCAACTTTGCAAGCTTGACCTGGGCAGTGATTATTCCAGTATGCAAACATCCCAACAGAGAATCACCTCTGTGGGTTCAGAAGAGAATAATCGCTGACCATGTATGTAGATTGACATATAACATGAGCAAGATACTCAGCGGTTACTGTCTAGAAGAGCCAACCCCAACCAAGTGACAAGTCTTTAGGTTTCAGCATCTCTTATAGAGTCATAGAGAATGCTGTATGTTTTCCCCCTGGTGCCCACAATAATGCCACTTCTCATATGGACCATCGTTATGCCGATAGCGACAATCACATCGGTCCATGAAGTTTTCCCAAATGTCTCTAGTTCAAAGGTTGTTGGGATGCCGATAACGACACTTCCAACGCCAAATGACCAAGATGAATATTTTCCCCCATGACCCAATTGATACCATCACAGGAACAAGCCGTAGTTATGGCGCTTTTCACCACTTCCAACGAATTGTCCCTACGATGGCACAGTTTGTACGTGGACTGTTCGGAAGACAGGTATTATAGTTGCATGGCTTCTATCAGGTATGACGTATCTACTTCTTATTATAATGAATTGGAAGTCAGATTGATCCAAGGGATCATCGGCCGTGAAGCTTTTGCTTCAAAATTGTTCCGTAACACGCTTCGCACTTCGGACTGGGTGAGGCTGATTACTAAGGGGCGTTCGCTAAGCAATCAATGCGAAGAACACTAGCCTCATTCTCAGTCTGCAAAGACTGGACTCCGCTAGAACACATCTCCAACAAAACATTAGCCTTCATCGTCATAACGATCCTTCGCCTGACCCTTCAACCACGCCCGATCCGATTTCCTTTACCAAACTGCACCCAGCATAATGCTTTCACCTATTGTCAATACTTCCTCGATTGGAAGTTGGGAGAAGCTCAGGCTCTGGCATGGGAGATGGACCCTATTTGCCTTCGCGAAACTTTTAATGGAGACATGGCACTTGATCCAACCCACTGTAGCGACCTAGGGATTTTGCATCCACCGTCATGACGATACTTACAAACGGCCGCCTCCCGTTATGAGCCCCACATTCGCCAATCGACATACCACAATGGTTTGTCTTTTCATGCTAGAAACGCCGCCTATCGTGGCTATGATTCTTCATCATTAGATGGATGAAGGTATGACAATTCTATGGTGATGGATGTATATGACGTAGCAGTGAGTATATGAAAGCTGACGTTTGATTGCATACTCTGATTGGGTTAAAATATACTTCTACTGCTCGTTTTACAGTATTGGCCCTTTCACAAGTCTCCGGAGCATTTCGCGTTCACTTATCCCTTCGGCTTCCCCTTTCCAACTATGCCTCGCAAGAACAATCGACAAGGTGCTGGGAGCAAGAAACGAAGAACAAAGAGAAGAAACCAGAGAAGACGTGCTTTGAATCGACGCCTAGACGAGGAAAGCGTTATCTCTATGGCTGGCATTGGTGGATGCTTGAAGCCGATGATTCGTCGCCATAAACGGGATGATCTACTGGGTGAAGCACTTCACCACAAGATTATCGAGCATGATAATGAGGATATTCAGCAGTTTAAGACAGTATGTGCAGATCTTCTATTCACATTATATAATAGGTTAACTGATATGAATAGATCGATGGACGAGCATCTTGCACATATGTTGTAATTGACAGAGATTCGAGAGATATAGCTTTCGTGGTAAAGGTAGGTTGCTGTGCTACATGCGTGTTCTGGACTAATTGTGCTTTCAGGTTAACCTTTACAAGGATATGTCAGATACAGAACGATCGAGGTACCAGGAGCTCTTCACCTACTTCAACACAGACCAGACGATCAAGGGGCATCAACTCTTGAAGAACAGTGCAGCAAAGACTGGTGGCGGACATATGAACGCTGTTGGCTGGAGACCGGGATACAGCACTGGTGTCAATATGGCTAATTACACATCTGGTCATAATCCCAACTTTTCCCCAGCCCAGATCCAGCAACATGAGAATCGACTATCCGGGATCCATTCAGCAATTGCCGATTCATTCCGGTCCCTTTCCTCTCTTATTCACAACAACCAGAATGCCGAACTACGTCAGCTTGGGACCCTAGCGGCAGGTATGCCATTTGGAACTGACGGGCAGGGTCTTGACGGATGCTTTTGTTCAAACATAGCATATACGTATGGTGGCTTCCATAACGTTGTCCATAACGATAATGATGCGAGCAGCTACACCTACGGGATGTTTGGTAGGACAAAGAGGGGAACTGGGATACTCACAAGTCAAAGCGAGGCAGTTTCTGGTACGGGCATCTCAGACACGACTAAAGGTTTCAGTTTTCTGGTTATACCCTATCATATCCGAGTTCTTTTGGCCGAGATTGATGGGGTTGTGGAGCTGATTTGGCGTGGACCGTTGGATGGACATTGTACAACTACCGGTGTACGAGCGCCGGGATTTGACAGGATGGCATTCACATGTCAGATCTCCAATAATCTTGTTGCGAGAGCCAAAAGGCATAGTACACAGTATGCTCCAGATCATCACCTTACACATGTAGATTATACTGGGACGCACAACACTGGAGATACTTAAGTACTTTGTAGATTTTGCAATTGTTCGCATGGCAAGAGGTTGATTAGATTAAAAGTTTATGAGATTTATATTTATTTACTTTTCTGTGAGAAAGGTATACAAAGACAGACTGACCAAACGCTATGTAGCATTCGTAGACAGTCTGAGGGTGTCAGTTTTACCAGAGAATCAGATTGGATTCAGGACTGGATGCCGTACAAGTCATGTCCAAAAGTGATCGGACAACTTGGCTGTCGATCCCACGCGAATTGTCCGAACGCCTTTGGACATGACTTGTATCTCACATAACATGTTCAAACTGCGAGTGATGCATGATTGTTACTCAATGAGGAGATCGTCCGTACACCTGGTAGCCATGGACATACACAAGGCTTTCGACTGTGTCGACGTACTCAAGCTCTTCGCACATTTCGACCGAATCGGCTTCGCCGGACGTCACGTTTACGTCCTAAAGGCTATGTACATCGACAGGATTGGAACTGTTAAGATGGGTGGTCGCTACTTTGATAATTTCGAGATACATACATGAGTGTTTCGTAAGCCACACTCGTTCGTACGCTCGCAACAGCCTGAGGTTGTATTCCAGTATGCTCCATGGTATCGCCCAATGACTATAGGAGTAGACACGCCGGCTATGTTATAATTTTATAAAAATATGTCGTTCTTGGGCCTGTCCTCTTTTATTCGGGTTCTGATTGGTTGCGTTGACGAGGTCCTCCAGCTTACCGTTCTGGCATTTGAAGCGATGAGAAGTTGAGTCGAAAGGCCGAGCCGAAAAAGGCGAAACACACATGTGATTCCGGCACTACTGATTGTGACAATGGTGATTCTCACAGTACTGGTGCCTTCTGATCATTCAGACAGTGGTTATTCCGAGAGCATGGATCTTTCCATGATCATTCAAGTTCTGACTGTAAAAATTCCGATATCATGGTAATTCTGAGAGCATGAAGCTTCTGATCCGTTCTGACGGAAAGTATAGAGATTGTACGAAGTTCCATTATACTGTAGAGGAAATTAAGGATGCAACGGTCACCGGTCACCGGAAGCTTTGTTGCCTTTTTTGTCCCTTTTTTGTCACCAGTCTTGTTGAAAGTGTTGCCGAATTTTCTGAGATTGTCACCGGGCCTTCAGTCTCAACAGACCCTCATAATGCCTGTTTTGCTACCAATTATACTTTATTTGATATCCATCTCATCCCTAGAATGAGCCGTGTTTCCGAAAAAAATCACTTTGTCACCAGCCCTCAAAATCTGTTGCTTAAAAAGAAAGTGTCACCGTCAAAAAAGTGTTGCATCCTTAATTTCCTCTACAGTAGTTAACTCCAAATCCGCCGTCGTGCGTGTTTGAATTAACTACTGTAGAGGAAATTAAGGATGCAACACTTTTTTGACGGTGACACTTTCTTTTTAAGCAACAGATTTTGAGGGCTGGTGACAAAGTGATTTTTTTCGGAAACACGGCTCATTCTAGGGATGAGATGGATATCAAATAAAGTATAATTGGTAGCAAAACAGGCATTATGAGGGTCTGTTGAGACTGAAGGCCCGGTGACAATCTCAGAAAATTCGGCAACACTTTCAACAAGACTGGTGACAAAAAAGGGACAAAAAAGGCAACAAAGCTTCCGGTGACCGGTGACCGTTGCATCCTTAATTTCCTCTACAGTACCATTCAGTATTCATACTTCTTGTAGAACTTTTCCTTGCAGCACTTATTCTTCATCTTTAGTTCCCAAACCCTCAATCTCTCCATTAAGATCTCCCCTTCTTCTTCCAACCTCTCTGGTGTCCTATCGTCAAATACAGGACAGGTTCCACCAAAATCTCCCTCCAATTCGCTGTCCCAGTCTGTTGGACAATCGCCATCACTATGGGTACAGTCTGTGTTGGCGTCGACACTGTAAAAAGTTCCGTATGTGATGTCTGTTTGAGTTCCAGAATCGAAATATGTTGACGAACGTGACCTGCATTCTGGCCCGGTTTTTGGTTTTAGGAGGGAGGCGACAACGCAAATGGCTGAGAGAAGAAACGTATATTCCCTTCAGTAAGATGTTAGTACCGGTATTCATTAGACCTTCCATAAACCGCAATGACTTACCACATTTAGAAACAAAACAAAATGGGAATTTATCACAGTCGGGCGACAACGTTGCAACGCGGATTCGAATGCTGCGGGCAGGTGTTAGGACAAGAACAGCTCCAAGAGTGGGCACGCTTACCTCGTACTGCTACTTCATGCGGATGTCTTTTGACAGCCTGAATCGATCTGATATCGATAGTTTATACTGGAATAACAGCCCTACTTTATCATGTTAGCAAAGGATTCACAATTCTTCTGTTGATACGTGAACTGAGAACTGGGTATGTCATAATCCCGCTAGTCTACCTAGGTGCTTGCATTGTTCACACTTGAATCATCGTGCGGCAATATGTAGAGTGTAAGCATGCGGTAGCCAGGCACGAAGCTGGGGTGCAGCGGTAACAAGAAGCCCATACTAAATTTAAAATATGCAGCAGTTTAGCTTCGCATGCGCCTGGAGCCGGCTACATACATGACCTGAGCTAAGCATGATGTCGAGTTCCCATGTCAAGGCCAAAGGCAATTACGAGGTCAAGCAGGATAACGACCAACATCACAGGCCCATCAAAAGATACAGTGTCGGCACCACCCATACTCGTTGTACCCAGAGACCCATCTCCAACGTGCGGCATCCTCAAACGGACGTACTAAAGCGCATAACCGGCACCAGTCGGAAATGCAACCCAAGTCGTGGCAATCAGGCAGGAATCGGCATCACCCGGACCCGTACCTAGAGACCCATCTCCAACGTGCGACATCCTCAAACGGACGTACTAAAGCGCATAACCGGCACCACTCGGAAATGCAACCCAAGTCGTGGCAATCAGGTAGGAATCGGCATCACCCGGACTCGTACCCAAAAGCACAAAGCGTCCGGCTTCGTTGCAACGAACGGTATCCCCAGTGGTAACAAAAGTGCATGGCCGGCAACACTCGGCTATGCGATTCAAGACTTATCCATGTACAAAAGACAAGGTAGTCCCAACTGTGCGTATGTTTCCCTCTGTAATGTCTCATTGTAGAACCGGCACCACTCGGAACTACTAGTTGGATGTCAAGGTACTAGATCGGCACCACGGTTGCAGAAATGCCAATAGTGGCCCTATCCGCGACAAATGGCACCGATCCACCACCTTGACAGCCCACTGTGGTCTGTCATCCTCCCGCACAGCACGGCAACTCGCCAGTATGCCGATAACGACCCCACTGGCGCGAAGCCAACTATGTGGGAGGATGACAGACATCGCTCTAAACTCATTGATTGCAACCTTATAGCTTATAATATTGGCGTCTTGTCACATTACGGTACACTCCACTCGGAATCAGACATTGGTGGGACACAAACCAGGTACACGCACGTTCCTCTACACGTTCTGCCACGACTTTCGTGGGGTTTCCTTCGTTGTGCGGCTCTTCTGGTACATGGTTCATGCCAGCATGGTTAGGCATCCGCACCCCGCCTTAACCGTTTCATCCGCCACATCGCTCGCCCGTTACATCTTCTTCTGGGAACCGGTGCCCTTTGATCGTCCCCTCTATCGCCATCCCGCCATCCCGCCACACCTCCAAAGATAGCCCTTCGTTTTTCCTCAACTTTGAGTTTCCATTCAACTCCATTACGTTCGCCACCCACTTTGTCCAGTCAACGTATACGTACATGGCGAACTTTTGCTTCTCTGAGTAGAACCGGCCACACCTTCGGACACTGGACGGCGGAAAACGTACCATCGCAGCTGGAACCCAGATGAGCAAGTCGGCGCCGTCGATTGTGCCCTACGCTGTCATCAAAGAAGGACCATGTTTTCAATCGCAATATTGGTAGGAGAGTGGCGGATACTGCTATTTCTACATACATCATTTGTTCACGATCTGGGGCGAAACGACGTGTCACAGATATTGTGCTCTCCATAGCTACGTGTCATAGCTACCTATCTATCTAGGTAGGCTGCATGGCGTACCATTTGCAAGCAACGAGTAATCGGTACACCTCGCCATGATGGAATGATACGGTTGCCTGTAAGCTTGTCGCTACGGATGTCCTGGTATGTCGCTCTATTGCTGTCAATCATTATTTGACAAGGCACGAAGTCGCGCCAAACGGTCAACCGACATGTTGTGGGTCGACCTGGACTGCTGCCAGCAAATCGTTGCTACTACACATGGCATGTCATCACACAGGAACGATGTTCTGGGATACATATGGTACCGTAGCAGTCATACCGGTTGGTATATCCATCAGTCTTCAGATGAAATCTGAGGACACTACTGAGACTGGAGTGCTAGATTGCGTTGGGAGATTCATTATGATATTGTAAGACCTTGGCTAGATTCGACCCTATAGGTTGTAAAGTCTTGCTTTGCTATTGCTATGCATATACTTTTATGACTCTCCACTTTCTTTCTCTCTTGCGTCCTCATCCTCGTTGGTTCAACTGCTCTGGTTGTCTATTCCGGCTCCCGTTGTTTGAACCTTGCACACGGGCAAGGAACGCAAAACATTTGTCAGTGATGACCGCCTTTAGAATTCCTCACGTTCTTTGCATATGCACACCATTTTCGTTACATCATGCATTTCCTTGGTCTCCTAAGGCGGGCTCACCAGCACCAGCTGCTGTTGATAAGCCAGTTTTCAAGGTCGAGCCGGACAGTTATCGCGTGTGGGCGACAATCCCGGCCTGCAATCGTATTATTGTTTAGTGCGTCGAGTCCAGCGAAACTGAGCCTCTGCCCGATGAGATGGGTTACTCGAGCCATATGACGTCGATGGTTCCGTGGTGTAAAGCGGTTTCTATTAAGGAGTTACTGAGTACTTTTCCGTACAAGGACGGCAATTGAAACAAGATCGAGGTTGGATTTGAAATACACTGTATTCCTTCGTACCGTGCTGCCGGATCTTACCATATAGGGTATTTATTTTCCTTTTTTCGGTGTGTTTCTGGATCGATCGGAGACTATCTAATGTATGCTTAAGTAGGATCAACCTCCCGCTTTGTTGGTCTACGGCTCATATCTGTTGTGGTGGGGAGCACTTTATTGGAAAATGGGAAGACACAAAAAAGGAGGGAGAGGAAAAGAGAGCAAAAAAAGGCAGAAGAAGAAGAAGGATAAGAAAAGCAGAAGACTAATGCGTCAAGCATTTGAGGAAAAGACCATTGCTACATGGGGAATTGGACCATCTGGTATATTACCGAAACCTATTGTACGCCTCCACAAGCGCGATTCCGAATTAGAGGTGGATACATATGGTCAGCTAGTGGAATACGATGACCCAATATTGGTACAAGAGTTTAAAACAGTATGTATGTTTTCCCCTTTACTTTAAAACTAATAGATCTTGATAGATAGATGGAAGAGCATCTTGTATTTATACTGCTTTGGATAAGGATACAAAAGATGTTGTGTTTGTTGCTAAGGTAAAGTCACTTAATCAAACCCGTTAGGCCCTTTTTGAGAATGTCTATCTAATACTTTACAAAGGTGCACTTATACAAGGATATGTCAGATACACAGAAGTCCCATTATCAACGCCTTTTCACCTATTTTGCTAAAGATCAGGCAATTAAAGGACACCAGCATTTAAAGAATGGGGCTGGTGCCGCTGGAGGTGGTCATATGAATGCAGTTGGGTGGAGACCAGCATATGAAACAGGTGTCCATGTTGACACATACACTTCTGGTATATTACGACAACGTTTTACAGCAGCAGAAATCAAAGCCCATGAAATACAGCTTGAAAGCATTCATCAAGCTATATCAAACTCCTTCATGGCTCTCTCTTCGCATATTTTTAATCAGCAACATGCTGAGTTACGAGATGCCTCAACTCCAGCTGCTGGATATCCTTATGGGGCAAAAGGGTTATCTCTTGATGGTTGCTTTTGCTCTAATATAGCATATACTTATGGGGGCTTTCACAATTCGGTACATTGTGATAATGACACTAGCTCTTATACCTATGGTATGTTTGCGCAAACCGAAAAGGGATCTGGAGATCTATTGGAGGGGCAAACTAATATAACTGGGTATAGCTTTCTGGTTATACCATATCGTCTCAGAGTTTTATTGGCAGAAATTGATGGTGTTGTAGAGCTGATTTGGAGAGGGCCTACTGATGGGCACTGTACGACAACTGGGATAGATACTCCAGGTATACATTCGCATAGGATGGCATTCACTTGTCAAATTGCAAAGCGTCTTGTCCAAAGGGTAAAGATGTATAGAACCCAGTTCTCCATCTACCATGCACGTGCAGAATCGGCTAGAGGGTTGGGTATTGGAGATTCGAAGTTAGATGATCCTGATTATGTACCGGATCCATAGCTGGTATTGGGGCATATGGCTGATCACTGGTTTTGCTTCGAAATGTTCTTATCTACCGAGTATTGGAGTGGTTTTGTTTTGTTGACCTTTTATTTTGCCCTTCGACTATATTAATGCTCTAAAGGCCCTGCATGGTGGTATAAACTATACTACCATGTCAAAAAGTTACTCTTTCTCATATATGTACATAGTATATTCTTTATTGAGTAAGTAAAACGATTTCGTTCCGTCTCTAAGTTCATGTGGTTTGTACCAAGGCATAGGCGTCGGACGCAGCGCTTCGAGCAATCATTCGCACCGGTCACTGGAAGCACCATTCGGACGTATCGGACGCACCAGAGATGCCCACCAGTCGCTGCAAGATCCTCTCCCATGGTGTGAAAGCTACATCAACTTTACTTATCCTCCGTGAATGGACGATTACGCCCCAACCAACCACGCTCTCACTTCTCTCCCAACCAACCACGCTCTCGCTTCTCTCCCAACCACCACGTTCTCACTTCTCTCCCAACCAACCACGTTCTCGCTTCTCTCCCAACCACCACGTTCTCACTTCTCTCCCAAACAACCACGTCCTCCCTTCTCTCCCCAACAATTGTCTTGCAGACACCGAACAACCATTCAGAACCCCAAAGATTTGAAAGTGCAGAGAATGTTTCAACGGTTGGAGGGATGATTCCGATGGGCAATACAATGGAGGATTCTGGGATCCTGATCACAGCGAGGGGGATTTTGACAATCGGTACAGTGGAGGATGCAAACGACTGGTAAAAGGTAGGATGCCAACCCCTATGCGAGAGATGATTCTAACAACCAGTACGAGAGAGGATTCTGAGGGAGGATGCAACGACGCAACGGAGGAGGCTGACGCCGGTGTGAAGGAGAACTCGACGATGCAAGACTAGGAAGAAATCGATAGCGGAGCGAGTCCAGGACGGATTAATACCAAAGCAAGAGCGAGAGGTGCCAACAAAGGTGCAAGAGAGAATGTAGATGATGGAATGAAGGAGGCTCGCACTAATGGTCAGTCTAACCCCTGCTAAAATGAATACTTGGATCCACTGACGTCGTTGTGAATGATACTTGTTAAGTTTATATTCTCATAGAGAAGTGCTAGTATGGGATAATGGTTACAGTTGTTAGATGAACAGTAGAGTTTGTCCATCGCACCTGGGCCGGTGGCATACTCCACTGTACTTGGCTGTCGCTGAATTCTCCATGTCATCTGAGCTGCCTATCTCGCTCGAATCTAGGCCGTTGTAGATACTTATCCTTGCCGATTGCTCCCTCACACCTATGTTGCCATTGGAATCCACCCTCGCACTTGGTCCATCGAATTCTGCATCAAACCGGTAATGTTATTATAGTCTTCTCTTGCATGAGCTATTATCGAAATCTTCCCATCCGGGCTATTAATATCCTCTCACGTATTGTTGTCAGTATCCTTCCTCGCTCATGTGTTGATTCGACCCTCCTAGCTCCTCCTTGGATTTCAATTCCTACCTTGTACTGGCGTCGGTAACTATCCCTCTCCAGCATCAGAGTCGCATCATCACTTCCACATACTAATGGCAGCCTGAATAGATTATTACGATTTTAGAGTTCTCATGGGTACTTAAAATTGGTTCTGCCAGTTTTAGGTTCTCTAGGGTGTGTAAAGTCAGTTATGACCATATCCCATTTCTCGGTGTTCATTCCCAGTAACTCGACACGTCAACACGATTGTTTGCCAGTGGCCGTTAAAGAGAGGCAAACGACATTCTTATCAGAACGTTCCAGCCCGACGTGATCTTTCACAACATCTGAGGCCATGACCTCGCTCATCTTCACGATTCTGACTTTTAGTCTACCATCAACTATCTTCTCGCTTGCTTACTTGCCACTTCTCTCGATTCCGGCTTCTTATCTTACTATTTCACGTTGGCAGGTTTATCCTTAGTTAATTCTTGCCCACGCTCACCTCATCCTCACCATTCCGGCCTCACGACTGGTTGACAGCTTCTCGACCGCTCTCTTGGACGCCTTCTTGATCCTGGCTTGTCGAATGGCCTTTTTAACATCTGCTCGATCTCGATCTCGGTCCCTGGTCTCCAGATCCCACCTTGCCAACCGCTCTCTCGAACGTTATCTCGATTGCCCTCTTGGTCGTCTGATCGGCCGCCCACTTGATTATGGCTTCTCGGCCAACAGTTTGACAGGTTACAGCTTCCCGCTCACCCTCTTGCGACTGGCGATTTGACAGGTTTCGACGGCCTTTCGCTCGCCCGCTCGATTTCTGATTCTCGTCCTCTCAGTTCCGCGTTCCCGCTCGCCCTCTCGATTCCAGATGCGTGACGGACCGTTTGACAGGTTCTGGCTTCTCGCTCGCCCTCAGCTCGAATCTTGAACTTCTTGCTCACCTTCTTGAATATGGCTTATCTCTCACCCTATTTCCCCGCCCTTTCGATTTCACCACCGATTCAGCTGACTGTTTGACATAGATTCTGACCTCTCATCCACTCGTGTGATCCGGCTTCTCTCCTCTTGATTCCAGCTTCTCGCCCACCATCTCGGTTCCGGCGTCTCACAAGCCCGCGCGATCCCGCGTCTCGCCTGCTATCTTGAATTCGGCTTCTCGCTCGCCTTTGCAATCTGGCTTCTCGCCCGTCCTTGTGACATTACGCTCCTTGCCCGCAATCGAGGAGGGGGCCGTTATCGAGGGGAATCCGGATTTGAGAGGGTGAGTGAGAAGGCGGAATCAGAATGATAATGAACATTATTCATTGTATATATCATACCCTTTACATATTTAATTAGGTCCCGAGTTCATAGATTTCTATTTTCATTTCCATTCAAACTGACCATATTCTCTTGAAGCAGGTTCCATCTCTCCTTCCCTGGTACCTTCCCTCTCTTATTCCTGTACACCAACCATCACACTGTTATCCTCATCACATAAAGCAATCCAATTTGCTGTCCCAGCATATCGATTCCCATACCCATGTACTGGGATTTTTGCTTGCCACAAAATCTTTAACTGTATCTCGTGGTGCGAGAGAATAAGTTTCTGCAATAGTGCTGTACTTGGATCATCTGGACTGACCCAGGCCGTTGTAGCACCTTTGTATTGAATACCGACAAGTGGGAATCCATGTGGACTAATCATCATTGAAGCATCATAGATGCGTGAAGCCGAGCAGTTTTCTGGTAAGTTTCTTTCCTGTATCGTCGTATCAAAGTCGGAGCCTATCATTATTAGAATAATTTGTAAATCGAGTAGGGGGACACTTACAGGAGACCGTACAAACCCCACTATGAGGAGTAAAGTAAAAAAATGGACAGCTGATTATTGTAGTTGTAATTTGAGATTCATGTGGTATCCCATTTACATGACTAGAAGCCACGGAACTATTCTCTGATCTTAAGCGTTCGCTCATATGCCTTTCTCTGGACATGCTTCCTTGATGTTCCTCTTGGGCACTATAAATCTCTGGTTGTTGTTCTGCGATTTCCTCTATCTGAGACTCTTCTGGTATGCCTTCGTCGGGGACAGGTGGCATCTCCCAGTCAATGTTGATATCCCTTTGCTTGTATGTTCGAGAAGAAGAGTAGTTATACCGGTCTTCTGATAAGTTTGAAGTGCTGAAACCTGCTTGAGCCTGTAGCCTATCAAGTCGTTTGATGGGGTGTGGTGGTTTTTTGAAGGTGTCGCCTTTAGACTGTGGCACTGCAGGATGATCCCGCCAATATGAGGTGATGTCTTGTTGCTGGGGAGTGGTTTCAGCTGGGTGTCGCAATTCGAATACTTGCGAAGATGGAGCTGGTGTACATAAGCTTTTCCTAACTTCTGCTTGTAGTTGTGAGGCAACATTGATGCTTATATTTCGATTAGGTGTTCTTGGTCTGGCGATGCCACTCATGACTCTATCATTTTGCTTCCTGACATCTTGCGGCAAGGATGACTTTATGGAATAGTGTTGTGGATTGGGAGTTTCTGGTACACGAGAGACAGCCCTACTTGAGTCTGGTGGTCGTGGTGCAGCTGCGCCCTTGGGAGGCTCGGTCCTTTTTCTCTTTTACTGATGAGTCTGATCATTTGCATGCGACATCTGAGAATCATTCAAGTGCGGATTGATAGGTGGCTGTAGCCCACTAAGGGACATGAATGGTACTGTTACTCTCTATTAGAATCTATGTTTATGAATAGCTAGGATAGACTGGTACCTTTTTTGGGTGGCATGTTCGCTGAAACGGTTTTGTGCGAAGGCAGAAGTATTTGGATTCTGTGTTCGAGGGGGGTGCACTTACTATCAGCGCACCCCTCCTAACTAGGCGAAAATTCTCTTGTTCCTTCCACTTTTGATTCTTTACAACGCTTACAGCGACACTCTCCCCCCTTTGGCCTTCCTCTTTACCAATTTCGGTGAATAGGCTCTACAATTTCAATATGTCATTCCAAAAGGGTCAGCGAATGTTTCTTTCAGTTTACGATCCAAGAATCCCCAATCCACCAGGCTATTTACAGCTCTTTTGTCGCATCATTTCGGTAGCAAACAGCGATGGACGATATTATGTTTGCTCAAAGGATGCAGTCATTGAGGACGTGGTTTTTGAATGCGAACTGGAGGATGGAGAACTTTATGATGAACCAAAAGAAGAAGCTTTTGAAATCGACTGGGATATGCTGGACCTAAAGCCGCGTGTTCGTAGTGTGAATGAGGCTCTTCAGCTGTACCTTACTCGAACCGGTCAAAAATGGGTATGTTCTACATGTTACCTACTTTTAATCACTGTCTAACGATACTTGTTAGCCATCGCAGGTCACCACAACCAGCGCCACACAACATCGTAAAGGAGTACCCGATACACGACCAAGTACAGCCCTCTCACTTGCGCCAGTTGAACGACCTCCGCCAGTTGAACAACCTCCGCCAGTTGCACGACCACCGCCAATTGAACGACCTGCCCCAGTGGGACGACCTGCGCCAGTTGGACAAGCATCTCCCAAGCAAAAGAAGGCAGCCCAATCACCAGCTCGTGTCAACAGCAACAGATCCGATGAATCAACTCAATCAACCAGCGAAGAATGGATTGTCAAAGCCGAGCAGGATGAACAACTAGCGGATTTCGTCTTTGCAATCAAGTTTGCAAAATTTTACAACTTTCCCTCTCTCACGCGGATTTACTACTACGATCAAATTGAGGTGGTATACTGGCGATTGAAGCAGATGCGCTTTCTCCCAAATATACCTACCTTGTATAAAGACACAATCTTCTATCACAATTTTCGGCATCGCCATGCAGCAAAGGAGGATGGGAAACGACACGAACATTTCCGACACCTAAAGGAACCAGACTCTGATGTGGAGGGTGCAGAGAGAGACCCTAAGTACGACGGAGATGGAGTCAAGAAATCTCCATATGCATACTACGCATTTGCAAAAAAGTTCATTCAACAATGCATCACCGACCCAACTTGCTCGTCTTCCTTCCCAGTCATGTTCAAGAAGGCATATGACCGCAACGATGAGAAGCGCTTTGCTAGTTTTCGTACTTGGGCACTGGAGGTGATTGTTCCGATCGTTATTATGGATTGGCTAAAGGAGGACCTTATACATCTCCGGGATGATGATATGCTGCTCCGAATACAGTTTTCAAGAAGAGCAAGTGAGTATGCGCAACTGGCAAAGAGTGGGAATTTCGACAAGGTCTGTAATCGGCTTCAAAGGATTGGGTTGAAAGAAATTGTCACTCAAGCAGCTGATGCAACCGCATCATTACTCCTTGAGGCTATCGCAGATGGTTCTGCTAACTTTAATCTTGATGGAACTCCGGGTGCAAAGCTTCCTACTTTTAATGCTAAGAAGTAGACAATCGCTTGTTATGTATAAATAAAGAGAGTTGCTGCTTATTATTCGTATGTTCTCGTGAATCGTGTTTAAATGATAAGTCCATAGCTATCAATCCGAATTTACCTATTTCCGTAATTGGAACTTACCGATTTCCAAAATAGGAACTTACCTATTTCTGAAATCCCTATTTGTTAGCGATTATCAAAATTGGTAAGTTTTCATGGAAAATTCTTACCAATTATGATAATCGCTAAGCGATGTTAGTGATTCCATGGAATCACTAACATTTAAGGCCCAAAACGCATACCTATTTTGACAATCGCCTTCATAAAGTGTAAATCACTACCAAAATCCAGAGAAATTACGTTACTCATTTCGCACCACATAAAATGGTCCGAAAATAGGTAACTCACTCATTTTTACACCAAATTTTTGTACCATAGTGTACCTTCAAAGGAAACGTCGATGAAGCATTGAAACTCGTGCGTATGCTTCCGATATTTTCTGAACTTGTCGTCCCCTTTGACACTTGCAAAGACGGTGCTTTTGCGTGGAAAGATTGACAGCCGTCTTGTCTTGTCTTGTCAACCATTGTTATTGATCCGTAAAGATCCTCATCCGCCATGGTAGGGATGCTGGTCTTTTGTAGCAAAGTAAAATTCGATCTTCTCCGTAGGGCTTTCGGCTCGATGTGTTTCTGAAGCCAACCCAACGTGAACAAGTTCCAGCTCGTAGTCTGGGCTAGTAGAGCGAACTTAAAATACCTCGGTGACATGAACATGATCTTTGATGCTTCAACTTGAACTACATCCCCATGATTCTCGTTCGCGATGAATGACTTCTTCAATCTGTCATTTCTGCACATACTTAATTGCAGACAGCCAACGTATGATAGTCCTCTACGCCGTGACCGAGAACAAACGCCAGCGTTGAGCATTCGAATGCATTCGATCATGCATCCCCATTCTGTATACACCGTGTCCAGTACTTGTGTCTCGTAGCAGCATCTGCGATACTCGTACTCATAAGCACCGCAACGCATGCAACGTGACATTCCTTGATACAGATGTGGTAGTTGACAACTCGTGCACATTCTGAGCGTCATGACGTCGCTATTCCAGTCGGAAAGGTTCGTGCAATACTTCGAATTCGTCTACGGTACCAACCGAAGCTGGATCAAACACCATGGCGTATAGGCTTGCGTGGCTTCATCATCCGGATATCCAGCCCAGCTGACAACTCGTGCAATATGCGTCCCTCCTGCATACTAATTCTTGAATATCGATCGTGCGAGGAAGATAGTAGAATAGGTTCTGTCTCCTGGATTGAATGGCCATAAAATGCATCCCGTACGTAAAAGTTATTCCTGTCGTCTGCATATCTGTTATTACCCCTACCACAAAGGAAATATCGTGTTTATCTCTTGCCTCCTTCGTCTTCAAACCTATCGTCCCCTTTGCCACGTAACTCTTCGTTGCACCTCTTGATCTAGTCTCATCTCTTCGTACTGGCTTGCCGAAATTCTGAAGGAAGAGTCAAGAATGGTGGGAATCCTGGTCTTTTATACCCGTGTCATTTCTGCGGCCTCGGCGCACAAACTGCGATGAAGACAAACTGAGCGTACTGCTTTTGACATATACCACACGGTATCCAAGGGGTCCCTTCGACTAGCAGCCTCCGAATCGTGAGAAAGATCGGACTTCTGTGTAGAAGCAAACAGCTCATCGATCCTTTGAAGAGACTTTAGCTTACTGGGTCTCGTAATCGAGCTTTGGTTATGCTCAAGCCAAAATACTGAAAGCAAGCAAGCGTGAGATCGTTTTGGGTTTCTCCTGAGTGCTCGGGTTGATGGGCATACATCCCCATGAGAGCGTCATCAGGTTCTTTCTATACGTGAGGTTGCTCAGATTGATAGACATACATCCCCAGGAGCTCGTCATCATGTCCTTTCTATACGTGAAACTGCATCGATATTCTTGTAGACGGTAACAGCTGAGGTGGTCGTACTCGGTTGTTGATAGCACTTCTCGTGGTCTGATGCTTTCCTTCTCGTTGGCAGATTCTTGACAGAGCGGCAGCTTGGAGAGAAACAACGTAAGCCTTTATTCTCCATCCATCTCCGTCGTGCATGGCATTGACAAAGTGTACATCCTGATGTTGCTTTCTGAGACTCGTATAGGCTAACGCTAGGTTGTTGCTTGCCATGCAAGGTAACCGACTCGTACAGCTATTCCGCCAATTACGAGGACTACTTGCACACCAGTAAACGTGCCTCCTTCTGCTCCTGAGTTCTCGTAGGGCGTCAACTCCGTGGTTTTTCCTTCCTGATCATGATTGTAAAGACAAGAACGTGCCTGATCCGCAGGAATTGAAGCATCTTAGATGGCGCAACTCCCGAGAAAACCTCGTAGGCGGACCTGTCCATGACGACTTATCGATCCATTCATCCCCTTTGTGACGTGAACAGTCGTGGTACATGTTCCGACGTGTCAAACAAACTTCATCTCTTCGAAGCTTGTCCGTAGGAGGTTGTAGCAACGTAGTGTACCGTCGTGCAAAGAAAGAAGCGCATCCGGTAGACTACTCGCAGTGTGGTTGATAATGCTCAGTCCAATCGTTTGGGCCGTCTTTGCTGGAGAGTTTGTGTCTTCGTTCTGTAGTTGTTAGCGCTCTTTCTTCTTTGAAATGCAGGCATAAAGAGGAGCTCGTAGAGTGGTCCAGCTCGTGTTTATCAACGTACATCTTCTTCCGTCATCGACAGATTCTGCACGACTTGTCGTTCGGAAGATTCCTTCATGTTGGCAAGTCTGATCGGAAGTGCTATAAGCTCGTGTAGTATCAAACTCTGTCGGAAAAGCAGCATTCTGTAGCCACGTATATCCGTCTCTTCCTTTGGGTATTACGATCGAGTATAGTCGCCTTCCACTTCGACAGAATCTCCGAGGTGCGTGCAAAGTACTTATCAAAGCTAGACTCGCTTGTAGCAATGCCGGCGTAAAACGTGCTCTTGTAGGTTTGTAAGGTCTTTCTCTCGTGTAGCGAGTTTGGTGTATGTCGATGAGGGCGACTCGTTCACCAACCTAAAGCCATCTACGAAAGCTACTATGCGTGCGTTGGCGTGCAAATGACAGGTCTGTATGCTCCATACGTCACATCCCCGTGCATCCTCAAGACTCCCTTGTAAAACAACCGCATTCGTGGTGGAATTTCTCGACGACAGTGGAAAGAAATGATCCGTATTGATGCGATTCATTTCAGCTAAGAGCTGTCCTACCAAACTGAAGACCGTGCCGTGAGATAGACGTGGTCAAACAATATGATATCGATGTCGGTCTGTTTGCATAGTCGAATACTAGCTTGCTCGTGGCCGCAATTTCTTGATTGCGAATGTAAACGTGTATTGGCGTGCTCTGTGCGGAATTTCGTAGATGAACTCATGATCAGTCTTCTTCCCTGCGTGGATACAAGACGTTGATTGATAATGGAGGCTCACATACTAGTACTCGCTACCTCGTAAATCGAGAGGTAAAGCTATTTCGTAGAAGGAATGTCAGAACCTCCATAAAGTCCATCTGCAAAGAAAAGCTCGTGTTGATGCTACGTCGTTACTATCTTTCAACTTTTCATCCCCTTTGTCATAAGACGGGTTTTGTTGTCGTGCAAGAAGCTTTCTCAAGCGTCAAACATGCCTGTGAAGTTGCGGATGTTAAGTTCGAAATTGTGGGGTTCTGGTCCTTTATAGCCATGCAGACTCGGTTTCTTCCGTTGACAGAAAGGGAAGTTGATGGGTCAGTGCTGTGTCCTTCTTCTTTCGGGCAGCTTCGAGTTTTGGGAGGTCAAGTCCGTGGAGAAGGTGGAGGAAGGAGCCACCAATATCTTGGAAAATGGACAAGGTGGTTCGAGGTCAGAAAGAGAGAGATTGAGAAGCTGCAAGTAGAGGATAAGTATCAAACAAATACCGTTGGTTCTGGACTTCCTTTGTTTACTTAACTTACTTCTTTGCATCAGACTCGGTCTGATACTTAGAAGTACGAAGTATCGATGCATTAATAAAGTCCTTCAACAGGCTGCTTTCGAATTCTCCGCCTCAACTCTCCCGAATATCGAGATCATCAATCCACCACACCATAGTCTCCGGAAACCCCCCTCCTCACTCCACTCCCCATCATTCCTCCGTAATGATCCCCCCCTTCCAGCAAGTAGATCTCCCAGCTCCGATCCTCCATTACGTAGCCATCGCCAAATCCAGTTCTCCCCCCAAGGCCCTAACGTCTCGGCAGCAGCCCCACGCACGCAAGCAGTGGCGAATTGGAATCCAACCATCCAGAAATGGCCATTTTTAGAAAGGCCCATGTTGAGGAACTTTGCCATGTTGCAATCAGAGTTGTTCCCGAGCTCCCGGATGGACGGGCTTTGATTGATTGATGGCGACGGTGTACATAGTTTGATGTGCACTTCTTGCAGATTGGGGTAACTTAACAACGCAGTTCTGCAGCTGTGAAAAGAAGGGAATTGAGGCTGGTTGAATTGAGTGATAGACACTGTATTGCAGTCCATCTCATACTTAAGGCTCGCGAGGCCCTGGATTTTGGGTGTGAATCTCCAATTGCCTTTCAAAGTTTCACGTTCACGACCTTCCAGATTACCGAAGGGGCCCTAAAACTAAACTCGGGTGTGTAAAAAAAGCGAGACCCTGAATTCGGACAGACGCCAGACGGGATTAAGCTCGCCATTGAGTCACAAGGTCTTTCTTCATCATCACCACGAACCAGACTACTACATTATCGCCACCACTCCCCCAACCTCCGACAAACTTCCCCACCATATCCATATCCATCCCCACCTCTCCTTCCTCGTCCTCCACTCTCAGCTCTCTCTCTCGACAATGACACCCACCGCCCTCACCCCCCCCCAAACCCCACCAACCACCACCAAACCCCTCCTAACCCTCACAGACCCCACCCACTGGACCTACCTCACCCGCGGCGCCAACAACATCCTCTACTCCTACACCCCGCCTCCCACCTCCTCCATCCCCTCCCTCCACCACCACCTCCTCCGCCTGCGCATAGCCTGTCCCGGCACCCCAAGCGCCACCTTCCTCCACAACGCCCTCCACACCCGCTACCTCCCCAACCTCCCCGACCGCTCCATCCTCGACACGCAACTCGTCCGACTAGGCGACGGATTCATCGCGGGCCTTCAAGGCGGCCTGGCCGAACTACAAGCCCATTTCGAGGGGTTCGGGATTGAAGGCTCTCCGGGACGACGGCGGAAGGGGAAGGTGGTGAGGCTGGATGAGCAAGAGGAGTACGGGTTGTTGGTGGAGGATATGAGGCTTCCACATGGCAGTGGCGGGGATTGGGACGAGGTGCCGGTGGGGAGGGGTGAGAGGGCTAGGGGGGGTGCAGAGGAAGGGGATAAGGTGGAGGTGAAGGTGGCGTTGGTGGAGTTCAAGCCAAAGTATTTGAGTCAGAGTGCGGATGCGCCGGAGGGGTGGAGTGTTTGTAGGACGTGTGCGTATCGGGCGAAGGTGGGGTGTGGGGCGAAGGATCCCCCTGGGGAGATGTATTGTCCGTTGGATTTGGCGTCGGGGGAGAGGGGGAGGGTGGAGAGGGCGGTGGGGTGTGTGGTGGGGACGAGGGGGTGTAGTTCGAGGGTTGATGTTAATTATTGGGGGTTGAGGTGTTTGGGGGGTGGGGAGGTGGGGAAGGAGGAGATGGATAGAGAGGTGAGGAGGTTTTTGAGGAAGTGCTTGACGGAGCACTTCCTTACTTCAGAGACGAGAAAGTTTATCGAGGCGTCTGCTCGATTGCAAAAGGAGTGGGGAAGGGCTGGTGTGTTTCCTTCTTCCTCAATGGCGGATGACATCGACCCTGAGGGAATCTGGTATGCGCTTGGACTCGTCGACTGCACCATCTACATGCGAGTGTCGATACGGGTTCCTCTTTCCGTCGCAAATGAGAGATTGGATCTGCCGGCACTCTTTGAGAGTTGCAAGGATGATGTACGGATAGAGTGCAAAGTCGGCGACCTAGACCCAAAAGTCGGTACCGGTGCCCAGGGCGTCTTTTTCAAGAATCAAGAGAGGAGCCTGAGTCGTGGAGGATGGTATTTTGGTGAGGAGGGCACTCGGAGTTGTCGTGATGGGCGTAGGATAGAGAGGAAGTAATCTCTTGCGGATTTGGAGAGAGCTGAGTGTGCGAGTTGCTAATAATACCCTTGATACCCTTTTACTTCTATTATATCTCTTTCTGACTTTTGAAGTAAAAAGTGCTTCGTTTGCCTATCCAAGGTCAAGCTGGAGTTTTTTCTCGTTCTACGGTACGGTACAATCCCATCGCTTGTGAGATCCGTTCAAAAGTGGAAGGAGACATACAACGACCCATCTCCTTCCCAAATCGCAACGGAGAACGCCGAATTTGCATGACTTATAAGGCCAGCATTCCCCCATATGGGCCCATGTTTGACCTTACTTCTCCACAGCTTCAACAACCACGTCGGACAAGACAAAGTGGATTTCGAGCGCGTACGAAAGTAGCACAACCTCCACGAATGACAAAGGGGATGACCATTTCGATTGAAGATGAGCACGACATAAATAACCTCCCCACGAGTATCACAACGACGAGAAGTTAGATCCCGTTACGAATTTCCAATTGCCCTTGCATTCAATAGAAGAGTTTAAACTTCGTGGGCAGAGACGCTTACGTATTCCTCAACCACTCAAACACCCAACCACACGACGTCATGGGGTAGACAGGAGTACGCTACGCGCATTGCCATCGACTCCTCCTACGTTTTCAATATATATCCAGCTTCCAAGCTGTCAGGGTCCAAGTCCTTACTTGGTCTTTTCTACTTTACGAGCATCCTCAAGAAACAACCAAGATTCTCACGAGCATCTTCTTCCCTAGAACCTTCAAGACAGAACCTCAAAAGCTACAAAAACGACACGCACAGTGACCCTTTCACTTGCTATGCCAGGCAATGATATGGTCCACGACACGACTTGTACACTGCCGAGGACAACGAAATGACACGGAATGATTTACTATCAAGCCACAGACCACCGCACGAGCCTAGTTGCATGGTGAGGACACAGAGTCCACGGGGATGAGTACAGTGGGACTGCACATCAATACAGCTTTTGCCAGTGGTACGAGTTATCCTTCACCGTTGCACTCACTGAAAAGCTTCCACATTTCCTGGCCATCGACGCACAAGCAGTGATTTTGCAAAGCACGAGGTGGATACGTACACGTACTCCAACCCAAACCAAAGCGTCCGCTCGAAGTCACGTAAGATCTTGAATAGTACGTAGTACTTACGTTGGCTGACGTTCTGACGTTTTCAGTATCCATCGAGTCAAGGTCTATCCAGGCCCTTGAAGCTTTCTTACGAGCATTATCAGGAAACGAAGAAACAAGGTCCGAACACGAGCACCTTTTTCATTCGCATCGTGGAAAAAAAGTCCCGTTACACGCACCTTCAGCTTGCTATGTCAGGTAACAACAGATGGATACGACGCGTACACTGCGGAGCACGAGGAAATGACACGGATTAATTCACTATCATGGCCCAAACCACCACCTACACGAGGTCAATCGCTGGAGTATCCAGTTGTTTACGGGGATGGATGAGTACTTAAGTACAGTGTGACTGCACATCAAGACGGACTTTTTCACGAGTGCTTCTGCAAGTATCTTCAGAAGCAAATGGCGACGAAATACGAGCATGAGCAGAACCAGAAAAGACTCAAGAAACTTCACGAGATCGCGAACTGGTACCTGAAGTGTACGTCTCTTCTCTGGTATCAGCGATGTCGACTCTAGCTGTACGAAACTCTTGAGTTCCTGCCTTGAGAAGCTGAAGCTGAGGAAGCGTTCACGCTCGGAGATCTTCTTCATACATTGTACTGAAGAAGCTTAAGCTTATTCTACGTGGTCAGCATAGTAAGTACATGGTAACTTTGCTCGACGCACGCTATATTTCAAGCAGCAAACAAACTCATCAAGCTACTAGACTCGGACGTCATTGCACGAGTTCGCACACGTTCGAATCCATTGAAAGGGGATGTCATACATAAGCGATGATTCGGATACGTTCAGCAAGTGTACAAGGACCGAGAAAATACACCTACAGGATTCACTACCTCTCACGAGTCACCATTACTCCCCCACGAACTACGAGTTGTTTTCGATGTTTGGTGGCGTTGAGGCGTTAGGCCTGTACCCGGAATTACCTCCGCGAAGGTATTGCAGAGATCATCAACTACCTAGATCTAGCGCTAGAAGGATAATACTCTGTTTTTCTCTTTCCAGACTCCCATGGCCTTGGAATATACTGAAACCATACAACCGATTATAAAGTTGCTGTGCTACACCTTTCTTGGATATTATCCAAAAACGGAAGGACACAAGCAACATCTCCTTCCCAAACCGCAACTGAAGAAGCTCGGACCGAATCTGCATGGCTTATAAGGCCAGCATCCCCCCATGTTTGACCTTGCTTCTCCACAGCTTAACAACCATGCAAGATAAAGCAGATTTAGAGATCATACTACAGCATACAATTTCACGGCCTCGGCGAATGACAATGGGGATGTCTACCTTCGTAGTTTGAAGATGAACAACAACCTTGTGGTACAGTCTTTCACGAGTTCTTTACTTATTATCCTTCAGGTTTGCATTCACAGCCTGAGAACCTGAATGCGTTTACGTTTTCTGAATCGTCGTTTAGATATACTTTAAGTAAGTACGAGTGGACTTCTACGAACCAGGTACGCACTCCAGAACCACTCACACCAACCTTTCCATACAATGACACGCAGAAGTGTGCTCGCCACAAGCCCTTGAAGTTAGCCGTCTCTACGTGTTCAGTATCCAGTCTGTAAGCTCCTTACAAGGTCCAAGTCTATGTCTTCCCGTGCTTTCCCACGAGCATTATCAGGACACTACCCAAGGTCCGAACACGAGCATCTTTTCCATTCCGAGTCGAATTATCAAGCGAAAATACCAATATGTTTGTGCCTCACTGAGTCTACCTAGACCAGAGCACGCAACTTTCACCAAGAAGTACTTGTCATCAGATTGATACGACTTGTACATTGCAGAGAACAACGCCGAAGTGCTAGTGGCACGTACTTAATCATTCATGATAGTATAACTACGGGCTATCCCACGAGTACCGCTATCATAAATGGGAAGATTCAGAGTACTGTTCCGGCCACGGGGATGAGTGCGACTTGCCATGCATCACAGCAGGGCTTCCACGAGGGCTTCTTCAAGGATCATCACAAGCAATGCATTAATGCCGATGGCGCTTTTACGAGCATGAGCAGAATGAGAATGAACCTAGCAGTTTCCACGATAACCATAACTGGTGCTTGAAATGTATGTCTCTTCTCCGGCATCGCCAGTATGTTGACCAGCCAGGCCAGAAGTACGACACTCTGGATACACTACGCAAGAGCCTCAGATCAGCAGACAAGGTTACGCTTGGAGATCTCCTTCCCAAACTTCATGCAAGGAAGAAGTTTGGACTACATACGTGAATTAGGAGGCGGAGGAAAACGAGGCACGCTTGGGTCCCACTACATAGAGCCCTTACAAACAAACTGGACTCGGAGCTGCTACATACTGGAAGCTGACTCACGTTCGGACCGATCAGTGAAGAAAGCCGGCGACGACACATTCAGGTGATGTCCATACGAGCTCTCTAGTACAGGATTAGCATCGAGCTCTTACGAGTTTATTCATGCAAATGCACAGCTGCATTCATACTATCATCTCACAGATAGACGCCCAAGTTACGTTCATGAAGATCATGGTACTATCTGATGGTTTAACAACCAGGAAGAGAAACCGCCCATGTATGTACAAGTACGAATACGATTGTAACAACGCAACAATTGCAACGAGGCCAGTCCGACTCGCGACTCCGAATCTGCACGGCGCACTGAGGTGCTCTAATCCTGGGAGTAATTGAAGTACGAGTTCGCCTTTTACGAGCATGAGAGAATCAGAGTCAGCAACGGCAGGTTTAGCCATAGGTACTATGGAGTACTTTGCAGATGGCTTTCCACGACATGATGCTAGGCTTATGTACGTGCTTATTCAAACATCGATCCCATCCCGTCCAAGTACGATGAGGTAGAGACAGACAAACTACAAGGACCATCTACGATTGTCTGGCACCACATGTCCTTAAAGAGAAGTTGTGCCAATTGAGATGATCGATAGGATTGTTCTATGCCAACTTCACGGGGATGGATGCACGCAGAGTTTAGATTACTCGGTACGAGATCATTAGTACTGAATGATTTCTTCTGCGATTGTGGTATGGGCAGCAACAGAGAAGAAGAGAGCAGATACGCGTTTACGAGTACTATTCAAGCGATGTAGCTGTACGATACGCGGAGCCTGAACGATTAGGAGACACGCATTGAATACACGTGCACGTACACCTGCCATTCAAGGTGGTTTTCGTACAATACTTCAAAGCCACAGAAACAAAAAGGACGCACGACACTCGACGTCACATAGAAAGGGTTATCCACGTTTGTCGACGTTAATTCTTCCATCAAACGGTAGGACATTTTCGATATCCAACTTGTCGAGGTACAAGTATATGGAGTTCGTCAACGAAGTGCCGGCACGTTCTAATCGATTCACCATTGCGGATGAAACCCTACGAGCTCAGCTGCTAGAGTATGAAGTCCCAGCTTTTCACGGGGACGAGTACGGGTATGGCCTACCATCACGACGAGAACCATCAAGAAACCTGTTCGAGATCTCGAGATGGATACACGCAATCTAGCTAGGAACATGTATGGAGCAGAGAAAAACTTCACATACGAGATGTCACGAGATTTGGATCGGGAATTGATAGCGCTACATTGAAGGATGTCTTCTCTCGCACATTACTGGTATGAATTCATGAAGTTCACTCAGGCTCGTATACGACACTCTGGTTATTGCCAAGATCCACGAAGCCTGAGTAGATCACTGGCTGTAGAAGAAGCCCACGCTCGATATCCTTCCTAAATCCCATGGAAGGAAGCTGCAGCTGGATGAAACTTGTTCTACGTTACTACTACTTGAAAAGTGAAACAAACACGCTATGGCATAGTCGAGTCCCGGGATCCCCTACGAGTATCAGATAGTAAGCTTAACGGCCTACTATCATCATACGACTGGTAGGCAGTCCACATTTGTATACTACGCATCAATAGAGAAGGGCGACGACGACTACGACACTTTCAGCAAGAAGCATCGAGCACACGAGTTCCCCTCAGGTTCTACGAGACTTTCTTACGAGTTTATTCGTGCAAATCATATGCGCAGTTGCATTCACATCCTCTCGCATTGCTACAAGTACTCAAGAAGCCGTCATGATGTCCATGCAACCGCAACTGGTTCTACGGAGTTCAATCTTTCGAAGATACACTCACAGATCCACGAGTAATCCTGCAAAGAGATGGTCTCCACGACGAAGACCCCATAAATATGTCACCTTGATAGAATCACTGCACGACTTTGCCTTCAACGAGCATGAGAGCATTAGAGTCAGCACGGCAGGTTCACCTTACGCACTACACCTTTCGAATGGCCTCACATATCATCTACGAGCTGACACAAAGAGTGGCCCTGTCACACGCACGTATCTAGTTCTTATTCCTCACCATTTCGTTAGTATTCTTAAGGCATGGACATGAAATCGCACCATTCTCAACAACAATCTACGAATGCATCATCTGTCACTTCCTGAAGGAACTACACTCGACGACCATGGTTCAAAACGAGAAGACGAGATCTGTAGATGAGGAGACTGACTCCACGGGGATGAATGTCCATTGAGCTCATGAGACGAGCACTCGATTTGTACGAGACCAAATGCCAGAATTCATCACGATTGTGGTAGTATGTCAGAAGCAAAGAGGAAAACAGACACGAGTACTCAGGAGATGTTGTAAGCTACTTCTACTACGCAGCGTTTCTTTGGATGAAAGTACGAGATCTAGCATGGCGTAAGCTACTCGATTCGCGAAACACGATCGATAGGGTATGCATAAGATGAGATCTGGCGAGGACAAATGTACTTCACGAGTTGGGCATTGTCTTCTCGAAGCATCGCCTTGGAGATCATACAGCGAGAAGAAGATTTGAGCGCCTGTACGATAGGACGACCTTTCGCAAATAGCAACGGGGAGGCAAGTTTAAAGATTAGTAACCGCAATAACAGCACAGCTGCAGAATCTCACGTAAGTTAAGCACTTCTGCTCTCAACAAGGACGAATATCAATGTCTACTAAGCACAGGGAAAAGGCGTCACGAGTTTTCCTTTGCTCTCGCACGCACTGAGTGTGTTTGATGACCTTGGAACTGTACGAGATAACTTGCATGAGGCTTGCCATCTTCCGAATTACTCGATTTTGAGCTTGAAGAATGTTGGCAACACTTTTACGAAACAGTACAAGCACATTCGAAATCACCCGTTCTTTCGAATGCACGAGCAATCCCATTTAAGTAGGCAGTCAATGGAATTCCCGACTCCAAACGACTCGGATGGAGTACGAGATTGTCTAAGCATCCCACTGCAACATCTCAGCTCTGTTACAGAACTATCACTCTACGACCAGATTCAACGGCACCACAGCCCTCTCAACACAGACGCACCCTCACACATCCTAACCAGGACAAATTAATATATTCACAAAAACCAAGCGCTAAGAAACCCTTTTTAGAACGAAAAAAGAACTACCCAAATAAAAATGCACCCAATTTATACGCCATATCCGCTCCACATCTTCCACCCACCCTCAACGCATCTAGTAATCAGTAACACACCCATGCGAAGCATCCGAGACAAGCTTAGTGTACTTGTACAAAGTACCCTTCTTGTACTTGTCTGGCTTTGGCTGCCACTCCTTCCTCCTCTGCTCGAGGACCTCCTCAGACACATGCAAATCAATAACCCTCTTGACGGCATCGATGGTGATCTCATCACCATCACGGACATGAGCAATTGGTCCACCAACCTGCGCCTCAGGGACGATATGACCGATGAGGAAACCGTGAGATCCACCGGAGAAACGACCGTCAGTGAGAAGAGCACAGTCGTTGCCGAGACCAGCACCCATGATGATGGCGGAAGGCTTCAACATCTCGACCATTCCTGGGGCACCCTTGGGGCCTTCGTAGCGGATGATGACGACGGTCTTTTCGCCCTTCTTGATGGAGCCGTTGGCGACTTCCTCGGCGAAGTGCTCCTCGCCGTCAAAGACACGGGCCTTACCCTTGAAGATGAGACCTTCCTTTCCGGTGATCTTTCCGACGGATCCTCCTGGGGCGAGGGAACCACGGAGAATCTGGATGTGACCAGTCTCCTTGATGGGGTTGGAAAGAGGACGGATAATCTTCTGGTCGGCTGGGAAGGAGTCGGCCTTCTCGAGGTTCTCGGCCATGGTCTTGCCGGTAACGGTCAAGCCGGAGCCGTCGATGAGGCCTTGCTGGAGGAGGAACTTGAGGAGGGCTGGGGTGCCGCCAATCTTGTGGATGTCGGCCATGACGTACTTGCCGGATGGCTTGAGATCGGCAAGGAGTGGGATTCTGTCAGAAACGGACTGGAAGTCGTCGATGGTGAGCTCGACGCCGACGGAGTGGGCCATGGCAATCAAATGGAGGACAGCGTTGGTGGAGCCACCGGTGATGTTGACAAGGACCATGGCGTTCTCAAAGGCGGCACGGGTCATAATGTCGGATGGCTTGATGTCC
Organism: Ascobolus immersus RN42; assembly: GCA_003788565.2. Classification (NCBI taxonomy): domain Eukaryota; kingdom Fungi; phylum Ascomycota; class Pezizomycetes; order Pezizales; family Ascobolaceae; genus Ascobolus; species Ascobolus immersus. The sequence goes on along the minus strand of ML119646.1, from coordinate 913,095 downwards.
TTCTCCAAGAGGACCTTGATGGCCTCACCAGCCTGGTGGCACTCGCGTCTCTTTGCTGGAGAGTCTGCTGGGTGCGAGGACGAACCTGGGAGAGACATACCGAGAGCCTCGATAGCGGTTGCCATGGTGTTTGCCGTGTACATACCACCACAGGCTCCTGGACCTGGGCAGGCATTGCGGATAATGTCGTAACGCTCCTCCTCCTTGATCTGGCCGGTAATGTACTGACCGTAGGCTTGGAAAGCTGCAGTTGGGTCAGCATATGCAGGTTGAGACATCAGATGGAGATGGACTGACCGGAGACGATATCAATCTCCTTACCGCCTTGGCAGTGACCCGGTTGAATGGTTCCACCGTAAACCATCAAACTGGGACGGTTGACACGACCCATGGCCTGATATCGCGGTTAGTCCTTGCTGAAATCTCCGAAAATGCATTTGAGGGCTAGACATACTGCGCAATTGTTAGTATTTGTGGGATGGCCACGAGGAGAGGAGCCGACTTACCCATAATGACACCGGGCATGTTCTTGTCGCAACCAGGGATGGAGATGTTGGCATCATACCATTGTCCACTCATGACAGTCTATCTAGTTGTAAGCTGTGCGTTCTTTGAGGCGATTGCTGACTCTCACCTCGATCGAGTCGGCAATGAGATCTCTGGATTGGAGAGAGTATCTCATACCAGTGGTACCCATGGAGATACCGTCACTAAATCGAGTTAGCCAGCATCCCACCACCTTTCGTCCCTTCCTTACCTGACACCAATGGTGTTGAACTGCTGAGGGATGAGGCCAGCCTTCTTGACACCCTCCTTGACTTCGTTGTTCAACTCCATGAGATGCATGTTGCATGGGTTACCGGTCCACCAGATCTAGAGCCGAGTCAATTGATAATCCTTCCAAGCCTGAAGCCATTGCTGTTCCATACCGATGAGATTCCGACTTGCGCCTTGTGCATGTCATCGGGAGTCAAGCCAGTTGCGTACACTACAGTCGAGTTTTAGCATGTAAACCTGGTGGGGCGAATTTGGAGGACCAACACATGGCTTGCGAAGCTCCCTGCGACTTGTGCTCAGTGATGGTGGACGACACCGCGTTGAGCTTCCTTGGCTGTTCGGACATCTTGTGAGGGCTGTAGCTAATTGATCGACTGTGATGAGAGAGAGAAGAGTTGTATTAGCAAAGGAGGTTCAATTGCGCCCAACCCCACACCTGTCCGATTGGCGAGTCTGAGGCTGTAGCTGTCTCGAATCGCCCACCACCTCTTTCCTCGTTCCCCACCACACCACCAAGTCGGAATCAAGCAGCACTCACACGGCAATTCTCTGGAGAGGGCTGCGTTTCGATAATAGCGAGGTTGTGGCGCTGGAACAGCGGAGACGAGCGAACATTCTTGTCGGCAAACGAAACGAGCGAATCGGTAGATGCGGATAACTGCGAGGTTCCTGGTGAGTTTGCTGAGATCTCGCGAGATCGCAATCAGAAAGGTCGCTTTTATACCTTCGTCTAATCTGGAACTATGACTCAATTCCAACCAATATCAATCCTTCAAAAAGAACAGATCGCGCCAAATCACAGGGACAAAAAGATCACAGGGAATGCACGCTGCGGAAGGGATGAAAGAGAGCTTTTGCAAGGAGAGTGGGATAGCTGAGCGTTCAGACCAGAAAACTTTTGTGTCTGTCAAATCGAGAAATCTGCATTGAATTCTTCCGGGTTAGCGTGACTCGTGATTGGGAAACCACAGCCAAGACTTCCCCACACTTTCAGCCGCTGCGATTTTGTCACCACGCCGTGACTTTCGTGTGACTTTGGCGCGCACGGGCCACTCCGCAAGTAATCCATCTGTTCTCATTGGGGCTTTGGGGTAAACTCCGCACCCTTCAACCGCCCAACGCACCCACCACGTCTTTGCCCTCGGCACCCTCCGTCGCTTTCACCATGAGATGCTACTCCTTTCAACATGACGCAGTTTGGAGTGATTTGCAGCAGGCACCGGATGTTGACGGAGAACTTTGTTTGGACGACACGGCATCTTCTTCTGCCAATTTTCTTAGCAATGCGGACCCCTCTTCTCTCTTTTTACTTGCGTCATACAGAATCTGACAGATCTTCTGTACAATCCTGTCCTTTTTGTAGTTCGGTAATGGTCAGAAGGGAGAGAGTGGCTGTGTGATATCATGACAAGAAGAAGGACCTGGATTCAGCACTGAAAGCCATCAGCTGTGGACAAAGAACGTGTTTGCCTATCGACCATGGTCGTTAAAGGATGCGGTGAACAATCTGAACTGAAGTGATGTTGAGATGCGATCTGACGCACCTGCGCCCTCAGACGCGGCTTCGACATCCGCATTAGTGGCCACCATGACAGCAAAGGAAGTCCTCGAAGCCGGTGCTCCCTTTGAACAAAGCCACAATTGCGGCTGTCGTGGACCCTCACAGCAACACGTGTGGCAACGGTGAGTGCGAGGCTGATGCGTTGCATAATAGGACGAACCTCTTCGGTGTCAACAGATCTCTTCGCCTTTCGCTTCCCTTCTCGAGAGCGGGTGATCGCCACAGAGTTACTTGAGCCAATCCGGTCCAGTCGTCATAATTACAAACAGTCGGCTGTTGAACGAAACTTTGGACGACAAGACGACAAGCGAGAGCCCAACCGGGTTGCCGTGAGCTCCAGTCGAACAAATTCCCGAATCGAGAATGCAGCTCGACCAGTAGCGCTCTGCTGGGTCCCATGATCACTTGTCAAGCGGTCAAGACGGGACTGTTGAGCCAGGGACCACGAAAGCTCATTGAGCAATTCATGCGAAAACAAAAAGGTGTCGAGGAGACCACATGTTCAAGGGTTGCACTACATACGGTAACTACACGACCGACCAAATGAATTGATATTACTGGTGAGACAAGGTGAAGCTGCAAACGGTCGGTTAAAGGTGTTGATCCTCTGTCAATTTGACATCGACGTGGATTGGAGATGTCAGATGTTTCGAGTGTGAGCCTTTGACTCTCCTCGTTTCTGCTCTTCAGGCTTTGGCGCCCATGTCAGGATGAAGCACACTCCCACTGGGGCAGTGCGTTATTAACACTTCAAGAATCTTCAACGTCGTCAACTGCATGCACAAGTAGATGAAAAGCAGGACACCTGGTGAGGGGAAGCCCACGAAGAGTTTGGAACCATCTGCGTTGGCATGCTCCTCTCAAAGCTGTCGTCGGCAACGCTCAGTTTTAGGTTCTTGGGACCCTCTTCGTTTGATGTCGAGCTTGCCGCGGAGAGAGGTCACCGGGGGAGCCCTGACCAGGCTAGCAGATGGAAGTTCCAGAATATTGCTTCATTGGGGTTATCCTGGTCCATATCGGCATCCGAATTTGGAAGTGTGGATTTCAACCGGCATCCACGGCTTTGTCGGAGGAGTTGAACGTTCACGGTGGAGGATGAGACGCCAGATGACAGGATAATTGGAACGAGATTGCATTAAAATAGTCCAAACAATCTGTCTAACGGGCTTCTCATAGTGTCTGTTTGCTTGATAGCAAATCAATCTATTACGGTGGGCTTGATAGGTAAGGAAAATCCATGTGTCAGAATCGTTTTCTATCGGACAATAATTCGATCTTCCAGAGAGTTGAATCTTGCAAACCCACCAACATCGGTCACTTCTGCGGTTCTGATATGAGATAGTCCACAAACGGAAGGATAAGTAAGGATGCTTGCTTGAGGGTACTTGGCCGAGTCCTGTACGACAGGTATGTGGTGAGGTTACATACATCTTTGGACCATATCAACTGGCACGGGCAAACTTTCGACAAACCGGTGATTTGCTGAGGTTGCTCTCTCTGCCTTTCATTTCCCAACACACTAGCCAGATGTTTGGAACCAGTCGGAAGTTGGATTCTCTTCCGTAACTTGCCGTTCTAGATGGAATTAAATGGACAGATCTTTGAAAGAGGAGAAGGCAGCCTGAAGGAAGGACTTGAAGGGTCGTGAAGGCGCCTCTAAGGGATGCTTTGGCGATTTTGACAGTGGTCTTTAATTTCAAGCGATCGGAGTGCGAGAGCTGAAAGGTATTTGCCAGCTGCTGGGGGTTCAAACTTGGGCAAGGGTATCTATGTAGAGAGATACGGGGCTGCTGTGTAAGAGGAATAATTGTTCTTTTTCATGCAAGAGATGGAGAACGAACTGGTCGCAAGGTGAGGGGGTGGTGTTCGGAGCCCGTTGCTCTTTATGCAAGTGTATCTGATTTGGCGGGAAAGCCTCATGTGCGCATCTACCCGCAAGATTGGTCCCTTACCAAAGTGAAAAAAATCGGAGCGGTAAGTTTACCGCGGAAACGAGAAAAACTACCGGGCTATCTGGAGTAGTTTAATCGAGATAGCTGTTCGTGGCTAGCTACAAAATTTAACGTTTCGCTCGCTTTCTACTGCTACTAAATATTGCGTAAAGCGTGTGAAATTCTCGTCGAAAATTTGACTGGTCGAGGGAGGAGTTCTGACTGTTTGCTCACTCGTTCGTTTCCATCTCGACTCTGAAGGGCGGAAACGAAATCAACAACTCACAAAATCCGCATCCCGAAGCCGGAGATCATCGGTTTCTCGTCATTGATAGTTGGTTGCCCAGTGTAAGTTTCTCTTGTCCTTTTCTCTTGTCATCCATCGGCTCTTCCTTGTGGCTCTCCGATGTAAATCGCTACCAATCACCATCTCGGCTTCGGCCTGGCGGCATTCGGTATTGGGTCTCAGAGGTTGTCGTTGCTGAGTTCATCTCCAAAAAGCTTCAACTTTAGGTTGCTTTCCGTCGCTTCCGTAACGGCCCTTGTCCACGACGCTCACAATCAAACTAGGCGGTAGTGTTCTTGTCCGCCACAATCTAAAACCTACGTCCAAGTTCACAAGACGCGCCAGTCTCTTATAAGGCCAAACGGGTCCACTGGTGTCCTCAAGCCTTTTTGGCATTTTGTTTCCCCATCTCTTTGCTCCTCCGCACTTACAAATTACTCCACTCTCCCACCAAACGCCAGCAAAACTTTTTGCCTTCAACAACTTCCTCTAGGCAACAACACCTCACTTCACCACCACCACCTCAGCCAGAGAAGATCAACTCATAAACACATCCTCGGGTCCTTCCAATCAATTTACACGACACTGACACGACCCCACCAATTGTCTACGCTCTCTCTCTCTGCCTACGTCTACCGCAATCGTCACAACAACAGCTAGACCGTCTGTTATCGACTTGTTTTTTTTCTCGCCTTGATAGGAAGGATATTGCAGTCACCACAGCCTCTCTACTCCGAAACCGCCCATTTCCTCTTTATTAACTCGACCACCTTCCAACCCTTCACAAAAAAAGGTCAAATTCCACAAAAAAAGACAACCACCACCCATTCGCTTTCGACAAATCCTCAAACAGCAAGGCCAGTCGAAACACATTCCTGGCTTAAAGCACCATTGTTCCTCGTTGTTGTTCAACCACGGCCCTTCCCTCGCTTGGACTGCTTTCGGTTCAAGTCGTCTTCACGACACAGCATTCCTCACAACGTCATGGGTGTAGTTGCACCGCTTTCGACCTCTCGCCGAGATGTACCCTCCGATTTCAATCCTAGCAACCCAGCATACCTAAAAGGCGCCCCTGTGTCATCCTCATCTGAATTCCGTCCTCAAACGCCTACACCTCTGCAAACATCCTGCCGCTCTGCTCTACTTCAACAAGATGGCGCCTCGATAGATTCGAACGGAAACCCTACTTTTCACAACCAGCCACAGCACAACTATACCGTGTCCTCCATCCGCGATCTTCGAGTACAAACCAGCAGCTTGCCTATGACGATTCCAAGATCGAGAAGGCCGTCTTCCGCCGCATATAACAGACCGTCCAACCTGAGTGCCGCATCACGTTCCAGTTCATACGAAGCGTCTCCGGCCTTCTCCACCATGTCCGGAACTTCATCGTTAGCCTCTTCCATGGATCGCAGCGACAGCTTCTACAGCCGCAATGACAGCTACCCCAAGATGACCCCGCTACCTTCACCAATCGTTAGAGGCGATTCACCTGGTCCATGGAACCGTTTTCGCAGCCGTTCGTTTAGTCGACCATTGTCAAGAGGAGGATCGGTGCATAAGAAGAGTGAATCGGTCTTTGTTACTCTAACTGGGGAATCGGTGGCCACAGCATTGGCCGCACACGCAAAGCGACAGAAGTATCATGGCTTGGCTATGCCACTACCCGAATCGACCACGACGAGAACGCAGAACTGCCCAGTGGAACTGGTTGCAAAGAAAGTTTTGGGTGATCCGGAGGTAACCGACAATGATTTGCATCGGGAAAAACATTTGGCTAGGGCTACGTTGGCTCAGCGAAGGTCCTCTAGCAACCTCGGCTCGATAGACAGCTCGATATTCGAAAAGTCCGCTTCCTCCGCTTCCTCGGTCTCCAGCGTCGAATGCTACTCCCCGGACACCAGGCTCATACGTCGCGAGAACTTGGAGGAGTTTGAGATCACCGAGTATCCGTCGGAAGAAAAGAAGAAGTTGCACGGAATGAAGTTATTGGGAACTGGTACTTTCAGCAAGGTCATTCTCGCATCGTCCGAAGCACGCACATCGATGATCCACAAGGATGAGGAGGTTTACATGGACCCGAAGCGATTGATGGCAGTCAAGATTTTGGAGAGCAAATGTGCTGGTTCCCAGACTACCGATGTCGACAGAGTCGAGAGCTCGCTCAAGAGAGAGTTGGGAATGCTCAAGACATTGAACCACCCTTCCTTGATTAAGCTTCGAGGTTACAACATCCAATCAACAAGAGCTCTGATTGTCCTCTCCCATTACGCTGGTGGAGATCTCTTTGACTTTGCGAAGGATCACAGAGACGCATTGACGCCGCAAGTCATCCGAAGGATATTTGCCGAGACTATCACTGCATTGGTCTACATGCACAAGAATAACGTGGTCCATCGTGATGTCAAGTTGGAGAGTAAGTTTTCCCTTCCATTGGTGAGAGAAGATCTAACAGTTTATAGACATTCTTATGGCCTACACCAGAGAGGAGCTCGACCACATCAACGAGAGCCCGGAAGCTCTTTACAACTACCCTCATTCCATCTCCGTCCTTTCAGATCTCGGTCTCTCAAAACAAATCGATCCTGAAAACCCCCTTCTCGACACTCGTTGCGGTTCGGAAGACTATGCTGCGCCAGAGCTCATTATGGCTCAGCCTTACGATGGACGTGCGGTAGATGCTTGGGCACTTGGAGTTACCCTCTACTGTTTGCTCGAACACCGACTGCCATTCGATCCACCGGTTACTCCCAAGGGACGCAGCAAGGCAAAGACAGCTCATTTGATTGCTCGTTGCGACTGGAAGTGGTACAACTTGAAGGATGAGGAGGGAATGTGCGACGACTTGATTCAGGCAAAGAAGATGGTCTCTGCCCTCCTCCAACGCGCCAACAAGAGGGTCAAGTTATCGGATTTGGTGGAAGACGAATGGGTTAAGGGAGCTATTCAGACCGAATTGATCGACTCGATAGACCACTAAACGCTCAGCTTCGTCTCTTTCATTGCAACGATACAAAAGTTCCGCGCCTCTTTCAGTTCGAGAAAACCTACAAAAAAACTTCCGGGATTGCGTTGATTGATCTCGGCCAAACTTGGGATTGACCACCTCACCGGTGGAAAATGCCCTTTCATCTCTTTTCTGCTTCTTTTGCGTTTCCGCCTTCTTTCTTCCTCGTACTGGCGGTTCTTCTTTTCTTCTGTTCATGGCGCATGGGTTCTTTGCTTTTTCCTCACTTTCGTTTTTTCACTCGTTTCATCGTCTCTGTCCTGGTTTTCATCTTTATGGCTCGGTTATGGGTATGGGTATCGGTTTGGTTGGGCGGGACAAACTCACTTCTATCGCTAACGCTGGGCTGGATGAACTCCCCGTGCACTTACTTTTACTTTAGGGTTTTTGTCTAAGAACGGTTGATTTTTCTGGGTCGGGGTATGTTCATTCGTTTGCTTGCGTGTTTCCTATTTCCTCATTCCCCCACTCTCGTTTCATCCGGGACATGACAACGTTGGTGGCTCTTATGTGCATTACGATGCCTTTTGCTGTACATGGGATTTCTTACTATTCTTTTCTTACATCCGCTATTATACTCCGGACTCTCTTCCTTTATAAGGTTATACCGAGCTTTTTACACCATCTTCTTTCCTTTCTTTTACCATTTTTCCTGTTATTTCTACTCTCTTTCATTATCTGATCATCTTACACTGGGGTTGGTGCATTTGGCTGTACTTTTAGGTTTTCTGCTCTATTTTTTTTTTCTTTTCTACCATGACATCGTGGCTGCGACTTGCATCGATTTTCCTCTCTCTTTCTTCCACTTTCTTCACTTCCGATTACTATTCGGCATACTAGCTTCGCTATCTTGCTTTTGTTTTGTTGTTTTTTCTGTTCCAGTTCCTTCTCCCGACTCCTTACTTTCACGTTCTTTCTTGGAGGGCCAAAGGTTAGGATCGATTAGTAGCTGCAACTAAGTACAATTGACAACAACAACAAAAGACGATACTGAAGTATGTAGACAACCCTCACGAACCTCTATGACAAGAAGCTTGTGGTGGTTGCCTCAAATTGGCGGTATCGTTTTTGGGCGAGTGGGTGGGGGTGAGGTAAGTGCGGGAACTTGTAGAACACTTCTTCTCTTCATCATCATCTACCACTGCGTTGCTTTGCGGGCATCTCTCTCGGTTTTGGGATAGGTGTTTGTGTCGAGCTCGCGGGTGTGTATCTTCTGCAAGCTCTAAAGAGTGGAGCTTCGTGGACCTTTTTTTGCTCTCTTCTTCCGGTTTTCTGGGTTGTTTCCTTGTATTTATTGGGCGTGTTTTTCTCGTACCGTAGCGTGCATTGGTTAGCGTTCGGTCATCTCTTTTTTTTGGTTTATATTTTTTTCATTCGTTTCTTGTTGGGCTGGTTTCTTGGTTTCTTGGGTTCTTTTCTGGCGGGTCAGTTTTTTTTTTTTTGTTCTGCTTCACTTATACCATTTTCCCTTTCTTTCGTTTACGTTCAGCTATATCTCACTACTAGATTTGGGTCGTTGTTTTTACTTTTGGGTTGATGGGTTTATTTGCATTTGGCTTAATGGGTGTATTTAGCTTGTGGTTTTGTTTTTGGTATCGGTTTGGATTTTTTGGCGTCGTTACCTACTGTAGAGTGGCCATGGATTGGCTTGGGGAGAATTATAATCGTAATTTGGTGTTGACTTGTGTTCAAGAATCCCCCATCCTCGTGTCAGCCGGATATGAATGTGAAGAACAAGTAATTTGATTACAGTGCTCTACGTTGGTTCTAGGATAAACCGCGAGACGAGAAAAACAGGCCAGAAAAGTAGACGACTGTAAAATAGACAGATTAAGAAGGGCTGCAGCGAATGATGCAAGCAATAGTTATAACGAAGTAAAACAGAAAGAAAAAGAAAAAAGAAAACCAACTGCGATACGCCGAGGAACAAATTCTACCCAGCAACGGTTTGCCGGAACATTGATAAGAGCACTTAGAGCCACCAAATACCCCATCTGCCTCCAACAAGGTCGGGGAGCAGAACCGTCCGCAAAAACAGAGAGAAACCCGACTCTGCCCAGGAAAATGCAATGCAAAACTCCCGCTAATCCAAACCGAAAAGCAAATAATCCACCATCATGAAGTGTTGCAACCTAGTTCGCATCCAACGTGTGATCACAAAAAAAGGTGATATGATCTTGAGCCTCACCCAAGCCCAACCGTGCGCCGACATTAATCACATCAAACCCCCTCACCAGATCTCCAGCCCCTCGAATTCCACCCTCAAGCTATCATCCAACTGCCTGCCTCTCTCATACGGCAAATCTACCGGCCTGCTAGCATAGACTCCCACCTTGACGCTCTTCTCATCCACACCAGCAAAGAACCAATTCAGCTCCCGCAGCTTCTTCCACTCCAACGTCATCGGGTCCTCAAACATCACCATCAATCCCGTGGATCCCGTCTTCTCGAACCGCACTTTCAGGTCAATCGTGCCGTGTGGGAGCTCAATCAGAGACCAATCCGCGCCGTCTACTGAGGCGGCTACGGACGAGGCTACCGTGTTGCCGTCGACGTATTCGATTCCTGCTTTGACCCATTTTTGGCCGGCGAAGATGACGAGCCCGCCTTGGTCCCACTCGAGGAGCCCGGGCGAGTTGTTGGGGAGGAGGGCGACGAGCACCGAGGCTTGCGTGAAGGGTGGGGTGGGTTTGGTGTACAGGACGGGACAGGTGCAGGTGTCGCGGTTGGGCTTGCGCCAGAGGTCGGTTCCGGATCTGGTAATGCTGCTCGTTAGTTCATTGTCCTAGTAGCTAGTGCCTTCCGTTCATGGGGGGGCCCTCTTTTGTAGAATCCAAGTCCTGGCTTGCTTCCTGGGGAGTGGCCACTTACCGTGCTTTCATGATAAATGAACCCATCCAGCTGGGTACCGGCGTATCTGTAGGAACATTCTGGTACGCAAAGCCAGAGGATTCAGGTGGTGGCATCATCTTGTCGAATGAGCGTAGCTAGGAGCGAAGTGTAATGGTGATAGAATTGTTGTCGACTGTTTTACCGTCGACTTTGTGCAAGTGATTTCGTCGATAGAGTCGAAGCCCAAACTTATCTCAACCAATGACCGGCCAAAGAGGTTGCTGCCAAACGGAAGTCGATGGGTGATTGCAGCGTACAACGTCGAGGTCACGATGGAAGGGGAAAGTCCGGTCAGTCACGATATTAGAGAGCGACGATGGCGAGGGTGTCTGAATGAAAGAAGTCTGGAAACCGTTTCGGAGGCTCTTTGGTTCAGCTGTGTTTGTTCGTGTTTGAGAAGTAGAGGTAACGATCGTAAAGAAATGAATGATGATGATGATGATGAAATCAGGCCCAGGTAAGAGGAAGTGAAGGTGTAGTTGTTGTTGCCCTTGTTCGCATCGGCGAGTTTGACTGTTGTTTGACCTTGGTGAGAGGCAAAGGCAAAAACGGCAAAGATGAAGGATCTGGCCGAGTTGATAAAGGTTTGGTTGAAGCAAGGCCTCCTCGGGAGGAAGATTGGGGCGATGCTAGTGATGCCAGTCGCGGGTTGCCTTGCAGATCTCCAAGATGTTTGAATGACAAGGGTCAAACGTCAATCAAAAAGGACCTAGATGGGGGTGTTGGAGAACTCGATCAAGTTGAAGGTCGTGAGGGTGGATAAATGGTAGTGTGAGTTCTGCTTTGTTGTGCTCGATGGTTTGGGCAGGAGAGTGATGAGGTTGAGTTTCAGATGAGTTGTTGCTGGGGGTCGAATAATATTTGGTGTTGCACTTTGTTGGCGGTGACGATGAAGTGCTGTCAACTCTTCGGACCCGAGCTGCAATGATGATTCAACCTTGTCTTGCATGCTTTAGTCCCTGCACAACCACAACCATCGATCACCAAGCGGAAAATAATACAAGTACGGATTATGTACAATAGAGTAGCCATAGGGCTCAGACTTTGTCCGAGCCGAACTCAGCGCCCAAAATGCATATGATGTTGCCTCCAACAAGTATGTACTTAACACTTTGCAACTTGGATGACGAGGCCTGAAGATTGGCTTCGACTTAGATCAACACTCGAATATAGAGTCCCTCTTTCACTTCAGCGTGCCATAACTAACCGAGTTAGATCATAATAAAAGGCATCACTCTCCGACACCCTTCCCTAGGCCCATCTAGGTAGGATTTGTCTCTTCGAAAAAGATCGTTCCTTGTTTATCCGACCTGCTGGAACAACAGATGGTGCACGAGTTCAGTATGCACATCCCAAGTCCTACACCACTATCTAGCAAGCGTATGCATGTCTGAACACGACAGCCCTTACTTCTGCAACGATCGACATACACACGATGCAAGAAATCATGCAGGATCGGTTTGTGATGATCCAATGGCTGTTATCCTCATGGTCTTGTGTATGGGGCTCTGAAGCATTCACCGGATATATATATCTTTTCTGGTGTCGAGCAGTACATACGAGTACTCGTACATACATCTGAAGGGATAAGCCGAGGATACCATCTTGTAAGTATGTACTGAATATCGTTCAGCATTTCCGCTCTAAAGTCTCGTTTTCGAGCGCCTACTTTGTGAGGGAGTATTCTCTGTTTGAGTTCCAACGAGATCATCATGGGCCTCCCAGTAACGCCTCTATCAGGCAGCAAGGCGGGTTACATAACTCCACACTAACTGCCATGAAGTACTGCATACATAGCTGGCTTGAAACGGGTTGCCAGATCAGCAGACATACATACATACATACCTGAAGGCTGACACCGGCCAGTTACTAAATGCACTAGTTAACCATTCAGACATCTCGAGATGTGGCTGCATGCAGCAACGGATATTTTGAGCATTCAGGTAAGCGCGTGGCCAGTTGGCAGGGCTCGAATGCAGATCCCCACTTGATGAGATGTCAACCGTACAACTGCATACGGTACAAACATACTCGAACTCGTCCATGGAGCCGCGGTTACTTGTGCTTCAGTGAAGATCCTTTGAAGCGTTCATATGCTAGATTCCAGGACAGAGAGGAACTGTAGAAGCATGTGCTATGTATCCGCTACATTTCGATAAGAAGTTGGAATCTCAATAGGTTTTCGATGACGTTTCTAGAGACTGTGTATCTTAATCTGGTGGACTTCGTGGCAGATCTGCATATATATCTGCCCGGACAGTTGTACTTCTCGTAAAGTTCGACGTTACAACGACATGAGGAAACGATAACATCATCGCTGCATAACGCCATCCGCGTGCATAAGTTTGCTGTCAATAATCTACAGGGTGCATTAGCCAGTTTCTGGTTCTCGCGTGCGCCTTTAGCACCTCAATCCCGGGAAAAGACGACCGGATATCCGGTACTTCCCACTTGAGCTGGCAGCTTATTGTATCGTCAGTCAACTGAGCTCGATAGATATGCCGAGCTGGTATCTTGAATTCAAAGCAGTAGATACGAGAGTCCTGCAACTGAAGATCTTGCTGTTGGGGAGCATCCCTCAAAAGAGCAAAACATACAGCACCGAGGATTCCCGCGTGGTCACCCACCGTAGTACTAACTTGGCGATTAGAAGCTTGACTATGGGAGAGCGGACGGGATCCCGTATACTCTTCAATCTATGGCCGTATGTGTCTGTCCTCTCAGTTTTAAGTTACTTGATGTAAGTTGTTTTTTGTTGAGACAATCCCCCGATTTCTCGCAATCCCGACTTGAGACGCACCCACAACGACCTGCGTATCTTCAAAGCGATGACCGTACCCACCGACTAATCTGAGTATGGCAGCAAAAAGGAAAGCAAAAGTCTTTGGGCCCACTGTGCTATGGGTGCTACTGACTTGAAGCAGGGGCTCGACAAGATGAGCAACCTCCACTCTCCATGATCTGGGAATCATTCAAGCCCAGAAACGAAGCCAATCGAGAAGGCAAGAGTCTTCACTATTCATGCTTTAATGCCTTTATTTCCTATTATGGCTAGGTAGGAACTGCCAAAATACCCTCTCGAGCTCACGAACTTGCCTTTCGAAACCTCATGTCGGCCAAAGACGCTGACCCAAAAAATTCTGCGGATTTGCTGTTATGGTTCACACCAGCTATAAAGGTTAAAATACATCGATAAACATCATCCGGGGGAATTGGTCGAATGGTTAAGTTGCGGCTGTACAGCTCAACGCGTTCCCAACTATGATCCCGGTTCGATTCAGAGATGTAGTCATTTGTGTTTAGCTGTTTACAGGTAAATGTAAGGTGGGCGAACTCTTTTGTCTCCTTTTTTTTTATCAGCTGGTCCATCTGAAGCCAGAGCTGTGGTAGAACCGACACGAGCCATGCCAAGACGTCATCCGTTTTATACTTACTTCGACCGTCGACCGTTTCATTTGTCTTTCCTTCCGAATTCCTATCAACGACCTCAGCATGCATGACGACCAAAAACCGCTCCGTCGATAAGAAGTACTTACTGATATGTTCTCACAGGCACGCCCCATCTCCGATGACGCTCCACGACGTCCGCACTGCTCATGCAAGGACTTGATCGGCTGCTGATCAAAGCACGCCAACTAGCTGTCAATTGTGGTGCCTCAACATGCCTGCGACTGCCTACTACAGCTCAGGTTCGACTCCACACCTCTCAGGTAATGGGCGCACCGCTGTAGAACTACTTCATCGCTGGTCTACCGTTCCAAGGTGTATCTGCAGCGACGGCATCGTCGTGACTCTCGCTACTACTCTCCGGCAGTTCTGAGCTCGCTCGCCGCTAACTTTCGTTTCACCACGCCGACCGCGTCCAACCGTCCGGCCCGCAATGTCTTCCCCAGCATCCTCCAAGTCGGCAGTTGAGCCAAAGATAGCCTCCAGCTTCTTCACTCCACCTTACAGAGAAGGTAGCCCCCTCTCAATGCCCCGAGTGGCCGGACCTCTAACGTCCTAACTCTCGACAGTTTCCAAACCCACCACAAACGAAACCACCTCCCTCCTCGGCCCACAATCCCCAGACTCCGACCTCGAATCCGGCTACGGCAGCATCCCGGACCGAGAGTCTCCTCAACGTGTCCCCAGCTCCGAGTTCACCAGGGACTACGTCGGTGCTCGACTGGCCGAGTTTGCAGGCTGGGACAACGTGAGGTCGGAGATTCTGGGCTTCTGGTTCTTTGTGATTGTTGCTGTTGTGATAATAGCGGTTTTCCTGGTGTTTGTTATTGTGCTTGTCGAGACTGTTGGCCGGTTTGCTGGTGGTGAGGGGAGTATTGCTGGGCCTGGGGGGTGGCCTGGAGCACTACCGAGCTTGGATCTGACGGGTAGGGCTTTGGGAGTAGCAGGAGATGTAAAGTTAGGATAGGACGAGCACGGTTGTTGCGATCTAGAAAAAATATTATTCTACTGATCCTTATCTACCAGCCCATCTTAATCCCATAACATGTGCTTTTCAAACCTTAACGGGAAAACTACAGTTCGGTGCAAAATAACTATCGTCATCGTCCAACTTCAAAGCCGCCCAGTTCCGAGCATTACGACGTGCCTTCTTACTCGACCCTGGCATCCTTTCGCTCCGGGGAGGTCCGAACTTAAGACTCTTCCAATCAATCGGCCTCTCCTCAAACTTCGCATTCGAATATTCCCATTGTTGGACGCAGGCCCATACTCTCCTTCCGCCCATCCCATTCATTCCACACTCTCCACTCAGAAAGCTATCAATAACCTCGCCCAGTTCCATTCCGCAATCCACGCCATAGCCAATGACCATGAACAAACAGTTGAGTGCGCACTCTGCCTCCTCTCTCGACAATAACGGCGGCTCGTCCATATTCCCAGTTGATTCATACCCGCTGCTTGTCGCCAGTACCAGTTCCAGAAACATATTGCGTGCCAACATGCTGTGCTCCCACGGCTTTTCCTTCGTTTTCGAACCGTTTTGCTGTCCTTCCGTGGTTGCATCCTTGTAGCTGGGCAGGCTCTCTTGGAGGAGATTGGCGTAGCGTTCAGCTCTATGTGTGAGACTGAAGAATGCGGAAGAGTCCAGTTTGCCGACTGTGAGGGATTCTTGAGGATCGATTGTTTTGGTTGGAACGTTATCTCGGAGGAATTGAAAGCGGTTTGGACCAACGGCGTAAAGTCCGGCTGAGAAGTGCTGAAGAAGGGCGTCCATAAGAAGGCTGATTGTGCGGGGCAACGTCCGGTGAAGTAGCGAGTAGGGAGGGACAAACATAAAGAGAGTACTATCAGGGGGGAAATGTGGGAGAATCTGAGCGTGGGTATTAGTCGGGCCATCAAGCACTGTGGACAGTCTGAGCGGGCGGGGGACTGTTGCATACCTGGTCCGCCAGTGGCTGAAAGTCAAAGACTTTGGCGCAGGTAAATCTTGAGATTGGAGCGTACGCCGGTGGTGGACTTTCTGGGATCGTACTGAGAATGCTGCCTAACTTCGACTCAATTGCCTTGCTGAGCTCTTCAAAACCTGGCGGCGGTTGAGGGGTAGGAAACGTAGGACGAAGAGGCATAGGCGAGTAAATCGGCTGAGAGCTGGGGATTTCCATCTCTGGTTCCTTCCAGGTGTAGGTGTAGGCATCGAGCATTTCGATATCCACTGGTGAGGATGCATGAGCCCTCAGGCTATCCTGATAGTCGGGCGAGGATGCCCAGCTGCGGAAGTTGGTGGGCGAGCCTGGAAGAGAAAAGAAATGTGGGGAAACTTCGTCATCGAAGGGGTGGTTTGACATGTTTGCTGAGCTTGAGTGATGCCCCGGCAAACTAACAACGTCTGATGGAAGTGGCGGCGAAATGCAGACGGCCTCTGGTGAATTGGGGCAAGAAGGGAGTATGATCTCGTCGACGCCCTCAAAATCGTCTTTGTAGCCCATTTCGGTAGGGTGAATCTGCATCTTTGGCGGAATATGCGAGTTTGGGGTGTCGTGAAAAGGGTATAAAGAAGTATGTTTGCTGATTGATAACAATGTTGTTTGATGTGCTGTGCGAAATAAAGCTGGTTTGGATTGAGGTACCGTAATTTTGCAGGAAGAAGGCAGCGACCGTCTTCTTCAGAAGCGTTACTTGCAGCAGGTGAGGCCTCATCGTGCTTCTCTTTCGCGTCTCCGCGGTATAAGCGTTGGTGTACAGAAGGATAACTTCCCAAAGGGGAAAGCGTCATGCAGCTCAACTCGATCGGATCGTGCATTGTTACAACTGAGGAAGTATTAACTTCTTACATATGGCATTTGGAATTGCCAATGCTAAACTCCATTGTAGTATGTGAACGAACGTACAGAGAGGGCTAGCTACTTGTAGTTGTTGACTGCCGTTCCGGAATGTCAAACGGTTCAATCTGTGGCCTCGGGAGCTTGCATCTGCTCGAACTGTACTGTGGTCCCGCTTCTGGATGAAACCGGGAGCGGGGTGAGCCCCCCTCCATGATTTCAGGCCTGGATTTGGTGCGAGTCACTTACAAGCCGATTAGAGTAGTTTGAAGCCTCCTCTACGCAGGTACTCAAGTACCATTGCCAGTGCAACGAGGTAACCGATGCATGGCATTGGCTCGGCAGCTGTCAACTGCTGGACATGCTTAAAGCAGTATTCCTGAGCATACGAGGCTACTTACTTTGCACTGTCTTTTTTGAGTTACGTTAGTTGTAGTAGTCCAAAACTCAAATCATATCTCTCGGTTGTGGTGCAGCATTTTAGGGTGGTCCTGTCTCATTTCAAATTGATCAAAGTTGCTTTCAATTACCGGCCAAGAAACCACATGTCACGCGTCACATGCAAGGAACGTGACTCTGCACTCGTCAGCTCACAGCACGGGGTCGTTCCCTTCACCTCCTCCTTATCCGCTCAATTTACCACAATTCCTTTCGACGTTCTCCCTGTTCAAAAGCACCATCTCAACTCCACCTTTTCCCCACAGAGCCTCGTTCAGCGCTCAGGATCTTTGTCTCGTCAATTGTTCGGCCGTCCTTCCACCAGCAGTTTCGCTGCTGTTCTCTCTCGCCCGTTGTTCGTCACAAGTGCTTCCCACTGAATCGCTTCATCGTTCGAAAAGGTGACAAAAGTTCGGGGTTGCAGTCAGGTTCGTGTGTGTGTTCCCTTCCCAACCTCTCTGAAACCCGTTACTCTGACCCTTCCCCAAACTCCCTTTCCATTCATTATTCTTTTGCTTGTTCTTTCTTCTACCCGCGATATATTCCCCATAATCCATTCCCATCGACCCTCGTCGTTTGCCGCAGAGTTGTTCGTAATCCTTGACGCTGACGGTTGCCCCCTCAAATCATCGCCAGTCCACGAATATACCACTTTGACAAGACAACCGAAGAAAGAAGAGTCAATCTGCGCGTCGCTTCAACCCACAAGGATCCTCGACACAGTTATTCGCCGCCTATACCGTTCCCGACAAACGACTTTCTTGAGCGTTAGCAATAACTCGAAGCTTGCCGCAACCGCCATTATATCACCCAACCACAACACTCAACCCCTCTCCCATCCACCTTCATTCCAACATATCAGCACCCCAAACACCAAAACCCGTGTTTAGGATACGATATACGCTGCTCCCCACCAGAAACTAGCGACGCAAACGAACGAAAAGGAGAAAAACGATCACTCTGTCACCGTCAACGCTTGCCTGGGTGAATCGTCATAACTTTTTGTGTGATCGATCCCTTTAGGTATGTTTGCACTGCCAGAACCTGGCTTCTTCTTCTGCCTCCACTGAGCCCTGAACTAACGCTTGGATCGAATAGAAAGACTTGCTGGCATAACTCTCCTCCATCATCCATCAATAGCGAACGGTTTATCGTCTTCAGAGAAACTTGCCAATCCTCAAAATGACTGTTGCAACCATCAAGTAAGAACTCCCCAGACACCTGGTCCCTCTTGAGGGCGATGCGCTTTTCTCTTCCTTTCGTCCTTTTCCGTCTCTCTCCTTTCCCATATGTCGTCGTCGTCCCGTTCACGAAACGAAATACACCTTGCCGCATATAGGAACATGATGGGAAGGGAGGGGAGGTTCGCCAATCGGAGGCTGAGTCGGCTTAATTGACGTTTGATGGAATCTCGTTTGATGGCATCCGACCCCAACATGCACGACGTTGCGCTTGTCTTTTTTGCAAGATGCTGCTGCTGGCTTGATGCCACCGGTCTGAATGAAAACTAACCTTCTCCTTTCTAGGTGTGTCGTCGTCGGTGACGGAGCTGTCGGAAAGACATGTCTTCTCATCTCTTACACCACCAACAAGTTCCCAAGCGAATACGTACCAACTGTCTTCGATAACTATGCTGTCACCGTTATGTAAGTCCTCTCGCGGTAACATGGTGGAGAGATGGAACGTATGCTCATTCTTGGTGAAGGATCGGTGAAGAGCCACATACCCTCGGACTTTTTGATACTGCCGGTCAAGAGGATTACGACAGACTTCGTCCTTTGTCTTACCCACAAACCGATGTTTTCTTGGTCTGCTTCTCCGTTACATCGCCTGCCTCCTTTGAGAACGTCAAGGAGAAGTGGTTCCCAGAGGTTCACCATCACTGCCCAGGTATGTTCTCACGCTTCGTGCAAACAGGTGAAACCGAGTGATGGATGGCTGACATGTGACGATAGGTGTTCCATGCTTGATCGTCGGTACCCAGATCGATTTGAGAGATCAACCTGCGGTAGTTGAGAAGTTGGCCAACGCTCGCCAGAAGCCAATTGAGGCCGCTCAAGGTGAAAAGCTTGCTCGCGAGTTGGGCGCCGTCAAGTGAGCATCACACGTTTCCCAGGAATCCCAATTACATTACTAACCCGCCTTCTAGGTACGTGGAGTGCTCTGCCCTCACTCAGAAGAACCTCAAGAACGTCTTTGACGAAGCCATCGTCGCCGCCCTCGAGCCACCATCACAAACCAAGAGCACCAGTAAAAAATCTAGATGTAAAATGCTTTAAATAAGTAGCGAATAATATCTAAGCTCTGCGGATTTCGTACCTGGCCTAACTAGTTTCTGTTCTCCCCTTTCTTCTTCCCCCCGTCGATGTATGATACGTTGTATCTGTAGCTGGATATAATCTCATACTCGCACGCCTCTTATTCTTTCTTCTTTTTCATTCCTCCTTCCCCTCCATTCCTTCGTTACTTTTTTTCACTACTTTTGACGAGCTCTTCATGACTCTTCTCCTCTTTTTTTTCTTCTGGTTTTCTTTTTAATCTATTTATACTACTCTTACTCTTATACTACTACTATTCTCACTACTGTTTACCATCTTCCACTTCTCACTACGACCACTTAGCTTTCACTACACGGATCCTCGCTTTTCTCTCTTTTATGCACGCCATGAGAACCTCGTCGCCCGTTTCAGCCAATGCACAAACGCACGCTACGCAAACGCATACCGGAGAAAACTCAGCACAAAAAAAGAACCCGTCACACGCTTTGCATGGGAAGCAAGAAATTATCAGTTCTAATAAACGACGTATGAGCAAGACTTTTGGACTTTCAATGGGAGGATTTGATCTTTTTTATTCCGTTCGTTTGCTTTCGACTTTTTTCTGAGTTGGGATTTTACCGGTGTGAGGAGTCTGGTTTGGATGAAGAAGAGATTGGTTGGGTTTAGAGAAGAAAGGAAAGAGTAGGAGAGGGAGAGAGGAAGGGAGAGAGTGAGAGATGGGGAAAGGAATAGGATTGGGGGCTTCTTTCTTTTTTGTTTTGGCTTGGAATAGGAGTTGGAGAATGGGTATAGGTGGTATAGGTTGGGAGGAAGAGTTCTTTTTTGGGGGGAGCAGGGGATTGGGGGCTTTCGTGTTGCTGTTGCTTCTTGTGCTTTTTCGTTTTGATGGGGCGCGTGCGGGTGCGTTATGTATTGCTGGTAGCGGGTAGATTCAAAGAACGTTAAAGTGGTTTAAATGTCTGTGTGAGGTGCTCAATGGCTCCATTCTATGAACATGCGGGGCGAATGATTGCGTTTGCAGTGAAGAGGTGAGCAGGGCCTCGACTTGTTTGTTTGTATCACAGTATGGCACGGCAATGTCACGACACGACTACCGAGTGTAAATTGCGCCGCATGGAAACGGAAGGTGCTTGCATGGTGCTTATCGCGCTAGTGAGATTGCTTATCAGCAGGTGCTCGCACAACTTGTCCCCACGGCAGATATGAGGCTGGCATATTCACGACTCATCTCATTAACAAGACCGTGGATCCGTTATCAGAGTCTGCCACATTCAATGGAAGCCATCCGATACATCATATTCAAACAAGACACATTGTGCACAGCAAGAAAATTAAACCAATACATTACAGAACCCACACGAGCGCTATTTTTGCAGGAAACGAACAATGAAAAAAGTCGAGAACGGAAAGAAAGGAAAAAGGAAGTCCCATTAAAGAAACGCTGATTGATCCCATCCCAAGTCATAACATGTCATAAATCTTTACGCTTCTCCCACCTCGATTCCTCCTTCCATTACTTTAGGTATGAAATAGAGAATACAAAGGAACAACGAAAAAAACACACCCAGCTTATTAGAATCGACATACGCAGAAAGAGAAAAACTGGTATACCTCCTTCTACAACTCATCTCTAATCCTCTCGGCAGCCTCAGACACTTTGCTCTTGACCTCCTCAATCTTGCTCTTGATGTGACCTGCGGTCTTTGTGCCCTCGGTGCTGGCACTCTCCTTCTTGACACTGACAAGCTTCTCCTTAGCACCCTCGCGCACCTTCTCGACAATCAAGCCCTCCAGCTGTCGTCTCGCGTCCTCGACAAGTTCAGAGACACGGGCATAGCCGCTCTCTTCCAAGGCCTTAGCATAACGGACAGCATCATCACCATACTGGTAAACAGCATTGGCGGCGTCACCTACAGCTGAGGCAGCGGCAGCAGCGTTCTCAGCCACTACAGAGGAAGCAGAGGCGGCTTGATCAGCAACGATAGAGGTGGCAATGTCGATGGTTCCCTGTGGAGTGGCGGTACCGTAGATGGCTTCCGAGACGGCGGCGCTAGCGGATGCGGCGGCTGCGGATAGACGGAGAGTTGCAGACTCATAAGCGCCCGTCTGTGTACCGTAAATGGCTTCACTGATCTGAGTGGCTACCGACTCGGCGGCATCAACGACAGCAGAAGTAGCCTGCTCGACGGTGCCCTTTGTGGTACCATAAACCTGAACAGAAGCCTGGGAGAGAATGTCGTGAACCTGATCGTTGACGGCATCAATGGCGGATTGAAGAGCTGGAGGTGGCGTAAGGGCAGCAATAGCAGAAGAGGCGGTGGAGTAGGCTTCGTCCGCGACTGAAGAGGCAGTGGAGTAAGCTTCATCAGCTACTGAAGATGCAGAAGAGACGGCTTCATCGACAGCTGACGAGGCCTCAGTATAGACAGAAGAAGCAACCGACGAAGCATCAGTATAAGCAGCAGAAGCGGCTTCCGTTGCGTAAGAGACAGCATCCTGAGCAGCCTCAGTTGCAGTGGAAATGACCTCTGAAGCGTACGAAGTGGCGCTGGCGACGGCTGGAGCAGCAGTGAAAGAGATGGCTTCATTGAAACGGCTATAGACCGACTCAGTAAAGTCAGGCTCCTTGCCCTTGACCAACTCCTCGATGAGAGCCCTGACCTTCTCGGCCTGGATGGCAGCAGTATCAGTGACAGTGGCGACATTTGCTGAAGCAGCCGAGACCAATGTCGCGTATGCCCCCTGTGCAGATGCAGTAGCGGAGCTGTACCTCTCATTGGCTCTGGACATGATACTCTCGTAGGTTGACTGTTCCTCGCCGTAAATCGCGGTCGAGGCACTGTCAATGGCTTGAGAGTATGCGGATTGTGCCGCATGGAGGGCAGACTGATAGTTATCAGCAGCAGCAGCAACAAGCTTCTCACGAGTGGATGGCGGCTCTCCGTAGGCAGCATAGCTAGCCTTCTTGACAGCCTCGTGGTAGGTCTCCGTAGCGGATTGCAGCGCATTCTCAAAGGCTTGTTGAGCCTTCTCCGAGAATGGTGCTGGGGTACCGTAGATGGCAATCGACGCAGCCGAAACAGCAGACGCATATTGCTCACTTGCAACACTGGCGATGGATGCCGTAGCTGGTTGTTGGGTTCCGTAAAGTGCAGAGGAAGCTGCGCTTAGTGCCTGCTGATACTTTTCGGCGGCAAGAGCGGTGGCCTTCTCGGCAGCATTTGCTGTAGTGGCAGTACCGTAAAGAGCTTCCGAAACTGCCCTGGAAGCATCTGATAGAGCGTTGTTGACAGCCTGACCAGCATCCTCAACGAGGTGGGCTGCCTTTTCTGATAGTGACTCTTCGTCCTCATAGGTGATGGTTTCGCCGTAAACATATCCAGCAGACGCCCCTCCAACGACAATTTTAGAAGAAATCTTTCCTTTTACCGATTCGACATCAGTTGGCACTGAGACGAGGATTTTTTGTTTAGCTGCTGATTCGCTCGAAACAGTCTCGGACTTTGACTTTTCAGACGAATCAGCTTTACCTAAAAAAGACTCTGTGGAAAAGTCGTCAGAGGAATCCTGGAGCGCAATCTTCTTCTTCCCGACACGCTTGAGACGAGCAATCTCTTCAGCCTCACTCTTTGCAATGGCAATGGCCTTGTCGTCCCACTGGGCTTCCGACCATTCAGTGACCTCAACCAACTTGGCGTTCTCCTCCGCAGATCGAATGATTGGAGTGCGGATATCTTCGAAATCCTTCTTCAGCTGGTGATAACGCTTCCAATCCTTGTACTCGACACCGTCAAGCTTCCACGACCATTTCATTCCAATCTCCTGCACTCCCATGTCGATGATGCCATCAACGACATCAATATGGCCATCAATGATCGAGGTAACCTTGTCGGCAAACTCGGCCATGTAGTCTTGACGGTCCTTACGGATGGCGTAGATGCGGTCTCGGATGTGCGTGCCGGCATCCCGAGTAGCGGCAAACAGCTTCTCGTAAGCCGCGGTGCGGAGCTCCTCGGTTTCCTGTTCGTCCTCGGCAGGCTTGAACTCGCGTGCAATGTTGATGATTGTGGCTTTGAGCTGTGCATTCTCGGCTTTGATGGCCTTGTCAAGAGTGGCAAACTGTCCCTCAACGTCCGGCTTCTTCTCGGCTTCGACCTTGCGAGCAAGCTTGGTAACCTCATCGTTCAGGTCCTTGATGGCCTTGTCGGCGGCTGATTGGAACTTCTTTCTCCAGAGCTTGAGGTCATCCTCAATAATCTGACGCTCTTCCTCTCTCGAGAATTTTGGTTGCTGCTTTGCGGCTTCTCCGGATCCCTTGACCTTTTCCGTAATCTTATGAGCGAAAGAGGAGGCCGAGTCGACGGCGGCTTGAGCGAAGGCGGCAGCATTGAAGGCTCCTTCAGCAGATGGCGATTTCCTAGACTATCCGTTAGTGGTTGCAACATATGTCATCTTAGCTCAGGCGTACCTTGTGGTCTGAAGCTTGCTATCGACACCGGTGTACTTCTCAATCTCTGGTGCAATTCTGGCGTCGTAAATCTGGCTGAGAGGGACCCAGACGTGATCAAACAACAAAACCCAAACTCTCTCCAAAGTGATTTTGGCCTGCGGAATGATGGTGGTCCTAGCAATTCTCTCGGCGTTGATTGCCGCAAGTCTGGCGTGTGGTGCAATGTAACGGTAGATTGGAAGAACGTCATGGTGGTAAAACACGTTGGCTTTGTCACGAACTTCGAGAGCAATCAGATGTGCCTTGAGAACGTGCTCCTCTCCGTACGTCTTGTAGATGGTTTGCCAGCGTTGGGCGTAGTCATCCACAAAAGGCTGGGCCTTTGCCTTGACAGTCTGAACATGAGGATGCGCGTATTGCTGGTAGAGCTTTCCGGCGTTCTGGACGGCTGGGACGATGACGGTGTCCCGAGCTTGGGTAACAAGCGGGGTAGCCTTCTCGACGTATGGGAGGGCGTACTGCTCGTAATACTCCTTTCCGTACTGTTCGTAGTATGGCTGAACATGAGGAACTACCGTATCTCGAACCGAGGCGTAGACGTGACAGACGGCGGGGCTGTCTTCCGTAGGATGTGTCGGACAACTAACAAAAACATTGTATAGGACGTACCAAGACAATATTCTTTCCGCCAGTTAGCATTCAACAGGACCAGTCACATTTGAAGCGGTATCGACGAGGATCTTACCTTGCAAAAAAGTTGAAGAAAGTCGAGATACCCACTGATGAGCGGGGATGTGTCGTTGTTTTTCGAGGCTTTTGTGTGGTCCGCTTTCTCTGGGCCTTCCGCCTTTGCTGTGGTGCGCCCATCTCCGATTCTATCCTGAAGCCTAAAGCTTCACAGACGTGTAAAAGTGCTTCCTGGGGAGAAGGAGAGAAAACGACGTAGATTCCTCAATGGCCCGGCAATTTCGACAATGCTTCGTTGATGAGCAGCGATGTCGTGCTTTTAAAGGACACAGGTCAGTAGTCCGCACGAAAACAATGGTACTCTTTAGTTCGGGTCTGGGCGGTGGGGATAAGAACCTTAGGTTGTTTTGGGCAGGTGGCCTCGCGAATTCCGATGGATCGAGTCGAGATGAGAATGCTGAGCCGTGAGAATAAGATGAAGATCTCTGGAATGAAAGGGTTCTTTAGCCAGTATTATGAACTTTGGATATCTGTTATGATGATCTGGTAACAAACTTGAAACCTTGCACTCGATTCCTGCCAAATGCCCCAGAATGACGTTACTCGCCTTCCTACAAGCTTTCACCAGCCACAAGCCCTGCATTTCTGCACGTGAAAGTCTTCCCATCAGCCACAACAAGGCAAAAACAGCTTAGTAATCCCATTGGACGGCTGGCGGTTCTCCAAGCAATCTGGAGGCTCCCAACTCCCGGTTCTCTCTCTCTCTTCCCCCCCCCACGAGTCGCTGTAGAATGCGGTTGACTTGTGAATTATATGCAGGATTGTTTGTTCGCTACACGCTGATTCGTGCCAGTTTATCACTATGTAGAAGCAAAGAATACATTCTATCGGGACATTTTAATACACCTGGCAATTGTGATTTGTGGACAGTCGAGGGCAGAGTATTGGCCGTCCCTCGATGCCGCTTCCATCCACTGTGGCAAGGATCGATCTCTTGGGGGGCCGCCGTGTTGAGGTCGCAGTCTCCCATGGTGTCATGATTTCTTCTCAACCTTATCCCAAGTGTCAAACCAAACGAACTTTTGCTTTCAAATTCTCAGGACACATCTCCCAAAATCTCCAGAAGCGAGCCAACAACGCCCTTGAAGCATCTCGATCTTTCGAATAACCATACTAAACCTTCACCAAGCTCATCAGAAAAAACATCCTCTCTCGCTAACTTTCTCGACCCGATCAACTCCATCTCAGCCGCCCAAATCAGTGTCAACCAAGGCGCTATTCACCGTTCCCCCACGTTGTCCAGCCTGGTCTACCGCACTCCCAACGAAATCCGAAGCAACCCTCCCTCCTCCGAGACTCCATCGTCAATCGAAACCGTCACCATCGCCAGTCATTAAGACTTCAGCACAGCGTAGCCTTTGCCCCATACACGAAAGAACGCCTCGTCACCCGGAAAGCCGGCCGGAACGGCAAATCGACGATCAGAAGGGAGCCTCGGGCTGCCCGCCTGATGGCAGAAACGGCTTCATCCGATATGGATGTTATGAACGATCCTTCACTGGATCAAATGAACGCCAGAGATTCGAAAGATGCGAACCCGGAGCCCTACCATTGTCGAATATGTCGGTCCGAGGGAACGGAGGAGGAACCTTTGTTCTACCCATGTAAATGCAGTGGAAGTATCAAATTCGTTCACCAAGAATGGTACGCAGTCTGGCTATAGCGAGGGGGCGATTAAGAAGGTTCTAACCATCGTGAAAGTCTGACAGAATGGCTCAAGCACTCACAACGACGATACTGCGAGCTCTGCAACACCCCCTTCCATTTCACCCAGCTTTACGACCCCAACATGCCCAATACAATTCCACCCTTAGTCTTCGCCGGACGTTTGGCAGTACATGTTGTCAAGACGATTATCCTTTGGTTGCGGTTCACCCTAGTGTGCTTCGTCTGGCTGGGATGGCTGCCATGGTGCGTGAGGTGGATGTGGCGGTTTTGGTTTTGGCTGGGTGATGCCGACTGGGCTGTTCCGACAAAGTTGCCAGAAACGACATCGTTAAATACGTCTTTTACAAACTCTTCGGTATTGGAGGCAACTCAGAAAAGCATATTTGGAAATAGCACAGCAGAGATATCCGCAGCTACTGTAATCGAGAAACCGGAATTTGCACTCTTCCCCAAGATTGCCAATGTAACTAGTTCACCATTTGTCAAGTGAGTCTCCCTTATACCGCATGTGTCTTGTCCTAACATCGTCCAGTAAGATTATTTTTGATGTTGTAGAGGGTCAAGCCTTAGCAATTGCAATCTTCTCCTGCTTCTTCATCGTCTTCTTGGTCAGGGAATGGGTTATTCAACAGCAGCCAGACATTGGAAACGGATTCGCAGGGGATGTTGCATGGCAGGAGGAGGTGGCAGCACCAGTAGGGGCTGTACAGGACGAAGCGGCTCGCCGGGCTGCAGCAAATGCAAGAATTAGGGAATTACTTGACCGACTACCGCCCGCACAGCAACCACCGGTGCCACCAGGAGAAACCGATCATGCTGCTGCACGAGAACGGAATTTTAGGGAAGATGAAATTATTGCAGAAAGACGATTTTTACGAGCTCGCCAACGCATTCGAAGGTCCACTACCGATCTCAGAGGAGCTAGTGCCGCAGAGGGCGTAGAGGGCATGAGCCAGTCGACTCCGGACATACGTACAGACTTCAGTAGGCCAGGCGAACCGGCGCGCACAGCGAGTGACTTTTCGTTCAATGGATTCGGGTCTGGTACGGATAATGTTTGGGCCTCCGGAAGGCAGTTGAGAAATGATGGCCCATTCCAGTTTGGAGCGGCTTCGAGTGATCAGCCTACAGAGAGTTCTGGTATATTTCGATTTGACGCCGGCGGTGCTATGCGATTCCAGGGGGATAGTGGAATTGCTGGACCATCGCCTGCAGGCAATGCATCCTCGCTTGGTACCGGAGCAAACACAGACCTTCCTCGATCCGATTCCGATTGGCTCAGACGTTTCGAAGAACGGCTTAATGCGCCTTCAAGAGCACAGGAGAACGTTGGAAAGGAAGCGGAGGAGCAAGATCCAACTGTAGATGTCATGCCAGATCTTGAGGCCTCCAGTACTTGGTCTTATGACGATGATTTTACAGCTACCATGGCTGGTTCAAGTACTCAACAGAATGAAGGCCATCATCTCGCAGACGACGGTGCTAGCTCCACTGATACTGAAGACAGTCTGGACGACTTGGAAAGCCCTGGGAACGAAAGGTTTAGAGCAATTGATCCAAACGTACTGGATGGCCACCAGTTTGCCAACCATAGAGAGGCTGGAGAGGCTGAGCACGCTTCGGATGAAGAAGGCGATCATGCAAACGCTCACGCCAACATCGAACAGCAGCCACCACCAGCTGGAATTGCCGCTGCCCTGGCTGCCAATGCTGCTGCTATAGATGATATCAACGATGATGCGCTGCTGCCCGAAGATGAAGGCGACGATATTGACGGCGTTTTGGAACTCATGGGAATGCGTGGTCCGCTGATTGTCCTCTTGCAGAATGCAGCCATTAGTGTTGTGTTGCTTACTGTTGCTGTGTGTATTGGTGTTGCTGTTCCCTACTGCTGGGGACGCATTGTTCTTCTTATTTTGGTAAGTCGTTTCTTTTTCCTAAATGAGTGGGCGTGTACTTATAAAATCATCTAGGCACATCCGGTTCTCTTCTTTCTTGTCTTGCCATTGGCACTCGTTTCTTACTTTGGTGAACTGGTTGTTGACGCCGGCACGTGGATTCTCACAGAGTCTCTGTTTGTCGTCGACATTCTCGTCCGGTCAATCCTTGGGATCTGGTCCAAGCTTATCCCAGAGGTCAGAAAACTAGCTACAAACACCATGTTATCGTCCTATCTCCGCAAACACGCCGACATTAGCAAGGATAGGATCCTTCTGAAATTGGGTTCGAGAATGGTATTAGGTCACAAAACAGCCCCATTGTTCCGCAACGTCAGGCCTGGCTACCTTCCCTATTTCTCGGCCATTTCTCGTATTGCCTGGACCAAGGCCACAACTGCCTTTACCTGGGCGGCTGATAAGCTTTCTTCTGGTATTACAATTCCCGTTGTCAATAACGAGGCGTCACAGGCTCCTTCATCAGTTCAGCATGCTGCCGAGAAGCTCCGAGCTGCAGCTGATTGGGCAGCTGCTCACATTACAGCGAACTCTACTTCTCTGCCTGGTCCAGAAATGGATCCGTATGCGCCTTCTTATACATGGTCTGCTCGAGAGAGGGTCTTGGCTGTTCTGGCTGGCTATGCGTTCTTTACCGTTGTTGGAGCCATGTACCTTGCCAATACGAGAATGTCCCGAAATAATTACCGCCGTGCTTTTGAAAAGTCACTTACGGCAATTCTCCAACAAGCTGGTGGGGTCATGAAGGTTATTCTGATCATTGGCGTTGAGATGGTTGTTTTCCCTCTGTTTTGCGGAATCTTACTCGGTGAGCTTAGCGACCCCCACATGCTGATGAGGAGGATTCTAACAAAGGAGCAGATATTGCGTTACTTCCACTATTTGAGGATGCAACTATTATTTCGAGAGTTGGATTCACTGTTAATCATGTCTTCACCTCGATATTCCTGCACTGGTTTGTAGGGACATGCTACATGTTTCACTTTGCTCTCTTTGTCTCCATGTGTAGAAAGATTATGCGTCCAGGAGTTCTATGTATGTGTCTTATTTCCATTCCAGTTGCATTATTGACTCTCTCTCTTAGACTTTATTCGCGATCCTGATGATCCTACCTTCCATCCCGTTAAGGATGTATTAGACCGCCCTGTCCTCACACAGCTCCGGAAAATTGGCTACAGTGCCTTGATCTACGGCTTCCTCGTTCTCATTTGTCTTGGGGGTGTTGTTTGGGGCTTGCACTACTCTACAAACGTCTTGCCTATTCATTGGTCATCGAATGAGCCTGTTTTGGAATTCCCAGTCGATTTGCTTCTCTACAACTTTTTCATGCCCTTGGCGGTAGAGCATTTCAAGCCTGCGGATAGCCTTCAAACCGCCTACGGTTGGTGGTTCCGTAAATGCTCGAGAATACTACGCCTTACCTCGTTCTTGTTTGGTATTCGGGTTACAGACGAAGAGGGCCACCATCCCAATGTTCTCAAGGCTATAAGTCAGAGAATCGGCGCTGTTATGGGTCCAAACCCAGAGCCAGAGACGGAGGAAGATCCTGTCAAGCTCCGCGAAAAGAACTTGGAACGGCGCAATCCAGAGGAACTTGGTCTGACGCGCTCCGGAAAATACGTCCGGGCTCCGGCGGCAGACAGTGTCCGACGCACCAGAGGACAGACGGTCTTCATTGAGGTTGACCAAGACAACAACCGTATTGATGGCCAAGAGCCAGCAAACGCGGCTGATGAGACTGGGAAGGAAAGTGCCACATTCAAGATGGTTTACATTCCTCCCATGTTTCGATTCAGGTTGGGCCTCATGATTCTCATGGTCTGGATGTTTGCTGCCTTGACTGGTGTTGCGGTGACAATCGGCCCACTGGTGGTTGGCCGGTATGTTCTCTCAACTCTTGTTCCCAAAGGACTGAGGACAAACGACATTTACGCATTCTCTATCGGGTTGTATATTGTGGGAGGATTGGCCTATGTGAACTCTAAGTGGGGCCTTGTGACGGAATTCCTCAAGAAATACAAGTCTGGAGAGTCTGAGGATATGGTGGACGGCCCATTTACGCTCTTGATGAAGGTAAGGATTCCCGAATATGTTTCGATGATCCAAATGCTAACACTTGGGGTAGGCCTCCAAGATTGTCTACGTTTTCTTTGCATTCGGCCTTCTTATTCCGACCCTTTTTGCCTTGCTGATGGAATTCTACATCATTATCCCACTGCACACATACTTTTCTCTCGGCAACGATCATGTCGTGCACTTTATCCAAGACTGGACGCTCGGTGTTCTCTACGTCAAGCTGATGGCTCGGATGATGCTCATGGATAACGACTCTCACTGGGCGCGTGCTCTCCGTGATGTTGTTGCCCAAGGGTACTTTAATCCGGATATCAAGCTCGCAACCAAGAAGTTTATCTTGCCAGCAAGTGGTATTATGCTTACTGCTCTTCTCGTGCCGATGGGGATGGGCTTCATGGCGGTCAAGACTCTCTGTAAGTTTTTACAGCCTTGTCTTCGGCTTTGTAGTGAACAAGGTTACTAACACGAAGCAGATACCTCAGAAACGCCTACGGCTATCATTACACAAACCTATCGGTACTCGTACCCTGCCGCTTTTCTTCTTTGCTGCCTCGGCTTTGCACTTAAATATGCCAAGGGTCTACTTGACAATTGGCAGCAGAGCATACGCGACGAGGTCTATTCCATCGGACAGCAGCTGCATAATCACGGAGAGGCGAGTGGTGATGCGGTGGCCATTGCGGCTGTCGAAAGCGGTGCTGTTATCGCACAACCAGGAGACCAGGGGTTGGGAGCTGCCAGGAGAGCGCAGATGGGAGCAGCTTAGTTGGAAGGAGAAAGTGTGAGAAGATGAAGGGAGTGAAGGGTTGGGAATTTTTCTTTTTTGGCTTTTAAGTTCGATTCAATTCACTATGTAGGGTTTCGGAGTTTTTGCTTTTAGAGGTACTGGGGGAGTTTGTTGGTGCAGTTTACTCTGGTAGAGCTAGGTAATGCTTTGGAGGTGGTGTGAAGAGGTGGTGAGTGGGGCTATAATTAAGGTTGGTACGTGGGAAGTATTGAGACTGTTGTTAGAGGTGGTGGTGTGAGTAAAGGGAAGGTTGAAGCAATACTTTTTCATCTCTACTTACTTACTTGAAGGTTTTGATTGCTATCATGAGAAAAAAGAGGCAATCTAGTTAAGCACTCATCATTTGCAACATTCGTTTTTAAAGATATCGAAGTATGCTCAATTTTGCGGACGAAATACTTCCTCTTCAGGTTGGTGCTCTTGATCGATCATCTGATCACCATCGTCTTCAATTAGCGATGGGCGATGACGCTTACGCTCACAAGCGCGACATTCTCCAGAGGTCCGCCACGTCTCCCCGCATAATCGCGTGTGCCTCAGGCACAATTGGATCCTTGGATTGAGACAACTCCCACCAACAACCCCAAAACTCTTCAACGATCCTCCATCACCAGCTCATTTGTCGAGTTTTGAATCCGACTACGAAACGCCAGCCGAATTCCTCTCTTTTTCCCCGTTGTTTTCCCCGCATTCCTTCATTGCTTCCGACTCCCCACAGCACAATCCTCCCACAAATGCGATAACCACCGCAATGCCTTCACGATCTCCGTCCAAACCCCCCCCGGAGACGCCCCAATCGAAACCACCCCCCTCCACCCCAAGCCGCTCGAAATCGTCAAAACCCCAGGCGACAAGACCAAACGCCTCGATCCTCAAGTTTTTCCAAAAGCTCCCGACACCTATCAAGCAAGACGACGGTCCGGACGACCTCTTCACCGATGCCCACGGCAACCTTCCTCCCTCACCCCTCAGAAAGGGCCGCGAGCGAGAAGCCTTTGCGACCCCAGCCCCGACGACACGAGCGCCCCCAACCGGCTCCAAAAGAAAGCGACGCTCCTCCCCTCGAAAGCCCCACCACAAACCCGCCCTCGACGGCGACGACGAAGAAGACGGAACCTTCATAGGCCACACCGATGCCGCGCCAGTCCGAGAACGACGAAGTCCGAGGAAGAGGCCAAACATTAGCATGGCGCTTCCCCCGTTGAAGCCCGAGTTTGAAAGCCAGTCTGAGACGGAGGATGGTGATGATGCAAGGGATGGGACGCCGTTGTTGAGGAGAGAGATTGGGGATTGGTTTGTCAAGGAGGAGAGTCGTCCGCTTTCGCCGACGCCTTCGCCCGAGAAGAAGACGAAGCGGAAGGCGTCGATTCCGAAGTGGACGCCGAAGATTGCGGCGGCGGCGTTGCCGGTGGAGTTGAGGGATAGGCAGGAAGCACAGGAGGAGGAGGGCAAAGAGGTGGAGCCTTGCCCAATTTGTAGGATGAGTCTTGAGGGAATGAGTGAGGTCGCGATGAATGTTCATGCGGCCGATTGCCTTGATACCATGCTGGCACGCGAGACTGCTGATGCGGCGGAGGCGGAGGAGGCAGAGGTACGGCGGTTGGCAAAGTTGGTGACGGGGAGTTCGGAGAGGATGGAAACGCCGGTTCGTGCAGCTACGGATGGAGTGGATTCAGTGATGCCGCCGCTCAAAACTGGTGTGTCCTCGCCGATTGAGCGGCTAACTACCGCTGTACGGCAAGGCACGGTAGAGGATAGTCAGGATGAAGGAAGTGACTGGGATGAGGATGTGATGGACGATATTCAGGCTGCCGCTCCGAAGCGCCAACGAACATCACCACCGGTATTGTTTCCTGCCGATGACGATATGCACCATCATCTTGCCACACCAGAAACAGAACAACCAGAATCAATTGTGAAGGAGGAGGAAATCGAGTCGCAAGTGTCAATTGGGGAAGAGCTTAATGATATACCAATAAAGACGGAAGAAGTTTCAGCCTATTATGATGAGCCAGTACTCCCTACAAAGCAAGCCTCGGAGTCGAAACCGAATGCGTTCACAAAACTCCTCCAAAACAATGCCGAGCAAGCACAATGGCGCCAAGCAGCAGACACAGCCGCGTCCGAATATGGAAAACCCGCTGTCGAGAGAAGCTGTCCATTCTACAAGAAGCTGTATGGTGGTATCTTGACCGTCGACGCATTCAGGTATTCCAAAGTGGACGGCTGCAAAGCCTACTTCCTCTCCCATTTCCACTCTGATCACTACACCGGCCTCTCCTCCACCTGGACCCACGGCCCAATCTACTGTTCCCGTGCAACCGCCAATCTCGTAAAGCTTCGTCTCCGAGTAAAACCCGAGTTTGTAAAAGTCCTCCCCTGGGACAAAGACTACCTAATCCCCGACGGCGCCGGCATCAAAGTCCGTCTAATCGACGCCAACCACTGCCCCGGCTCCGGCATCTTCCTCTTCACCAACCCCCGCGGCCTCACCATCCTCCACTGCGGCGACTTCCGCGCAAACAAGACCATGCTCCGCAGCCTAGCCAACACCCGCATCGACGAGCTCTACCTAGACACCACCTACCTCACCCCCAAATACGCCTTCCCGCGCCAATCCGCCGTCATCTCCGCCTGTGCATCCCTCGTCTCCTCCCTCGCCAACCCAACCCCCTCCCTCCTCAAAACCCTCCAGTCCTACCTCCCCCCCCCCAACCCCAACCCCAGCCCCAGCAACCCCCCCGGCCGCCTCCTCGTCGTAATCGGCACCTACTCCATCGGCAAAGAACGCATCTGCCTCGGCATCGCCTCCGCCCTGCACACCAAGATCTTCGCCGCCCCCGCAAAAATGGCCACCGCCAAAGCCCTCGAAGACCCCCACCTCAACTCCTTCCTCACGCCCATCCCCGAAGACGCACAGGTGCACATGACAACCCTCAAAGACATCACCGTCGACTCCTTAAAATCCTACCTCTCCACCCTCTCCACCGGCGGCTTCACGCGTATCGTCGGGATTAAGCCAACCGGCTGGTCCTACCGACCTCCAGGTAATCGTGGTCTCGACAAGCCCTCGGTGCGGTCGATCTTGGATGATGAGGCGTGGGAGTCGCCGTTTGGAGTGGCGGATTTGAAGCCGAGGGGGGTGGGGACGGGCGCGAGGGATGGGGATGTCGCGGTGTATATGGTGCCGTATAGTGAACATAGTAGTTTTCGGGAGTTGACAAGGTTTGTGTGTGGGTTGGAGGTGGGGAGGGTGGTGCCGACGGTTAATGTGGGGACGGAGAGGGGGAGGGAGAGGATGAGGGGGTGGATGGGGAGGTGGGAGGAGGAGAAGAGGAAGAGGGGGGGGTGGAGGGGAGGGGAGGAGGGGGGGGAGGGGCTGTGAGGGGGTGGATGGGTTTTTTCTTTTGTTTTTTGAGGATGTTTAGCGGGGGTGGGTTTCTTCTTTTGTTCTGGGTTTGTTCTTTTTGCGCATATGGGAGCTTTTTTCTTATGGCGGGAGTTACTTGTATATGGATATTGGCTGGTGGTGCTGGGGGCGTTATGGGCGTTGGGGTTTATCTTTTCTGGGCTGATTTGTACACAAGTTTATGTTTCGTTATTTCTATCGACTACTACTTTTTTTCTCTCTTCAAGTTCATGCTAGGCGTGACAATGCTACAGATGTCGGATACTTAGTACCACAACATAACATGTGAAGAAGCTGAGGCGAGCGCGAGTCAATAAACTCTGAGTTGCTGGAGTGTAAAAGTCAAGTTTAAATTGCAGCCTGTAAGAGTCAAAATAAGGTAAGAATATAATGGGGATGCTAGCTCAACAGAAAGCAAGTGAAAAAACCGCGCCGAAAGAACATAAAAACGGTCGAGTTCAACTCACGTCATTGATGATGTGATCATACCCTCCAACGCATGTTTTTATTTTCTACTCCGTTGCATTGATGGAGTGTACCTGTGATTACAAATACCAAAAAAAGCTCTCCTATCATTCTCAATTGGAATCGTATGCAACCTTGCTCCAGCAGCATGAGGCAATCATATTTGGTCCTTGTAGGCGAGAAACTACTTCTGTCCATATCTCATCGTATACTGACGGGATGGGAAGTGATTTGAATAAGCACGTAAGAGTTTGCCTAGTCAGCAACACAACATCGAAATTTAAGCCATTTGAAAAGTACTCCATAGACGTACCTAGTTGTTCGTAAACCTGCCGTTGCTGACTCTTATGCGCTGATGCTCGTATATTGCAAGACAAACTCGTGTTATGACTGCTCCGAGGATTAGAGCATCTTAGTGTACCGTGTAAGATCAGAGTCGGGAAGGCCTCGTTGTTGCGTTATTAAAATTGTACTCGTATTAGAGTGGTTTCTGATCTTCCTGTTTATTAAGCCATCAGGTAGTACCATGATCATAGTGAGCGTGGCGTGAGTAGTGATTTGTGAGATGATATGAATGTAACTGTGCATATGCACGAATAAACTCGTGAAAATTCGAAGCTGAAAAACCTGTAGGGAGCCGAGTATGGGCATAATCTGAATGCTTCGTCGCCGGCTTTCTCACTGATGGGTACTCGTCCAGTTTGCTTCAAGGGCCAATTTGGCATTTGGTCTCGTACATGTGGAGTGCTCGTCTCATGAGCTCAATTGAATGGACATCCATCCCCGTAGCAGCTCGATCTCGATCTCGTCATCTCGTTTTGAACCATAATCGAGCGTACCTCCTTCGGATCCAAGCAAACGTACACGGTCCTGTTTAATGCTTTTGTCCGTAGCTGATCGCGTCGAAGGTTTAGGCAGGACAAAAAAAGGTTCGTAAATCCATTCGCTCCGACAGCTCGTATACGACGTGATAGGTCATCTGCAAGGTATACACTTCGTATGGTCAACCTTCTTCTTCATGTTGACTTTGATGCTCCGATAAGTACGCACACAGGCTTGCAAGACAATAGGTCGTACACCAGTCTACTCTGTATGTCTGACTGCAAAGTCGTGTTTGACTCTTTGCTGTCTACTCGTAGATTGTCGATGAGTTGATTGTAATCCTGGTGCGTACGCATTGGAAGTTACTATATGTCGAAGACTAGCTTCTAGTAGTGCTTTGGAGGACATGAATGCAACGTTGCAACTGTGCACTTGCAAAGATCAACTCGTAATGAAACTGTAAACCCTGGTGGAAGCTCGTACATCGATCCAATCTCTGAGTCGGTTCTTTTCTGGTCGTGCCATCAAGGGAAGGTTTTCTTCCCTGATGGGTTCGAACGCATGTTGGTGCTTCGAGTCTTGGAATGAGTAGTACGATGATACTAGTAGCAATCATCTCGTGGCATTTGGTAGGTGAGGTGTTATTCTCTGCTCCATCCATATTCGTAGATTGCGTGTAGCGATATCAATCTTGAAGAAGGTTCATGGTGGTCCTCGTCGTGCTGACAGATCATACTCGTACTCATCCCCGTGAAAAGCTGGGACTTGAGTACTCCAGTAGCTGAACTCGTACAATTTGATCCGCAATGGTGAACCATGGTAATTAGAACGTGCCATCGATTCGAGTGCACAAGCTCCATATACTTGTACCTCGACAAGTTGGATATTGAAAACGTGATACTTTTTCGAAGAACTAACGTCGACAAACGTGGGTAGACCTTCCTATGGCATATGGTGACGTCGAGAGGTGCTAGCTCTTTTGTTTGTATTTTCAAGTTGCCAGTGGCGCATCGTACGAATCGTGCCAGTGAAAGTGCATCGTATCACAGGTCTACTACTCGCACTTCTGGTCAGGAAACGTATCCATATGCAAGGAACGCAAGGACAATGAAAACTCGTAAAATGGTACCATGGTCGCGATGATCGTGTTCCTCCTCGAACTACAAGTAATCATCCCCTTTGTCATTCACGGAGGTTGTGCTGCCGACGTATGGGGCTGCAGTTGAGTCCTTGCTCATCTTGTCGAACGTGGTTGTTGAAGCTTTGGAGACGGCAGGTAAAAACATGGGGGAATGCTGGCCTTATATAAGTCATGCAGATTCGGCTAAGTTTCTCCGTTGAAGTTTGGGAAGGAGATGGGTTGGTTGGTTGTATCCTTCCACTTTTGGACGAGCCTCACAAGCGAGATTGTATCTGAGATCAGGAGGAAAAATCCATCTTCACCTTCACCTTCACCGAGCTTACTTAGAAATACTTACTTAATTAAGAAAGTATTTACAAACAGTTGGTAATGTAACGTTGTTGAAGAGATGATGAACTGTGGTTGCGGTTTCAGGCTGGCGCATGGAGTCGCGGCTTCTTGCATGCCCGATTGGGTTCCTCATGACGAGCGCCAAGTGTTTCCCTGCAGCCGCTCACCGATTCCATATGGGGCTCTCGAGCGATAGCAATTCGGCCTGTTGTTCGTCCCATTCCATTACCAACCTCCATCGAAGACCCAAGATTCCCAAAAACAGCATCTTTTGCTCATTTCTCTGCTTCTTGTATTATTACAACAGTCAACATTCACTCAATCAAACTACAGACATGGACAGGTCGAAACGCGAGGATGAACCGCTATTGAGTAGCTCTTCGGCTCGGGAGACGCCTCAGGCCGAACGTTCGAGCATCAAATCAGCAAAACGCCGAAGATATCGATTCAACAGTCGACAATGCTGCGTGGTTGTGCTCTTGATAGTCACTGCAGGATCGCTCATGTCATGGATTGCTCTGAGTCTCAACATTTACCATAGCAAGGAAAAGGCTGTATTCAGAAAGGCACCTCTTGTTGGTGAGGAATCCATTCATCGTTTTGGGACTTTCTCGAGATACTTAAACTGACACTTCTACCCATATAGATGGCCACAACGACTGGCCAATCTGGATCCGAGCCTACCACGGCAACCACCTCTACGACGGCAACATCACCACCACCACCCCCCTCCCCGGCCACGTCGACTTCCCCCGTCTCCGCAAAGGCCGCCTCTCCGCCCAATTCTGGAGCGCCTACGTCCCCTGCCCCGCCGACTCCACCAACCACTCCGACCCCAACTACTTCCTCCCCGTCCACGACACCCTCCAACAAATCGACCTAATCCACCGGCTCATCACCGCCTTCCCCACCCACCTCGTAGCCGGTAAGACCTCGCACTCCGCCTGGTCCAACTTCGGCTACGGCTTCCATCCCCGCCGCATAACCTCCTACATCGGCATCGAAGGCCTCCACCAAATCGGCAACAGCATCTCCACCCTCCGCACCTACCACGCCCTCGGCGTCCGCTACGCAACCCTCACCCACAACTGCAACAACATCTTTGCCGACGCCGCCATCTCCCCCGAGGGTCCCATCCATAATGGTCTCTCTCCAATCGGGAAAAAACTCATCCACGAGATGAACCGCATGGGCATGATGGTCGACCTCTCGCACACCAGCCAGGACACTATGCGCGATGCTCTCGCGGTCTCGAAGGCCCCGGTTATCTTCTCCCACAGCTGCGCTTACGCCGTCTGTAACCACCCACGTAACGTCCCTGATGACGTGCTGGACTTGCTCAAGGATAATGGGGGGGTCGTGATGGTTACCTTCCTCCCGGACTTTGTCAAGTGCGGGAACAGCAGCGCCGCGACGATTGAGGATGTCGCGGATCATATCGTGTATATTGGGGAGAGGATTGGGTATCGACATGTTGGGCTAGGCTCGGACTTTGATGGGATGCCGAAGGGGCCGGAGGGCTTGGAGGATGTTAGCAAGTATCCGGACTTGGTGAGGGTGTTGTTGAAGCGTGGGTTGGGGGTGATGGAGGCGGCGGGGGTGATTGGCGGGAATGTTTTGAGGGTTATGGCGGAGGTGGAGGGGGTGGGGAGGGAGTTGGTGATGACGGGGCATAGGCCATTGGAGGATGAGGTTGAGAGGGGGTGGTAGGGGGGATGGGGAGGTGAGATGTGATTGCGTGAGAGAACCTCTGGTAGGTTTTGTGTATTGATATTGATACTGTCGGTAGGGAGTATTAATTGCTCTGCCTTGACGTGGGTTGATGGGCTCTGGTTGTGAAGTAGCGTTTGTGATACCCGTGGATGAAATGCAGATTGGCTCGATCTTTTGCTTCTGATGTTTTTTTTATTGGTCTGGCTGAGAAGTGCATGTCAGACTAGGAATTGCAGTACTGTTGAGGCTCTGTGCAAAAGATATTGAGGTTTGAAGGCGCTCGTCCGACATTTCCATGATCCAGACCGCACTTTGTGGCTGGCGCTGGCCGCTGGGTTCCCCGACAACTAGTTAATTACAGTAACGAGTGGATATCATAGTTAGACGACCTTGTCAGCACTATAAACCGACATCGTCTTACACTTACATACAGGTAGCCAGTTACAGCCTACAGGCAAGTGTTTCTATGATTTTCTTCCCGTCACCTGTCAACCTCAAGAGACGCTAACCAGCACAGCCCTGGGATCTAACCGAACATCAAGTTAGGGTTAGTTACACACCGATTGAGTTTCGATGCATAGCACAGCCCTATGAGCAGATCCTTATGCCAACGAGGAAGTAAAAGTTCTGCATGGATCGGCGCAGGGTTCCTATGGGCAGGGAGCCACGCGGGTGAGAGGGCCGGAAGATGCTTCTTCAGCTCGAGCTTCAGGTTCATAAGGCTCTGAAGCCCCCCCTCCTCGAAGCCCTCAATTCTCACCACCACCACCACATTAGCCTTCAATCTCCAACCACCACCACAGCCATGCACCTCCTCCCCACCCTCCTCACCCTCACCCTCGCGCTCGCAGGCGCCCCCGCCCAAGCTCGAAACTCCTACTCCACCAACCCCACCGTCGAACCCACCAACACAACCGAAACCACCATCATCAGCAAATTCCTCCTCTGGGAAGGCGGCGCCGGCACCCCCGGCATCAACGTCACCTCCAAAAACGACCTCATCGCCCTCTACCCCAAATGCGCAAAAGGCTGCGCGGAGAACTACTTCGACACCTACGTCAACGAATGTGATACCAAGTGGATGGACACCAGGAAACATGTCCAGGCGGGCTGGGCTTGTGTGTGCGCCTACTCGTTCCAGATGCGTATTGCTGATATGGATCCGTATGATACGGATTTGTCGACGTGTGCCATTGGGGCTTGTGAGGGGGAGAAGGCGGAAGATTTGGGTGCTGTTTTCTCCATGAGGAGGAAGTTTCAGGAGTTTTGCGAGAGGAATGGGAGGAGTCAGAGTAAGTTTTGAGTGCGAGGACGGTGTGGATGGGGCTAATGTGGTGTAGATATCACGATTTCGTATGTGCCGCTTAAGGGCGCGGCTGCTGGAATGAAGGGTGGGATGGGGATGGTTGGGATTGCGGTGGTTGCTGGGGTGGTGGCTTTCTTTGGGGCCGTTTAAGGTGATTGTCAAGAAGTACCTAGATAGATAGGTATGGGGATTGTTGTTACTTACGACTAATCGTCACTGTTTATTCTGTCAATTAAGTGCTTGCAGATATCAAAAGTCTGAAAGGCAGGATCAGTTGGAGAGTTGAACCCACAATCTTCACCCGGACACGGACACCTTAACCTGTAGGCTAACCGACCTGAGGATGCTGGATCTCATATTCTAACACTATTTTAGCTTTCTTAGCCCTAAACGGAATGAAATGCTTGATTCGGATGGAGTTTTCACGAGGTGATTGCAGTACATACGAATTAATCTTCGTTTTTCTACTAGAACTATAGTCTATAGATTCCTTGTCGATACTCACGATAACAAGTACATGTACATGCTCAAACTAAACAATTATGGAGATGAACTTGCATATACTTTTACTTGTGCCTTATAAATAAAGAGTATCAAAGCTTGCAAAGTAACTGATTCAGCATGTCAAGATCTGGTAGCTTAGTGGTTAAAATCAAGTTTAGCTTGGTGAAGGGTTCGACTCCCTTTCGACTCTTCTTTTATGTGTTCAACACCCAAAGGCATATCGTACGTTCCCATCCAAATGCCGAGCAAGCCCTATTGCAATGGTCTCACTACCGTACCCGAGCTGTAGTTACCCCCAATTCTGAAAAGTCAACAGCTCAATCCAGCCGAAATAACCGGGGGCAGCGAGGTTGGCAACGCCAGCTTATGCATATTGCAGCAAATTAGCGCCAACCACAGCCCAAATGCAATATATATTTCGCGGTTAGCACCTGCATCTTTAACTGTAAAGGGCAAATTGGCGTCATTGTCAGGCTCGGAATGAGCCTACTATAACTCGGTAGACGAACCTTCCGCGCCTGTGATTAAAAAAGATGGCACCTACTTCTTCGGAATACAGCAGAATTATATAAGTAACTCATCAACACCCGCCGCCCGTTTTTAACCTTCTTACTTACTTCCCACAGCAAACATCTCCCACAAAACAACAAAATGCATCTCACAACAACAACAACCCTCCTCCTCACCCTCACCACCACCACCGTCCTAGCCGCCCCCCCCCCCGGCTGGCCCGGCTACCAAAAACTCGACCCCCCCGTCCTCCTCCCCCCCACCAACACCACCTCCCGCTTCACCCTCCCCTCCGGCATCCCGCCCCTCAACATCACCAACGGCACCTACACAGGCTTCAGCGAGCACTACCCCGTATGCAGCCGCAAATGCGCCGTCGACTTTTTCGCCCAGCAGCAACGCACCATGTGTGAATCACAGATCGACCCCGGGAAGTATCCCGAGGCGACACGGTACTGCATCTGCCAGCAGGCGTGGGGCGGGATGAAGGTCTCGTATGAGGAGGGGGTGGACCCGATGTTTGTGTATGAGGCGGACTTTGTGGTGTGTGCGGAGAGGGCTTGTCGGGATGAGAGGGGGAGGAGGGAGACGGAGGTGGTGGGGTGGAGGGTGAGGGATTATTGTGAGAGGAGTGCGAGGGTTGAGAGTAGGTTGTCCCTGGGGTGTTTTTGGGGGGGAGTGGGTGGGTTGGGGTTTGGGGGGGATGTGTTTGCTAACTTGATTTCTTTGTAGATTTGACGGTGGGACATGCTGAGGGTGGGTTGGGCCAGCCGAAGGATTCGAGTTTGGGGACGAGGGTTGGGGCGGGGAAGGTTGGTGCTGTGGTGGCTGCTGGGTTGGTGGCTCTGTTTGCCTCGTTGTAACTTGAGCTATGAAGCGTATGTCTGTGTCATGTAATGTTATAGATTTTTGGGATATCCGGATAGATTAGAGTCATACAGGAAGTACTTACTTAATGACATTTTCCTGTCAAATCAGTTTCGCAACGAATGTGCCAGTCGGGCTGTGATATCTCGTATTCGTGTACTTACCTTTGAAGAATATACTGCAGAGGGACACAGAAAGCATATGCAAGTAAAGCATGGCCTCAAATATCATGAAATAAAATGTAAAATTCTAAGTGAGAGCAGCTGTCTGACCAACATTCCACAATCTATTCGTACTGTTCATGGCCCGTTGCATTACATCGAATATCGGTTGCCCCATTGCTATTGGTCCGCTAGACGGCCCTACAAGCCGTCGTTACCACCTCGCTAGAATCTCACTTCCCGCAACCTTAAATTGAAGTAAGCTCAGCCCAGTAAGGCTGCACAAATCCATGTAGGATCCGAATACAAAAAGCATATGCAACCATTGCGATCGGACATTGATGCAATACATACTCAACAGTGAGGTCGATTCAGATGTTAGTACAGATCTTGGTGTAAACGTTGTCTTGCTGATATGACAATAGCCAAACTCAGCAGTACAGTCGATATAAACACACTACCATTACTTTCAACACATCAATAGTCCAACAAAAGAGAGCTCATATTCATTCCAAACAATACCAACAAGTAGCGTTACCAAAAAATATAAACAAAAAACAACAAAAGAACTCCAGACTCCACATGAAAGCACCCAACCAAAATCAACTCAAGCCCAAGCCCCTATCAACGCCATCCCAGCAGCACCTCCAAGGACACAAAACGCCGCCACCACTCTC
This sequence comes from Ascobolus immersus RN42, assembly GCA_003788565.2. NCBI lineage: Eukaryota > Fungi > Ascomycota > Pezizomycetes > Pezizales > Ascobolaceae > Ascobolus > Ascobolus immersus. Next base: position 870,070 of record ML119646.1, on the reverse strand, counting down.
CTCCTCCCTCTCAGCTCAACCCAACTCTCATCACTCAAAAAGTCCTCCGCCAACAACTCCACCAAGCCCGCATAGAGGAGCAGCCCACTACTAACAGCATTCATTGTGCCCACGAGCACCAGGCCAGTCTCACTGGCCGGGTCGTAGACCTTTTGAAGACCGAGGCCGATGGCTTGACCGATGGGCGTGGTGAGGCCGTAGGCGCAGGCCATGAGCCATGGTTGGTATTTGAGGATCTTGCTTCCGTTGTCTTCTTGGGAGGATTCCCAGGGGATGACGGCGATGCGGGATCCGAGGGCGAGGCCTTCGAATGTTTGATGGAAGAGAATGGCGATGAGGAGGACGATGAAAGAGGAGCCTGAGGTGACGGAGAGGGCCATGCCGATAAAGACAGAGTGGAAGAGAATACCCATCTCGAGGAGCATAACCTGGAGTTTTGCTCTCTTGAGTTTCTGGGCATGGGTCAAAACAATGACTGGATGGTTGTGATGATCCCGAGGACCATGATGGTGAGAGTGACCGAAACGCTCAAATTCCTCAAACGGATCGGTAGAGTGGAGAGATGGGGTGGTCGGCGCTGATTCGAGCGAGGGAGACGCAATTGCGTTGGAGTCAAGTTGAGTGATGTTGGGGTTGGGGCCAAACACTTCTTCGATTTCGTCATGAGTGTCGAGGCCTCCCCGACTCGGACCACTTGGGCGAACGCCTGCAGCAGATGAAGCAGATGTTCTTCGCTGATTGTGTGCTGCAACATGTCGTCTTGTTTGCTCTGCCTCGATATCCCTCATTCCTTTGCTGATGCTTAACGAACGACTTCTCCTTCTACCGACCATGCCAAAACCATTCTTCCCCACGCCCCCGACACCACCGATATTGTCACTTGCGCCGCTTGCAACCGAAACACGGCTGCCACCATGACCTTCATACACAGACTCGGTGGTGGAAGCAGAGTCCGAACTTATCGGCCTGACATTCGCTTGTCCATCTTCACCAATCATATTATCGCTGCTCGTTTGGTGCTTCCCAGTCTTGAGGGTCTTCAGCTTGATCCCCATATCCTTTCCAACACCCTTGATCTTGTCCCCAAACTTTTTCTTTTCCTCTTCTGAACCTGCTGCAGCCATAACTTCCTTCATCTGGCCTCTGGTAAAGACCATTTCAATGGTGGTGACAAAGAAGACGGCAGCCATGGCAATTGCGCCAGGCATAGCCGGATACTTTTCCGTCCAGAAAGCCGGCAAACATGGATCCAGCAGAGAAATAAAAGCCGTGGGTAAAAGATGTACGAATGCCGTCGCAATAAGAACGCCAGTTCCGAAATGTCGTGCTAGAAAGAGTACGACCGGCGGTATCCGTAATGCCGGGAAACGCTTCGCGATCAAAGGGAATGCACATGCTAAAAAGGCCACTGTTAGCTTCCACCTCGCCAGGCCGAGGAAAGAGCCGAATCTCACCGAATGCACTCTGCACCAGCACCACAAACAGTGCCATTATGTGGAGTCCCAAATCATAATCCTTATCATCCCCTCTACCACCACCGCATACAGGCCTCTCTCCATCTCTCCGTGCTATCCTCGCAAAACCTGTACACCATGTCAGCAAATCGCCACCTCCTTAACCCGAGAATAACCCGTACCCGACTCGGTTGCTGAATTCATAGTCGCAAATCTACCACGCAGCGCTTCTCATTCCCAACTCCTCAATCTCAGAGTAGTTTCCGACCGAGATGTTTACTCTGATGAATCCGAAAATGTCGTTATCTCCTAAGCGCCGGTCGCGTTGCCAAAATCTGTCCAGTTGTCCAGTTGTTCTGGCTGTCCTCTACGTCGATGAAATCTTCATACAAATCCAGCGAAAAGCCCAATTCTTGACCAAAAGGTATGCCCAAACTTCTCCTACACGCTCGTTTGCCGTTTGAATGGCCGTATGACTTTGCTCGGTGCTCGGTGCTCGGAAGTTGATGTTGTCAAGAAGACAAGTGAGACAAGCCGGGTCCAATCAACCGTTTTTTCGCAACGTTTTGAGGCGCAATCGTCGAGATTTTAAGGCTTCGAGGTAGATGTTGAGGCTTTGAATTTTCCCGTTCGACTTCAGTCCTTCTTCTTTCGTGTCGGCGTCTTTGAATTCACCCGCCCGATAAAGCACGATCGTAACTCTTGGTCTTTCGCAGCTCCAGTTTCGTGATAAGGGGAGACGATGGGGATCCGTCGAGGCCAAAGTTCAGACGAGAGACTGACTGGTGTCGCAAAGATGTAGTGCAAATGAGCGGAAGTTCGAAAAGAGTGAAAGGTACGAAAAGATCGTTACGAGTACGAGAGCGGGTGATGAGAAGGATGTTGTTGTTTTGGTTGGAAGGATGAGCGCGGAAGTGGACTTCAGAGACTAGGCGTGAGATTGCCGAGTGGAAATGACGCAGACGAAGTGTCGAAGGCCTGGTTCCTGCATCCTGCAAAAGAAACTTCTAAAGATGGGGTCGAGAATTGGAAGCTTATGAAAAGTTCATCATGTCGAAATTGAGGATGAACAGCAAACGTGTGAATGATGGGGCTTTGAAGGAGATCGATTGGCAGTTGCTTGCGTTCGGTCTGTGGTAGGCTGCTCTTGCGAAGCGAGACGAACGGATGACTGTCCAAGCTCGTGGAAATCACGTCTTTTACTTGGTCAGGTGGCCAATTCGTGAAAAGGTCTACACATTACGTACGATACTGCAAAGGCAAGTGGGATACCATCCTAGCAACGGTTCAATAACGGCCCATCAGAGGAGCTTACACTCACAGTTCAACTTTGTTTCTGAGCTGCAACGAAACATCATACGGAAAACTTCCCTACCTTCCGAATTCGGCATCAACTTGGCGCTTCTAGACGCTCTCATCTGGAAGCATGGTTAAGAGCGGGATCCCGAGATGGTATCATGTACTTACCCACGGGTAGCAGGGAGTACGAGTAATAAAATCTCCAACATAGCCATGCTAAAATTAGCACCAGCTTGTGGGACAACATCATAAGCTCACGGGCGAATCTGGAAACCACCGTGGACTTTTGTGCCATTTCAAAGTACTGATGGCCTTCAATTGCGTTTCAATTGCTGGCCTGGACATCTACGTCAGAATATAGAGCACCGTTAGAGAAAAGAAAGCTTTGGCTATCACCGAAAATCGACATTCGTTTGCATTCTCCAATCTCGAACGCCGAGGCTTCAGGTCCGCACATGCAACCTGGTATTATAACTCTCGATCCACGGAACCATCCGTCAGAACCGAGTTTTCAAGTATGGGATATAGTCAAGCCCATCTCGTATTGCTTCCAGAAGCGCCTTTATCCCTGCTAGATCTACCTGACAATCGCACTTTTGACCTGCTTCCGGCTAACTGAGCGAGTAATAACATTACCTCCGGTATGCAATGGCACAGCAGGTAAGTGTGGATGCTACTTTCCTTGCCCTGCAGACAAGTTAACGACCTGATACAGTACCCAAGTATAAATATAACCTCCCGGTAATTGATCTCGGATACTGAGATGCAGTACTTCCGCTGGAAGTTATATACTTTCTCGAATCCTACCGGTTCGATCCGACCGGGAAGTTTGGAATTGATGACTTGAACTGCGAGATCTCTACCAGCATTAACAAACAGCATACACCTCAGTTCAACAACCTATCCATTCTCAGCAACATGTATCTCCACATTATAGCCCTCCTCTTCTCTCTCGCGGCTCTCTCGCTGTCCTCAGCCATACCAAATTCCTCCATCAAACGCCGTAGTTACCTCGTCAACTACACCAGCCGTATATCCACCTTCCGCTCACTCTCCACGATTGCCCCCGGCTGCCTCCTTGCAGACGGAACACCTTGTCCCGAGAACGCAGACTGCCATCTCGGCTATCAAATCGTGGAAACAATCTACATCGATTGTCAACCGATTGTTCTCTGCAAATTCCAAGCCTGGGAAGGCGATGATTGTACAAAAACCGATAACAGTGACGAAGTCTGCCAACAGAACGAGGAGGAAATTGTCGAGACGATTGCTGAGAGTACGGGTTGGACAAAGGACGTGGCTGCTGAGAAGTTGGCAAAGATGTGGGAGATGGATGGGAAGGTTACCATGGAGGAGGTGTGTAATGGGGAGAAGAACTCAACTGAGGTACCTGTTACGGCAAAGCCGGATGTTGTGGCTGTTGCACCGCCAGTACAGGCAGACAAGACAGTAGTTGAGACAGAGGAGGAGTCGAAAAAGGCGGTTGCGAATCCGCCTATACTTGCGCCTGTTTTGAAGGCAGACGAGCCGGAGAAGGTTGAGAAGCCTGAGGATGGAACGACAACTGTTCGAGTAAAGATGACTTCTACCATCTATCTTACGCCATCTTCAACGGCAACTTCATCAAAACCAACTGCAAGCTCGACCTCCAATACGGCAGAGACGGAGTTGTCGGATCCGGGTCGGGGGATTGAGCCTGGATATGGACGAGCCAGTAAAAGAAAGCCATGGAAGGGTGGTTGTTACTGGAATGCGGGATGTCTGAGCTTTAATTCTGAATTCTAGAACTGAGGAGAAAAGAGGGCGTATAAAGTTAGCAGGTGACGGTTGCATTTTGGAGTATTCGTTTGGGTTTGCATGTGTTTTGTGGGGTTAAGAAGTGATTATTTCGGTAGAAAAACAAGAAGTACTTACAGGGTGCTTCTCAGTTTGATTGTGCTCTTTTGTGCTCTTTTCCTTTGTACTTTGGCCGCCTTCACACTCTCCTGCCAGACTCGGTGAGTCTAGGTTAATAAGGTAGCCGCGGGCTCTACTTGAGTGACGAGGCTAAACAACTTTCAACTCTTCTTTGGTGTCAAACAAGCACTCTCTTTCAACAACACCCAATGTCAACACACAAGAAGTCGAGGATTTCCCACACAGCTCATGATGTGAATAGAGAACAACAGTCAGAATGCAAGTACTCCTCATCCCTTTTGGTCCCAATTCCAAGCTGACAGCAACCGAAGTAACTGCTGTGACTGGCATAGGTTTCCTTGATCTTCCGCTCGGGGTCCGCCTCATGATCTACAGCCTCCGCACCTCCACCCCGACCGATGCACACTGTCGTCCACTTCCCGACCTTCTACGACTCCCAGTTGAATTACGTCTCGTTATCTACCGCCAAATCCCCACGGCACTTGCATTGTTGCAACTCTCCAACACTCATCCGAAATTCCGCGCCGAGATCCAAGCCAGCCCTTCGATCTACACAAACGTGTACGGCTACAGAAAACCAACAGCTCAACGATTCCTCAAATATGCCGGGTTGGATTCCTTTGAGTTGATCCATGTGGATTGTCTGAAGGGCGTGGAGGAAATGGAACTTTTGAGACGAGTTCTTCCGCACCCCAAGGAGGACGACGAGCTCGGTAGACGCTCTCCAAGGGTTGTTTGCAGAGTGTGCTTTACCATCTGGAAGAATATTGAAGAGCTTGAAGAGCCGCAGAGCACCGGAACTGTGTCTTGGATGAAGGCCGACAGTCTCGATGGTGGGAATGCGTGTGATCTGTGCAGGGAACGCCGGAATTTAGTGCCGAGAAATTTTGAGTGTGTAGGGTGTAATGGAAGGATATGGAATTGGGCAGACAGGTGTTACGATGGCCATTGATACATAGATACTTCTTACCAATTTCCGTCTCTATTTCGGGTCAGTTTTGCCGATTGTCTTCCGTATCATAGAACATGGGCCGTCTTCTATAATCTCGACCTAGCAGTTCCGCCTCGAATTGGAAACCACATACATAACACACTACCGGCCCCCCAAGCAACCTGGAGGACCGGAAACTATGCACAACCTCGTCGGACGTTGTTCCGTCTGTTAACATGTCCCGGATGAGAAGGCCTCCAGCCTTGCCCCTGTTAAACCCGCCGAGCCTCACTGCAGCTGAGCATAAAAAGCAAATTCGACACCTGCATGGCGGGCCTTCCCCTTGAAAAACATCATCTCCTTGTCAATGGCACTCCATACCCGCAAAAGAAACTTCAACGACAATGAAGGCTCAGGAATGGTGCCTACTTACCTCCCAAGAAATGCAAGAAAGGGGACGGCTCGTGCTGGCTTTTAAAGGGCATTGTTTCCTCGAGGATCCACCACAAGCCTTCTCACAGTTTGCTTTCGACGTTGACGGTAAGTCTGCCTCCTGCACATAAAGACAGGGACATAAAACAGAAGTGGAATTAGCCGAAACCGTAACTGACACTGAGCTTTAGCTAAGTATCAGCATCTACTCACTTCACCAATCTACTGTAACTTCTGTTTTGAACATCCTCCAAGAGTTGGACATATTTCCTTCCCCATATCCTCCACCATAACTCAACTCCATGAACCCCGACGACACCATCCTCTACTCCGACTTCCGTTCCCCCACCCTCCCCACCCTCCGCTCGCACGCCTCAAAAGCAAAATACCACCTCCGCTTCACCCACGGCCACAACACCCTCCCCGCCACCCCCTCCGCCCGAGCATCCGCCCGCATCGAGCATCTCCTCCGCGAAGACAAAAAGCTCCCCTACGGCTCCGGTGTCCCAAAACAACACTGGAAGATCCCTTCTTCACAACACATCTCTCACTATCGAATCCGTGGAGCCACGCTTCGGAAGTTTCCAGAAGGGCAGGAGAGACGGAGGTTCTTGTATGAGGCACGGTGGGCGAATCATCAGTTGAGTCGGTGTCGTTGCTCGGATTATTGTTTTCTTAGGTATTGTGGGGGGGTTAATGGGAGGAAGATGGAGATGAGGTGTGAGATGAGGGGGGAGTATGAGGCGTGGTTGAGGGAGGAGTGGGAGTTGGATGGGGTGGATTGGTATAAGGAGGAGGTGGGTGGAAGGCGGGAAGGTGAGGAAGGAGTTCCGGAGCCGTCATGGGAGGGATTGGTTGAAAAGGCTGCCATTTCTGGGAAATCGAAGAGGAAGTGTAGAGGAGTGGGGGGCATGTTGATGGCGACTGCAAACGATCAAGCTGGGGATATGCTTGACTGTACGGCTGGTGATGCAAAGGAGTGGGAGCTTGTTGAGTGTTCTTTTCTGTCAGATGCTGAAAGCTGGGAGGAGGATTTCGATACCAAGTCGATTCCATGCTGGAGCGTTTAGCTCACCTTCAAGGCAGACAATTCCAGATTTAGAGATTACACCAAGGAACGCTTCATACAAGAACTTAGATATATGGATCCCAAGACTCTTTTATTGGTGCCGTCCAACACAATCAGAAGTTTCCTTCTCCAAAACACACCTCGGCCGTGATAGGAAGAGTGATCCCATCGCCAAGTCAACATTTCTACCGCATTCGTCTTCGGAGTCTGCTTCCAAGACCACAAGTCGCGATCGTCTTACCTTGCGCTAACTACAACATCTGTCGCTTGCGGTGGACAGCGGATGGGGCCAGAGGCGCAGGGCTTGGGTCGATAATTACAACCATGCAGACTGCTGCTCAGCCTTGCGCTCTTGATAACGTAAAATAAGGTTGTGCGGGGCATGTTTTTGAAGTAATCAGAGCCGCAGGTTGCGAAAAATTGCTATAAGACGGGCTGCTGCGACTGTCATCTTTGTTGTTTTCGCAAGAGACCGAGAAGATCTTCAAAGACGTTCCTCTCATATCCTGGTAAGGCTGGACTGATCACGGTCTCCACGTTCTACGCACTCAGTTACTGACCAGCTCTTTAAAGATATAATAAACAGGCCAAACACTCTCAAATACTTACTTTTTCTATACAACCGCTCGAACCATAAATGTCCGCACCAGCCTCAAAACCCACCGAAAAGGGCGAGCGCTCCCTCGAGCGCCCCCAAACTCCCCCACCAGCCTACGGCGACTCCTCCACCTCCCACCTCACATCACCGCAACCAGGATCCTCCCACTCCCGTGCACCTTCACCCGCCCCAAGCGCACCCCCACCAGGCCCACTCACCCTCACCTTCTCTGCGCCAATAATCCATCCACCACCACCCTCCGCAGCCCTCTACCTCGTCCCCACTGCCATGACCTCCAAGGGCCTCCCACTGCGCTTCCAACGTCTCATACCCAACGCAAACTCGTCAAAGGCGACCGAAAGAGACCTCTACGAGGCGGTCCATGAGAGCGTCAGCGATCAGTACTTTATCAAAGGGCTGCGCCCTCGATGTCTCGTCCAGCAAGCGAAGCTCAAGTTCTCGTTATCGGTCCGCACGTATACACCCTTTGACATCCGGACTATTGAGACGGCGGGTGATAAGAAGGAGAGGAGGGTTGTTTCCTTTGACGGAGAGGAGTTTTGGTACTATCCGAAGAATGCAAAGGGGAAGGAGGGAGATAAGGTTCGGGTTGCGCGGATCAGGGAATGTCCCGGTGGGGATAAGCAGGGAGAGATTGAGATTGCTGATGGTGTGGAGGAGGGTGTTCGGGACCTGGTGACGCTGGGGTGGATTGTGGGGATTTGGAAGGATGGTGAGTCGCAAAGGAGGAGGATGGATGATTCTAGAGGATCGGTGAGGTATACGTTGAAGAAGATGAGCAAGATGGATCCAAGGTGGTGGATGTGGATATAGTGGGAAGAGTCAACTCATTGGTCTATTTCTCCATCTACTGGGAGTCGGTAGGGTTAGGAAGATCAACTGTTGAATATGTTCTGGTAGAAGCTTCTAATAAGTATACTTCTTTAACCTTTTGGACTGAATTGATAAACTTGTGACGACAATCAAGTGCATTCATTTGCTCAACATTTGAGGAGTAAGGAGTCAGGCCAACCGGTACCAAAACTCACACCCCTTTCGAGATTCCTCCCCCGCTCACAGGTAAAGAGAAAATTCTACTCTTAAGGTCACCCTTGCAAGCCTCCATGATCCAACCAAGAAACCTCAGCTCTTAGATTCTGTCCACCCTGCCCCAAAACGTCCGATTCAGTGGTCCTTCAGTTGCATAACCTCCTTGCGTCATCCAAACTCAAAACAACCCATTCCTTTTAAAATCATTCCGAGCATGCCTATTGCCGAAAAGCGTTGCCAGAGTCCCCCGAGCATTTCTCTCAAACCAACTGCACCAAAAGAACCAACCAATCAAGCGGCCTTCAAGTTTGCATTCCAGAATCCTGCCGTAACTCCTTCGCCTTGTACTCCTCCAACAAAGCAATCGTCTTTTCCAGATCGAGAACACGTTGACGATAGTGATCCGGCCCATTCAACGGCGATGTCCGACGATACCTTCCAGCCAGTACGTCCTCCAAATCCGCAGCAGCATCAGCCGTCCTCGAGCGGGCCCAGTCCAACGCAGTCCAAGTCTTTCCTGCAAACTCAGTCCTCGGTTAATATCTGCCCCTCGCTCCAGGAGAATCAGAGCATGTTGATGCAGTCCATGGCATGCTGCGTAGATTAAAGGCGTCTTCCCCGTCTTGCCGCTCTCATATTGGCTGTGCCAGGGCCTCGGACGCTGGGAATCCGACCGCATCTCGAGCCGAAGCTCAAGGGATCGAGTTCCTCCAATGTCCAGGAAGAGGTCAAACAAAGCGAGGGCTGCTTCGGTCCTTTCGGACCCAGCCGCAGCCCACCATTCGTTAAAGCCTCGATAGGAAGGGGCGTCGTAAAAGTCCTCGAGAAGTGCAAAAATCAAGGGCATGGAATAACGAGGTGCGTCGAAAACTTCGTCGTAGCAGGAAAGACCGACATTCCACACGTGCATTGTCGTTTGGACAAGGTCCAAGGCGCCTGTGGGTGTTAAAGGATCCTCTGTCGGACATTCTAGAGGGTCTCCTGAGTGAAGAACCCGTTTATTCAGGCGACGAAGAGCTCCATCAAGCACTATGTGTTTCCACTGGCAGTGCTCTTTCATCCGTTGGCCGAGTTTGCCGAGAATGTCATCCCATAAAGCTTCTAGCTCTTTGTACCATTTCAAGGAGCTATCTTGGTCCAGACAGCCCATACTCTGTAATAGATCTTCGCATACTGGGGATTGACACAAGTTTATGCCAAAACTTCGGATGATATCCAAATCTTTGTCTCGGACCCCATCCGAAATGCTACTCTCAAAGTATCGATGCGTCTTGCTAGTAGCAAGGAGCGCAACGATCCTTAATAGAGATGCCGCTATTTCCAAGGAATAACATGATTTGAAGGCGTCGATGAGTGAGCAGTAGACCTTCGATTTGTGCTCATCCAACTCCTTACAAGCTTGGTATGTTATCCGTCCCTTAAAACATGGATGGCTCAGAATAAAGGTTATTACATCCTCGGGTGTGCTCTTTGCACTAGAATCCTGATCCCATTGGCACATCTGCAAGAACATGGGAAGCAAAGGTGCATACTGACTCAGCCCTGAAGAAGTAGAGGACTTGCGGTTTAAAACTCGCAGTATGCTCACATCCAGTCGTCTGGAAAACAAAGCATAACTGTTTGCGGTGCGCTCTATCCGATCCACCGCATCGATGTTCGCCCCAAGCTCAATAAGGCATCTGACTATGTTTATACGTCCATAGTAAGCAGCCAACATGAGAGGTGAGGGGCCGTATTGCAAGTCGGCGTTCCTCACTAATGAAGAGTTGGAGCAACCGAGCGGCTCATTGACGAGAGACTTGTTCTTGCGGATGATTGTGCGGAAGGTGGCTTCGTTTCCGGCTTCGATTGAAGAGTAAAGGGCTTGCTTTGCCATCTCGAAAGTATCTCGAGTGGGTGTAGGGGTTGAATTCAACTGAAGTTCTTCATCATCGACTACGAGCTTTCGATAATTCGAGTTTCGAAGGAAGGAACCGATGAGAAAGTTCTCACATAACTCTCGTCTCTTCCAAAGATAGACGGTAGCCATGACCAGAACAAAGGTACCGACGGCAAACGCAAAATAGGTCCAAATTGGAGGATTGTCCGCAAGGACATCGACGTTCATACCATACAAAGTCTGATTAGGCAAGCATTAGAAAAACGTCCGTTCCGCATGAGAGCCAAACGGGTTACTTACTGCAACAAAAAGAAGGGGAAGAAAGATAAACTAAAACAGATATGTCAGTTAGAGAGATGCCTTACGGATCAATACCACTAAAGGAGGCCTACAGTAACCCAGCTGAGGCGTTTCATGCTAAGACCCAGTTCCCTGAAACGGTATGCTTCATCGATAGATATGACATTCGAACTCTAATACACCGGCTTTAGCGCGGGTCTTCATTAGCAGAAACGGTCCGCCTACTCTTTGGATTAGCGTGTTTACACGCCCCGCCAGTTCATTATCAACAGTCATCTGTAGTCTATCGATCCGCCTTTTTGTTTTCTCAAACGTCTGAATAAGCTGTGCTGATGACGGTGTTGATGTCCAAGTCCTGGCAGCTTCCAGAGCCGAGTCACAGGTGTTCACAATCATCACTACGTCTCGTTGTAGTTTGTCGAATGCTTCCGCCAGGTTGGTGAGAGTTCGTAGAAGATGCCGTGGAATTGTTCCTTGGTCGAGCAAAACACGAGAGCCCTTTTACAATCAGTAAGGGTTGCAAAGGGCAGGTCTTGACAGAAGCACGGGGTACTTACTACTCCGGCAAGAACAGTCCGCAGGCATACTATTGCCCGATCCCATCCATCACAGATCTCACCGATTGTCTTATCGATAGCCAGTAATTGTGTTTCAATGTCGTCAAGCGAGTGATGCTTTGCTGGGGAGTAAACCAGTGTGGAAGGATTTGCGAGCTGCTGTGTAGTGGACTTGTAGGTTCGGTAAACACTAGTGTCAAAGTTAGACAAGATTCTCAGGCCCTGGAGGAGAGGCATACCCAGCAGCTTCATTCCGTAGAACTATTTCCATCTCCTCTCCATCCCCTTCAACCAGCACTTCTTCAAAATTGCGTAGTGGAAAGTTCCGTGAATTGTAAAGGTACTCGTTTATGCCCACAAGAACAATTGTCCCAGGCTCTTCTGGTTTTGCAAGGGTAGCCATACCCTCTATCCTTCCGTCTCCATCCATCTTATCGAACTGCTGTGACAAACATGCAGATGTGACTGAAGGTGACCGTTCGACTGTAGAATTGCTTCGAAAAATTGCTGAAAGGCGTTGCCCGAATTCGCTGCGAGAATGCGTCGAGAACCGCCGGGACTGAGTTTCTGGAGACGTTGCTGCATATTCTGGAGCGACGAGAACCGGCATACCAGCATGCTTCTTTGTTGAGTCCTCCATACTGAACTACTACCGTGTTTGCTGAGAGGAATGTGACCGGGAAGCAGCAAGATGACCGCAAGAAGTTGTCCATTTGAAGTGGCGGAACTCAATCGTTTTCATAGCATAAAGGTGGGTCCATCCGCGTTGTACAAAATCCAGGAACGATGAGATGGGCGGCTATAAGGCTATAAAATCCGTAGAAGTCCAGAAGAACTAGAGTCTCGAAGAAGGCTCGTGGTGTCATCCACTATATGCATACTTGATTGCTGCATACTTACATAGGCACAAAACTCGCGGTTGTGGTGACACGAATAAATACAGTTGATGGAGAGGTGAGACGTGTGAGGATTCGAGATGGTGATGAAAGGTTATTGGGTTGGATGGTTTCGAGGTCGAAAATCCAGTAGATGCTGCAGATCTAATCAGATTTATCAGGCACAGTCAGATGCGCTTACTAGAGCAGGTTAGACCATTGTCCTATTGCCGCCACGCTAATTCGAACGCTAAGATAAGAGTGTTATCTACCCCACACTCGGTTATTCAAAGATCTCGGCAGTCCGCCATTTCACAGGCTGTGGAGAGGGCTCCTCAGCAAGGGACGAAGATCACGGACGTCTCATTATGGCTAGAAACGGCATCATGATGCATTGGCATCTTAGAAAGCTCCACTTCTCTCAATTTATAAGGCGTGGTTGAGTCCCTTCTCATAAGTGTCGAGTCGATCTTTCCGTGCTGCCTTCCCAAGAGTGCGTTCCCAAACACAATCACCACTCCAAAACATCACAGCGCCTTCCAAAGAATTCAGCAAACCTGCAATCATGGTCATCGGTAGCTCCCGTCTCCTCCACACCGTCGCGAAGTCTCACTTACCGATTCGCCCACTAGCCAATCCCGTCCTCCTCGTCTGCGACATCCAAGAGGCCTTCCGCAGTTCCATCTACGAATACCCTTCCGTGTACGTGGTCATCTCTCCAAATCCCTTCCCCACTTTGAAGCTCCTTTCCTTACGGACAACCCCAGAATCTCTACTGCCAACAAGGTCGTCCGCGCCTCTCAGATCCTCAAGGTCCCTCACTATGTCACCACTCAAATGGCCGCCAAACTGAAACCCACCGTCCGCGAGCTCTCCGTCAACACCTTCTCCGGTTCATGGGACAAGACCAAGTTCAGCATGGCAGTTCCACCTCTCGTCAATGCGCTGAGTGATCTCGCCAAGGAAAGAGGTGTGGCTAGCTTGGACATCGCCATTGTGGGAATTGAGGCGCATGTTTGCGTGCTTCAGACGGTGATGGATTTGCGGAAGTTGGGCCATAATGTGTGGGTTCTTGCGGATGGAGTCAGCAGCAGTTCGCTCGGCGAAGTGAAGGTTGCGATTGAGAGGATGAAGAGTGTTGGGGCTGTCATTAGCACAAGTGAGAGCTGGATCTTTGAGGTAATGGGTGATGCAAATGTTGCTGGATTCAAAGAAATCCAACAGCTTATCAAGGAGGATGGTATCAAGTGGTCAAGCAAGCATGCTCTTGAGAAGTTGGTTGCGAAGATCTAGACAAAGTAGTAGTTGATTGTTGGGATGAATTCCGAGCTGCTGAGGTCAATAGAGTTAATTGAAACTGATACCAGACGCTCTTGAATCCTCTACATGAAACAGCCAAATTACTAATACTGACTCTCTCAATCACTCTCGAAATACGAAGCTGTAGAGGATTCCGGGGACCAGGCTGTTCAGTGCCGCGTAGTATAGAAAGTACGGATGCCGGATGTCCTAATCGGCTCGCGTTGGATTTGCGATGGCGCATAAGTACAGTCAACCCTCGCATTACCGTACGGTGGCAACAGAGCCCTTTCTGTCCGATACTTCAAGGGCGTCCGGTATACCCAATATCTTCTGGCGGTTCAGCAACTTTTTGGCGGTCAAAATTCGTACGGTACTTCAAGGTGATCCGTTATTACGCGATCCGTTAATTCGAGGGTCGACTGTATGCCATTTTCAGCTACTGGCTACGCCAGGCATTCTCACGACCAACGTTATGGTAGTGAGTTGGAGCCTGGCAGAGGGCAGTGCTGTAAATAAGCTTGGAATAAGTGATCATAAAGTAAGTCGCCATCACCATGAGCTGCGATTGAACTGGGGTACACAAAAGAATGGTCCTTTGACACTTAAAACATTGCCATAGTACGGGTACTGCATAAATTAACTCAACCGTACCAGCTCCATAACCACCGATAACAATAACCATCTCACACCAGGCATTCACTCACTAACTATTATAGCTTTCAGTAATAGTAAGAGTAGCGTAGTAAGTAACCTCCCAAGGCTCTCCCAAACCTACAGACAAGCTAGCCGATCCCAGCAAAGGGAGAGAGAAGTGCATCAAAGGCCCGCCAAACTAAGAATATAAACGAGGACAAGTGCTCCATTAAACGTTAACTGTACCAACAGTCACAGGTACTTCTTCAGCTGATACTCTGAGAGCTCTCAAGCAGTGGACGTGCTAGGTTTCTGACCTGCAGCCATCCAGTGAAAAGCTGAAGCACCACCAACAACGTTCGTAGACCTAGCTTTGACGTGGCCAGACCCGATCGTGCCGCTAACACTGCCACCGGAGGTATTGGGTTTCCCTTGAGAACGCAATTTCTCGCCGATGCTGATGGAGGAGGTAACTCTCGAAAGGGGACGACTCGAGGATGTTTGGAACTGCTGAACGTTTTGCTGCTGAGAAGACTGCTGTTCGCCGTTTACATTACCGAAGACGTTATTTTGGTTGCTCGAGTGGCTTGAGGAGGTATTTGCATTCTCGCCCATTTCCTTCTTGGTGGTGAGCGGAGATGACTTGGAAGTCTTAAGAACCTTCATTCCTCGCTGGGTAGAGTTTGCAGAGTTGGATTTGCCTCGAGAGTTGCCCTGGCCACCTGAAATGGACTGCTTCCTCCATGAATCCCAAATTCCAGCAGAACCGGCTCCGCCATTTCCAGCCCCCTCCTTCGCTGAACGTGGATTCGCACTGACTGGTTGCTGGGATGATTTCTCGTCATCGCCAAAGAACGTCGAAATGCTTGGACGGTCTGGTCTTCCACGGCTTCGATTCTCATCGTGCCCAGTGGTAGTCGCAGCCTTATCCGAGGAACTAGCAGATGTTGCTGGCGGTGGCAGGGTCTCACGAACATTCCTCCATTCCAAAGTATGCGGTTGGGTCTTTGCAAGCTTGTTTTCATGTTCGGCTGTAGCCATTGGCTTGAATCCATTCGACAAGGCAGACGAGAATGGGGCTACCGACAATGGCGACTGGGGGTGCGAACCGCGACTTGAAGGTGGCGAGTTGGTGCTCTCGTAACGTTGCATGTGTACTGGCTCAGCAGTTTGTTCAACATCCGTCTCAACCAGTGCGTCTTTCGTCTCCTTCTTGGCCTCCTTTTCAACCGCATGACCAGTCAAAATATCGGAGTAGACGACTTCATTCCTAAGTTGAACAAATGGTACAAACATTTGACGCCCATCCTCTACGAAGAGAACCACCTGTCTCTGGGAGAACAGAATATCTGCGTGGGAGGCCGAGAGTATGTCTGCGCCGAGGAAAACATGGATTCTTGTGTCTCGCTTGATTGATGGGATAACGAGGAATTCGGTGACGATACGGGGGAAGTGGCCGGGCGTCTCGACAGCTTTGTTGCGGTGTTGGGTAACAGCGTCAGGGAGGTAGACCGACAAGGCAATTGTCTCCTCTCCGTTTTTCTCTCGTATCTGACTCTCGAGACTGAATCTTGTGATGAGCGTGGCGTCAATCGTAGATCTTGCAGCTCCGGTGCAAACGGCGGCGTTAACGATAGCGTTCGAGTTGAAGCTAGTGTCGACCCAACAGCGGATGATGGATGGTACGGCTGCTTCTCCAATGTGCCCAGCAGTGCTACATGGTCGAACAGGTGGATGGTAGAATGTTTGTTCTTGCTCATCGTACATCGAATTTCCTTCAAAAGATCTCATAGAACTTTGCCTTCCATCTGATTTGAACGACATGGACCTTTCGGTGAGCGGATGGCCGCCAATACTATTGTTGTTGCTCCTATTATGTCCATAAAAATCACCTTGCAAGTTTGGCGTGTAAATGTCCTGGCCCCATCGAGTCTGTAGGGTGCTGGTGTCGAATCTAACGCTGTTCGCCCGTGACGCACCTCTACGCGGCACATCTACCTCGTCCAAGGGAAGCGAGGAGAGAAGGTCATGTCCACGCTCTGCTTCGAAGCCTTCAAAATCGTCATTCGAGACATGGTGGTTCAGCGGTGGTGCTGAGAAGAGGTTAGCGAGCAATTCGTGGGACGAGCAAGGTAACATACGCTGAGAAAAGACGCCGGACGCCGATAACGCAGGGAAGGGCGACGAAGTGCCCCACAAAGATCGGATCTTGTCGTCGCCGCCCCCTCGGGCCTCCAACTGAGCCAGCCTGGCTGAATGATGCTTCAATGTCTCCAAACACTCTTGCTGCCCTGCTTTCAGATATTTGAGCTCTTCTTGAACTCTCCAATAGTCAGCCAGGGAGTAAGGCTCCATACCATACAGACCCCTTTAGAGTTCTGTATTTTTCCCCTTCGCCCCCCGGAGGAGTTCGTCGATGCTGTCCACCCCAGTTGAGTTTCCCGCCCAGTCAAAAAATCGCAATGTCTGCGAAAGAGGAAGTGTGTACAGGAACGGCCGTAGTCCGAAGTCTAAATTGGCGTACGTGAGATTGAAAACGGGATGCGAGTGGAGGGGTTCGGTGTTGGTATGTGCCGTTTGTGCTGTAGCTGGTATGACAAGTGATCCGTGAATATGCTCGAGATCACCGTCACAACATGAATGTATAAAGGAGCGAGATGACGAGGATGAAAGAGGGCAGATTCGGAGAGAGGAATCGAGGTTATTGAGCGGCTGGGAGAGTCCGGTTGACAAAGGCCTTCTTTGAAGTGAGTCGAAAGTCAGTGCTTTGGCCGGCAAGTTTTCGTCTGTTTGTCGTTCGTTCGGTTTGCAGGGCTTGAGCCAGTGCAGTCGGAACCCTTCGCTGGTCGATCACGGACGCAGGGCGAAATGGAGCTGCGAGGAGGAGGACGAGGAGGAGTGTCGTTGAAAGTTGTTGGGATCCCGACAATGAGAATGTTGAAGATCGCGCGAAGCTAACGCAGTGTATTATGTCGGTAGGATAGGCCTTTGGGGAAGCTTGTTAGACGCAAAAAGGCTTCCTCAGAGTGTGATGAAAGAGGAGAAGAAGCTTGAAGATTCGACGGGAAGTGCGAAGAGAGATTGACAACGAACGGCGAGATGAAAGGGCTTGGGGCGGCTCACAACTGCTTGGAGAGCGGGATGGAAAATCTCGAGACGATTGATGGCTCTGGTGCAGTGGTAGAAGGCAGGCAGTCAGGGATACAGTGAAAAAAGACAAAAGCAAGTACGTATTGAAGAAGGATTATCGAAAAGACTTTGCGGGCTGTTCGTTGTGAAGCCTAAGATTGACAATGCAGGAATCGGAGGATACGAGTAGGTGACGAGTGGTGGAATTGAAATCCAAAACAACCACCAAATTGCTCTCGGTGCCTTTTGGACCTGGCGGGCTTTCCGGGGGCGCTGGGTCTTGGCACTGCTTCATTTTTGGCGATTGCAGACAGGCACAACCTCAAATTCAGCCAGCACAACTTCACCTAATACCACACGAGTTTAATACATGCTCACCGAATACAAGTCATTACGAGCGAGACTCATAGTCGGAATACAAGGTTATCAAGTGGCAGCCAGTTCGTTCATGGGGTGCCTGGATGTCTCCCTTTGTGGAAATACATATGTAGACGCAGCTTCCATGTATGGAATGGACCCTGGCATGTGGATTACAAATAAAGATTCTAATTCGGTACGTTTGCCGCCTTGCGAACCCTCCAAGGGAGATCGACCACCAGTTACATGCTTCATATTTACAAGAAGGAGCAGTCCTTTGCATATCCATATCATCGAAATCACCACTTGTATTGAATTTTTGGGGCACTAT
Source organism: Ascobolus immersus RN42 (assembly GCA_003788565.2). Classification (NCBI taxonomy): domain Eukaryota; kingdom Fungi; phylum Ascomycota; class Pezizomycetes; order Pezizales; family Ascobolaceae; genus Ascobolus; species Ascobolus immersus. Next base: position 851,957 of record ML119646.1, on the reverse strand, counting down.
GCGTATACAAGGACATGATCCGATAGTGTAAGCATGTCTACCGTGGAGCAATGCTGAAATGAGGATGTACCATCGGGAGACTTTCAGGCAACAGTTCCGGGAACTGGTTTTCGATCAGTTTCATGAGACAACGGTATAAGATCTCGTAGCCGGCCGGGTTGAAATGAAGTCCTACAAGAAGTAGGCATGGTTAGTGCGACGCCTGTTGCTTGTTGCTGATTTTGAGTGCTCACCATCACAGAAGAGTTCCTCAAGCTTGGTATCCCTGGCTATCTTCTTGCTTCCTGGAAGTGGAGCGCTCAGGTCACCATTCCAACCAGCAAAGGCCATAAACTCTGCCCAAAGATTGACCGTCGGTATCTTCAGTTCGTTTGCAACCTCGAGCGCACCGTCCGCATAGAGCTTTGTATTCTCGGCAATCCTCTGAACCACCTTGATTCCCTTCAACGCATCACTTTCCTGTGTGGCGTACTCAGAAATTGGCGGCGGTACAATGAGTATGATATTTGGCTGATGCGCTTGGATGAGCGGATGGTGGATGATTTTCTTCAAGTTCTGCTTGTACTCGTCAAGGGCGACGTGCTGGGGCTGGTCGGGCAGAACGGCATCATTGGCTCCATAAAACACTACCTTGTCCGAGTCAGTCAGCCTTCAGCCATATATGCCATGTGCTGAATCAAACGTATAACCTACCAGCAACTTTATCTTGTAGACATCTGGACTGGGAATAATTTCTGGAAGGATCCTTAATGCATGCGCTGTGTTGTATCCGCTGAATCCACGGTTCAAGACGTCCAGCCCTAGATGACGTGTTAGCCGAAACTCATCGGTAACATGTTTCCATACTTCGGGCATATGAATGCAAAAGCTGTGCTCCAGAACCGAATCTTGCAAAATGTTAGAGCTCATCATCTCGGAGACTGCATCATGACGATACCCTCGTGTTTGGTCGAACGAGCGTTCAGTTATGCTGGCAGAGGAAGTTAGCGGGACGGAAGCAGTGGTCGGCAAAAGAGGTACTTTACCTGTCCCCAAGAAGGTATATTTTATCATAATCTCTGTATTGAGGGTTGGTTGTGGGGTTCGAGGCCATCTTATTCGGAATTATGGCGGAACGACTGTGCTCAGGTGGAGTTTGTTGAGTGGGTGGGGTGTGAAAGTGTGGTAGACGCCGGGCAAAAGAAGCCTCGTTCGAAAAGCGTGCCTAATTGGTGGTCTTATGACTCTCGTTAGACAGACACAAACATGTCCAGAAAGATCTTCCCATTGGAAATACCTGTTTCGCTCAAGTGGTAAGTGGGAATGGCGGAGAGTTGTGCAGGTTAAAGAGAGACACGAGGGAAGGCGATGCGGTTTAGAGTTAAGGTCCGGCTCAGTTCGATAACCCGATCAGAACTTGATGATCTACCCCGCTACTTCAACGACACAATTGAGTACCTTACGATACACTGGCCATCGTATGTTCTGAAAGGATTTTTTGCCGTCTTCAAGATGGATACGATGACTAGGATTTTCTTGAAAACGAGACCGCAGAAGGCATCGGCTAGGTCTCACGGGTTGGTTCGTCCGTGTTTCGAACGTTTCTGTCTCGCTGTAGCCTCGAGCTGCGTGGGTGACGACCGCGACCAGGCGCAGGCGGAACAAGACTAGCGGCAGGTGCGACGGGATCAAAGTCCAAGTTTATATTAAGAAGGAGGAGTTGTACCGGACCCCGCATGCCCCATGAACGTCACTCCGGTTCATCTTGGCTCCGATAGACTGCTAGGTTCACTTAGTAGCACGAGTCTCCAGTGAGGCTCTTGAGCATGCTGTCTCGAGATTTGTATGTATTCAGTACAGAATGTAACACTCACACACCATGTATGTATTTGCTAGGCGCCTGATCACCCATGATATCATTGAATTTCCAAGAGCGGATACCCCAGCCGTCAATATATTTTGCACGTCTCTTCCGAGTGCCCGAAACTTTAAATCACTGAAGTGAACGGTTGCATACACGCCATGCAGCAGGGGGTAGGATGATACGTCTTTGCTATGCAGGCTTACCTAACTTTATCATGTCGTACCACCTAAGCTGGGGCTTTCGAGGCTACTTTATGGCTGGGACCTTGCCAACTTTGGACCATCACGTTCCCCAAATCGCTTGGATGCCTTCAATCCATCACCATCGCCTCTCTGTACCGAGAGATAGTGGCTTTGGGAAGGAGGCAGTCGGCTGTCTTCTCTATTTCTTGGTTTAGATTCTCGTTTTCTTCCCCATCTCCCCTTCATCTCTCTTCTTTCTCTGCCTCCCTCTGGAGTCTCCCACCAGCATCGCCTTCTTTGTTGTCCTTTATCCCCGTTACCCTTGCTTTCGTCTTGCAGCATTTACGCCATTTACACCGTCTACATCATCTACTGTAGGCATCCGTTTTGTTTTTCCGGTTCGTCGACAATCGTAAGTCACCTTGTGATTAAAGTTTGCAGTCACATTGTTTTTTTTTTCCTCGTCTCCAAATCCTGTGTCTGCCAAAGATGATCCGTAAAGATGTTCAGGATAATGCTGACCGTGCTCTCCTGCGTACTAAACTAGGCCTCATCTCCCTGTTCATCAGGTCCCTAGCTCTCTATCGCGAGCCGATAGTCGTCATATAACACACCGCCGTGCTCCTCTCCCGGCCTACGATTCCGACGGTCAAAACACCACGCGAAGATGGGAGATTCAGGCGACGAGTCGGATGGCGCAGGCGTTTCGTTTTCACGCCAGAGCCACAGAGCATCCGAATCAGATCTAAGGGGCGGAAGTAGAAGACGACGAAGGTCCATCTCCACTATCGACGAGAGCTACTCCGATGAGCGCACTGGGCTTCTGAGTGTCGGAGATCATTATGGTCGGCGCTACAATACCCAGCCTGCAACTCCCCGTCCGCGCATGTCTCGAGTACAATCGACAATACCCACATCAGCGAACGGCGGACCAGCAGCAAGTCGAACGCCTTCTTTCACCCAAAGACTGTCTTGGGCCCTCTCGAACTTTGACGCCAACAAGGCGAACCAGCAGTTCATAGATGATCGAGTTTGGTACGATCAGGTAAACAACACCGCCGAGCCGAGACGGGCTGTGACCGTGGAGGGAGGTCTAACTTTCACTCTAGTTTACGTCGATTGACTGGGTACACGATGCCCAGAAAGACGCATACCGATTAAAACAACTGCGGTCAAGGAAAGATGTGAAAGGAAGGATCAAGCGATGGTTGGACGGTGGTCAGGGCTGGATTCTGGTTGCCATCATTGGAGCCATCACAGCATCAATCGCCTTCTTTGTCGATATCACTGAGCGGGTGCTGTTTGATTGGAAGTTTGGGTACTGTAAAGGTATGATACAGAGGTCCAAGTTTCACGGAAATGTTCTGACTTGATGGTAGCCGGGTTCTTCCTCAGCAAGAAGCTTTGTTGTCTGGGGAATGAGAGTGAGTCCTCTTTGATCTGTCCCGCAACTTTCAAGCTGATATTTTTTAGAAAACGACTTTTGTCCTCTGTGGGTGACTTGGTCCGAGGGCATATTTGGAACCGACTCCACAGCCGTTGGGTTTATCATTTTCACATTAGCGACCATTGCTCTTGCCGTAGCAAGTTGTCTCCTCACTCTCACCACGCAGACTGTCCTTCCCGGTTCCTTGCAGATCCAGACCGTCGACGAGGATCTCTCAAATATGCAAAATGCGCCAAATGAAGGAAGTAAGCAGAAGGTCACCCCACCCCCAACGGGTCCCGTCACCTACTACTCGGCAGCTGGCAGTGGTGTTGCGGAAGTCAAGGTCATTCTATCAGGATTTGTTCTTCACGGTTATCTCGGTTTTAAGACGCTCGTTATAAAAACCTTGGGACTTATCTTGAGCGTTTCTTCCGGAATGAGCTTGGGCAAAGAAGGGTAGGATATCATGGATGAATCGGTGGAAGAGGTCATGGCTAATGTTTGGCGTAGACCTTTCGTTCACGTAGCAACCTGTGTGGGCAATATTGCCTGCCGTCTCTTCGACAAGTACAACTATAATGACGGCAAACGCAGAGAAATGCTCAGCGCGAGTGCAGCCAGTGGTGTGGCCGTCGCGTTCGGTGCTCCAATTGGTGGTGTACTTTTCAGTTTGGAGGAAGTCAGGTGTGTAATTTGTGACTCCAGAAATGCTGCCACTGACGATCTCAAAGTTATTATTTCCCGTCAAAGACATTGTTCCGTACGCTCTTTTGCTGTATCGTTGCCGCACTCTCGCTCAAGTTCTTGAATCCGTACGGTACAAACAAGATCGTCTTGTTTGAAGTTCGATATACAACTGATTGGCATGCGTTTGAACTTGCGGTCTTCATACTGCTTGGAGTCTGTGGTGGAATTTGGGGCGCAATGTTCATCAAGGCAAGCAAATACTGGGCAACACGATTCCGTCAGGTTCGTGGCATCAAAGGACATCCTTTGTTTGAGGTAGTGCTGGTTGCCTTTGTCTCGGCCGCCATGTCATACTGGAACCGTTATACCAAACTCGCTGTTACGGAACTGTTGTATGAAGTGGCGAGTCCATGTACGCAAGGCGCAACGGAGCATACCGGTCTCTGTCCAGAGCCAGAGGAGATTCCCTTTGTTATCAAAGAGCTAGCGATTGCCTTTGTGGTGAAGAGTATCTTGACTGTGATTACATTTGGTATCAAGGTGCCAGCAGGAAGTACGTTCTCGCTCTGTTCCACCCGCTAGAAGTTTCTAACAATCCCAGTCTACGTCCCGACAATGGTTATCGGTGGTCTCCTCGGTCATTTGGTTGGTTTGGCTGTAGAGTATGCAGTCTAGTAAGTTTCAGTGTCTGGTTTTAGATATTCGGCTAACCAGAACCTAGCAAATTCCCAGATTCGGCGATTTTCGCCTCGTGCCCAGTCGGTGGAACACCTTCGGCTTGCGTCGTGCCAGGTGTATATGCCCTTGTCGCCGCTGGTGCAGTGATGTGCGGAGTAACTCGTCTGTCTGTGACCCTGGTTGTCATCCTTTTCGAATTGACCGGAAGTTTGGATCATGTTCTACCATTCTCGCTCGCGATTCTCGTCTCCAAGTGGACCGCCGATGCTTTGGAACCAAGGAGCATTTACGATCTTTTGACCGATCTCAACTCATACCCATTCCTCGATAACAAGGCGCGTCCAATCTTTGTCAATCAAGTCGGAGACATTACTCCTCGCGTGAAGCCAGACAGAGTTGTCGACATTACAGAATCCTCGGAGGTTGAAGCAACATCACTTCGTACGAAGCTCCGCAAGCTTCAGGCAGTCGGCGAACTTGATGGTGGTCTTCCTATTGTCAGGAAGGGTATCCTTGTTGGATTGATCCCGGCTCCAGATCTGGAATTTGCCCTTGATAACCTGGATAATGAGGAGGAAGCCTACTGCAGAATGGCGCCAAAGGAATACTTCGACTCGGAGGAGGAAGGGTCTACTGTTGTCGACAAGACGGATTTCACGCCTTACATTGATCCAGCTCCACTGGCTCTCGAGCGCTGCTCGCCAATGGATCTCGCCTATGAGTGCTTCGTCAAACTGGGACTCCGATACATTTGTGTTCTCCATGAGGGAAAGTTCGTGGGAATCGTAAGTTCATGGTGCCGTCGATTTTGTGCTTGTTGCTAACGCGTTTTCAGGTTCACAAGAAGGTCTTCGTCAAGTTTTTGAAGGAGCAGGAGCACGAGGCTGAGTAGTACTCCTAAGGCTTCAATCGCTCCTTTCTTTTTTCTTTCCTCGCTTCGTTTTGTACATCTTTCCGTCTCTTTGCTCTCGTTTGAGCGACCATTTTTTCCATTTTTTACTCAGCCTTGGGCTTGCCTGTGCACATTGACTTTCGTTCTCTCGTTTCTCGCATTATTCCCTCCTTGTTCTTTCTTCCCCTTCACTGTTGATGCATGGATGTGAGATGCTGTTGGATTAATGGTTTGGTCACGCACGGTTTCTTCTTGCTTGCTTTTTGCTGATCCCATCATGCTTCTCATGGTGATTGCATTGTTCTGCGAGTCTATTTAGGGGCGCTGCATAGTTAAAATCGATTTACTGTCTCTCAAAAATTTGAACATGGAAGCCTTACATAAATAGTTGGCCGAACAGAAGAAGGCTTTAAACTGCTTTATTTCCCAATGCGCTTGGTCCAAGCGGCTTAGCTTTAGCCCAATGGAGCAAAGCGTATATTCAATGCCAAGTACACTATCAGCTCGATAATCGGCCGCCTGGCTAATCTTGGCGAGGGAGTCAAGACATGGCGAACCACTTTCCAACGTCACTTCTTTCAACCTCTCAAACGCGCAATTCAAATCGAAATCCAGCATTCACGATAGACCCAATAGACCCCTTCGGTCCATGCGTCCATGACCAGACAACTCTATCTTCTCCCTTATCTAGCCGTTTAATTTGTGCAATTCACTAAATGGAATCCTCAACAGGGCCTCCCGCAAGTCCCCAAACTTCGAATAGTCGCAAGACAGTTCCGCTTGTGATCAGAGTAGCTCCACCATCGCAGCGGCCCTCTCGACCACACCATCCTCACAGAAATCTCGAAGTAAATCTTCCAACACGACTCAGACGACCGGCCAAATCGATAGTTCTCCCCATCAGGACCGCGCCTCCGACGACGACCCGCAAGACAGTCGTCGCCATCCGATCGTTAAGGCCCCAATCCTCGACACCACAAGAAGAACCCCCGCAAGACCAAACTTCACCAGCGCAATCCCCACAACCTCAATCGCAGCCTCCTCACCCTCCGTCAAAACGAAAAATATATCTTCCTCTCCGCACAACACCCTCCGAACTTGACCCGACCGATCCGGACGGCTACAACAATACCTCTATCTGGTACGACACCAGGGCCGACGACGAGCGAGAAATCGAAGCGGATGCATGGGCTGAGGAGGAATACAAGTCGCTTCTCAGCAACCTTAAGCGGGTCCAGGCAAACTCCATGAGCGGTTCAAGTCTGAAGCCGGCTTTCAACAAATCGAGGGTATCGAAGCCGAAGAGTGGGAGGATGGGGAAGGAGAAGTCAGTAGGGAGGGCTGGTATGGCGCCGGCGACGAGGGAGAGGATCAAGTTGAATGAGACTATTAGGAAGGTTAGGGAGGGGATGAATAAGATGGATATTGGAAAGTAGAGGGTCGGCTTTCGTTGGGTGCTTGTGGGGCTCTGCTGATGAAGGAGTTCATCAGCTACGATACGTGTAGGATGGCAAATTTGACCTGACGGCAGTCACCACCAAAGAACTCGCAACAGCTGTGGTGTCTGAACAACTGTGGAGGAAGAGTGGATGTGCTTTGCATAAGTATCTGTCCGATCAATTGCAGCATTCTTAAATAGTAGTTTCTGCCCAACGAATGCTGCATTTCATCTGATAATCTCTTATTCTTGCGTCGTCAAGTTTCTTCCTAGGTCTTTCAAAGCCCATATTATCTTCAATCGATCTTGGCCTGGCAGGCCTTCTGGTGACGTTGTGCATCTTGCAGGTCAGTCCAAAAGAATCATTATCAAGCAAACGCTAACCCAATCGGACTTTATCTTAGTACATCTAGCTGCTGGGTAGACCTCAAGATCTTGAAGCGAATTTCTTCTTTCCGCATACACAACAGACGAAGTCGCCAGATCCAGAATATCCTCACCTCAACCTTTTTTATATATTCTACTTCTCTGTTTTTTGTATCTCTTATCTTGCTTGCGCTGCAGTCATTCGCAGCAGGATAAATCTCTCGGAAATTTTTGCAAAAGGTGTGACTATTCGACCAGTCGATCACCTAGCACTTTTCTTCCTTCTACTTGGACCTCGCGGGCCAGCAAACCCGCCGGTCTACCTTTTTGCCTACGGTTATCACCTCTTAGTGGCCAGATTGCCCATACTTTCGGTATCTGGACGTTCGACAGGTGAATACCTTTTAGAGGAATTGCATTGGGCCCATTGTCGTATATCGAAACGGGGTACCTATTCATCAACACAAGAACATTACTCTTATCAGCATTACTATATCTTTTATCGACATTTTTATCCTTCTGCACCATGGATGAGAACATGTCTGGTTCGAAGAACAAGAGGGCCCGCGGCGGCATGGAAATTGAGTCTCCGATGCCTACAAAGAAGGCGAGGGTCGCAGGAAAGGATGGAAAGGAGAGGGACGGCAAGTCGAAGGCTGCTGCAGCGAGTATGGATGCGTCCGGTGCCCAGGAGTCGAAGGGTGGTATTGATGCTAGGACTGAGGATGAGAGACGGGCAAAGAAGGTTGGTGGGGCGGTGTTTGGGATGGTAGGTATTCGGAAAGACTCGATGGCCCTGGCGAAGAGACTAGGTGGTGACATCCATTTGGAGCATTATGGCTCTTCGCTTTCGGCGGCTTCTTCAAGTGGTATGTACAGGACATTTCTATGCGCTTCTTGCCCTTTTACTTACGAGATACAAGCAGCCTCTGGATTATCCCCACTTCCTCTCGCATCGCTCCACCCCCCAGTACCGACGACGCCAGCCGTGAAGGCTTTCTCTCCCATCGAAAAGGCAAGCTGCGACGTGTTGGTGCTCATCACCACCTATCTAGACCCCGAGGTTGCAGTTATTGTTCGCCAGTCAAATAGCCTCTTCTTCCGTTTATTCACTAAGTGCTCCACACATATAGCAAGACAAATCGCGGTTCACAACTCCCACCCAGCCGTGCAATTGATAGGAGAGAACTCTTCCACCCTTGGATTTTCTGTGGCGTGGAAGTATCTTGAACATTTGCTTGAGCTGGGGCGGTTGAGGAGTTCATCGTTGTTGGAGGGGAGGGAAGTCAATTGTCCAGGTTTCAACACACCCGAGTATCTAGGTCTGCGGATGAAGCATTCACTACTTCGCCTAACGGCTCAGTACCTCGTGGTGACCAAGTTTGGACATACACTAGGCTCCGCCGTTTTGCTACCAAAACATGCTCTGTTGATTCCCGGCCTCCTTCACCCTGTCGCAGACATCATCAAGACCTTGATGGACCGATGTGCAAGAAGCCTAGGGGGGTTCGATGAGACAATTCTGGACCGGACACCGATGGCAGAGGAAATGGAGGGTACTGTACTCTCCGGGGTTTATTCCCTCGTGATTGACGTCTTACCCTGTGTGCGTTCTGTGCCATTCTCTCAAGTGTTAAGCTTCAGAGGTGCTCTGGGAGTCTTTATGGACCTTAACGCAATCATTCGACGTCCTCTTGAGGAAAGAGTCTGCCTAGATGTTGCTATTGAAGCAATCTTCGACGCCCGGGATCTGGCCCCTGCTGCTGTGCTTCCCAAGCCACACAGGATTGGTATCCTGGAGGGTATGAAGTTTTCAAGGATGAGGATGCTAGCTGATGTTCCTGTGGGCGAGCGGTCGCGGCTTTATGATCTAGCACAAATGCAACCATGGAGATGGTTGGCTCGAATAACGCTCACGGCTGAGGAATCTGGTGATAAGGAGGACGTCCAGATCCCGCCATTCACCGCTTAGTTATCGGAATGGTGCCTCATAGAGCATAACCTGGGGAAATGGTTGAGAATCGAAGGGGAGACGGGAATTTGGAGAAGAGAGACTGTGTCGGTCCAGAAGGTGGCAGTGTACGACGGGCCTGAGTTCAGATTGTAGAGTTCACGACGTACTCACCGCCCTACCCCATCCGAATACCCTCATTTATATCCCCTTTTCCTTGTCCCGCCGGCTCCTTCCCCCTCCCTCGGAATTCTGCTTCTTTTCCTTTGTCCTTAGATGGCCAGACTTTTTCTGTTCTTTGCGGTCATACTTTGTACTGCTTTTGGATGACATGCGCTTTGTTCCTGTGCTTCTTTGCTGTTTAGCTTTTGCGGGTCGTTACCAGGTGCTGTTTGTCTGTTGGTTGTGCTTTTCGTATGATGCTTGGGACACCATTCATTTGCTTCACAACAAAGCTCTTTTCTGGAACGGGTATACAATGTATACTATATGTAGTATGGGAGCATACATGGTCGTGTCGGCTTGAGCAATCACTTGCGGTACCAATAAGGACGCAGGACCTCGAGTTCAACTCGCGGTAGAGGCTGAAGAGTTTCTATCTCCTCTCACACAGACCTAGGCTGACGCACCGCGCACGCTCTTGGCGCGAAATTAAAAAGGTCCCTTGATAAAGCACGCAGTCTGCACCACCTGGCCCTGTGTGAAGGACATGTATCTCTCATTTTTATTTGCCTGGAGCTTCAGTTTCAGGTTGTAACTACTTGAGTATACAAGTACGTGATCCATTGGATATTGATGATGATCTCCGCTCTATATCTATACTATAAGTACTTCGAGTTGGTATCTTGCTTTCCTTCTCGAGTGCGCTGTCCACATTTCACTGGATTCCATGATTTGATCAAAGAAAAACAAAATAAACGAAAAAAGACGACCCTTGTAGGGCTCGAACCTACGACCTCAGTCTGACCTTCCCAGCGATTGCTCGACTGATAGGAGGACCACACACTACCACTGTGCTAAAGGGCCTTGACATAACTTACTAACTTTGGTTGCGTATACTACTCATAAAAAAGTGGTTCAGCGAACTGTGGCTTACATGCAACTCTACTTGGGAACTGAAAAGTAATGTTCCGACTGGAATTATGACCTTCCTTGGGCATCCCCGTTTTAGAGCGCTTTTGCTTTTTCTTATGTTGCGTTGGGCGCGCTAACGGACGGTACGTATGCAGTGCCTGGTACAAGTACTTGATACAATACCCCTCTCCTCCGCCATGATCACCATGATATCCTCTCTTCAGCACAAAAACATCCATCACATTACAGCACAGTACTTTCTAGACGACTAAGATCAAATGGAGAACAACTATACCGCCGAAATCATCAGATTCAAGAGCGCTTTCACTTCCGCTGTAAACTCCAAGCCCAGGCGCAAGGATGGACCTCTGTACCAGTGGCCCAGTCATCCTGGCTACTTCCTCAAGGAATTCTGCGAGTTCATCGCGCCGCTCAAGGCATTCTCGGATCTCGATCCCTTCGACGACCTCTACCGATATGGCGCGCATCCGTCGTTGACGTCGGGCGCCTATCACTATCTTTACGACTTTCACTCCGAGAAGGCAAGCGACGGATATTGGGGGTCACATTACGATGCCCGTTCCAGTAGCTTCAACTTTCGCACGCGCTTGAAGTCCAATAGCTCCCTCCTGGGTTCCTATGACAGGTTCGAACTCTTCCTGGCTATCGTGTCGGGTAGCCTCCGGCTCTTCTACTCCCACTACGACCGTTATGCCTTCATTTTTGAGCCCCTCGATCGGTTCAGGAAGGAGCAGGCCATTTGGGAGGGGGTTCTTGATGCGGAGTTTCAAAAGCGGGTTGCTGCTGGCCTGGCTAGTGAGAGACAGTTGCGACTCATCCAGATGGTACTGGAGTCTTGCATGGAGGATGTAAAGGTGTATGTCGAGGCTGTTCGTCTTGCTTTGTTTAACACACCAGTGGCGATTGACGAGGAAAGTGGCCACTATTCATATTGTGCTCCGGTTCTTTATCGCGATGCTGTCATTGCCTTGGAGGCGGCCGAGAAGCAGAAGACAAAGCTAGTTTCGTTTTTTGTGGGGTTGAGGACAGAGTCCGTTGAGGCAGGGATTTGGAACCATTTACAGGAGTGACCAATCTCGAATGCTATTTGTAGGCCGAAAGAGTTCTGCATTGATCTTGATCGAAGAAGTCCGTGTCCCACTCATTCATTCCCATCCCACGTTTAGAAAGTAAACCAAAAACAGGGAAGAACAAACAAAAGAAAAGCACATACTGCCAGTGAAAGACAATTAGAGAATGTAGAAGCACACTAAAGAAGTCAAAAAAAAGCACAAGAAGCCGTCAATATCTAACTGCCTGGGCCCTGAAATGAAATGAACCGCTCATAGATACTCGGAGGTATGCAAGGACCAGCAGAGTGACTGTGTCAAATATAACTTTTCGAGTTCGCGTATGCCATGTTTGCAAAATTCGCACTGTAAGCGATGGCATTGGACTGCATCTGGTACTGAGCCTGAATCATCTGCATTTGAAATTCGTGCCGTTGGTTCATCATATTCAGAAGTTGTTGCTGCTTCATCACCTCCTGCAATGCCGCGTCTCCATCAGCTTCCGTATCTTGCTGCATCATCGCCTGTTCCCGGGCCTCTGTCCGTGCTGCGGCTGCTTCGAGTTCCTGTTGCTCCCGGAGCTTCTGGATATCCTGGGCCTCTTGGGGCTTTTGCTGCCGGCGTGCTTCACGCTCAATCGATTCTTGCTTCACCCTTTCCCATATCCCAGAGGATATCTTGGATATCGCAGCTAGAGCACCAGAACCTCCCACAACTGACGGTATTCGTGGACTTGACGCTTCGTGCTGTGTCGCTGAAGAGTCCTGCGGCGGTTGCTGAAATGGTACTGTAATTGGTTGTGTGCCATTCTGTGTAGACAGTTGATGTTGTCCAGACTGTACTTGAACTTGAGATTGTACCGAGGGCGATGTAAAGGGTTCTGGATGATGAGTCGGCTGGTTTTGAACATACTGTTGTGGTTGTCCTTGCTGCTGTTGTGTACTAGTAGGCGGGCGATTCTGCTGATTTGGCACCGCTGATTGTGGGCGGCTCCCATCACAAATCGAAGGAGTATTGTAGCGAGATGCTGCGGGATCCAGGTAGCCACCGACTGGGGTTACCGGTCTCGAGAGTGCATTTGCTGTGCCTAGATATCCAGCTGGGGCACCAAGATAAGAACCATTCTGAGAGACGGAACTTGCACCATTGAACTGCTTCGGGGCGCCAGACGCCTGTAGCTGGTAGCTCGGGAAGTTTGGGGGTGTGGAAAATACGCCATTAAACTGTTGCGGAGTTGCCGGTGTATGAGCTTGAGGTTGATAGGTCGGTACATAGGGCTGTGAGCCAGGAAAATTTTGGTGACCTGGCTGTGGTGGTAAGGAGGGATAGCTAGCGGGGCGACTGTGCTGCTGATAACCTTGCGGAGCAAAGGCTGTTGGAGGCGGAGGTACCGGAGCGGCATATGAGGAGTAGGATACTGAATGTCGCTGATGTTGTCCGTCATATGCTACTTGGGATTGCTGCTGGACCGGTGGATAGGTACTATGATGTGGGGTCGAGACCGGTGGGGAAGCGGTCCTATACTGTACGCCTCCAGGTGGTTGCTGACAGACTCCACCATGAAAAGAAGATTGTGGGTAGTTTTGCTGATGACCGGCTCCTGGATACATGATTCCGAGCCGAGCTGTTTGGAAGCTTGTTGCGAGTGTTTGATCGAGGATTCAACCTGCTCTCGCCGTTGTTTTGTGTTCTCTGCCTCCAAGGTGTGCAGGAACAGCAAAGCTTCAGCACCTGAGCCCGTGTCCTCCCAGTCCTCTTAAATATTCCACGACAGTTAGCAAAAGCAAACACTGGCATTCAAGAGTGGTGACTTATCATCCTCCCGCTTTTCTCCTTTGGGTTCCCATCATGCTGCCGAGATGCGCCCAGATCCTCTCAAACAGAGGTCAAGGATCGAGAATTGTCTGTGAATGGTGAATTTCTTTGCATTTTTGGCACTTTTGGCACTTTGGGGGCCTTGGAAGTGCGGCTGAAGGTTTGTGCGATGGTGTTGAGTGTTGATGTGAGGTTGTCTTGTCAAACTGTCAACCGGCACGATAACCTACGTAGCCAGCCAAGGCCAGACGAGCTAGTTAGTGAGCGCTTGGACCACCGAACAGTTTGGGATATTGGTCGGCATGCCGATATATATCAGTCTTTGGTAGTATAGTGGTCAGTATACGTGCCTGTCATAAGCTTATTTCGCTCGCACGTGGCCGGGGTTCGATTCCCCGCCAGAGAGGTTGTCAATTTTTTGTACTAATTGTGCCATCAAAGCTTGACCTTTTTATTTTCTTGTTTCCGTCCATCACCAAAACTCAAAATCCAAAGATGAATCCACAATATAGGGAAGGCCAAATGTCAATAATCACATATATTCATAATAAAAGATCAGAACGTGACAAAAACCATCCCATTATCATTACTAAACCCCCACCCAAGCACACCAACTAAAACAGCGTAACCTTATGCCCATGCCCACAAGCTCTCACCCTCCTCTCTCCCAACGCATTAAACTCACCCCTCTCATGCAAATGCACATGTCTCTTCCTCGCCGGCGCCGTAAAGTTTCCAGCCGGCGGCTCTCTTACCGGGAAGCCCTTCAAGCTTCTAGCATAAGTAGCCACGGAGTGAGCCACAGCCTTGGTATTGACCAACCAGCCATCAATATCGACATTGTTAAAGTCATCACCCTTGCCGTGGTAGTTGGGATCATAAGCCTCGCCAGCTACACCGCCATAGAGTGCGGCTTGCTCGGCAGTCTTGATGCCCTCGGCGCCGGTGAAGAGACCGCCGGATGGGATGTTTCCGATTTCGAGGAAGGGGCCGTAGTCGGAGCGGCCGTCGAAGGCGGTTTGGGAGGAGGGGAGGTTGTTGCGCTTGTAGAAGTCGGTGAAGAGGTGCTCGATTTGGTCGGAGCCGGCTGGGCCGGTGAGGTTGAAGGCGGATCCGTCGCCGTCGTAGATGAAGTAGACGAGGTTGGGGGAGGCAATCATGTCAAAGTTGAGGTAAAGACGGATCTTTGCCAGCTCGGATTCGGGAAGATTCTTAACGTAGTACTCGGCGCCTAGCAAGCCGAATTCCTCGGCTGACCAGAAGGAGAAACGGACGGCATTGTTGACCTTGTAGCGAGTAAGAGCCTTGGCGACTTCGAGTTCGGCAATGAAGCCGGAGCCGTTGTCATTGACCTGCCTGAATGTTAGATGGGGACTTCTCCTTGTACCACAGAGAGAGAAAACTTACACCTGGCCCGACAATGGAATCGGTATGACCTCCGAGCTGAACAACATTGTCCTGGTTTCCTCCCTTGGTTGTGGCAAGAACATTGTATGTTGTTCTGTTTTCATTGACACTGAAAATATCAAGTGATGCGACGACAGGACCAGCGGCAAGGTCTGCCAGTAGAGCTTGGCCAATCTCCTGGCTGACTCCGGCGGTTGGCACATACGGCCCTTGCTCACGGCCAGGGCTCCCGAGTGTTCCACCCCCTATGGTGCCAGGGGCATTATTGTAAATAATTGCTCCAACAGCCCCTGCGGCACCGGCATAGGCGACCTTAAGACCAAATTCGCAAGTCCCTCGTGAAATCAAGGCGATTCTGCCATCGACCTCTGGTGGAAAATCGGCCTGCACCAATAATTAGCTCGTTCCGCTCTATGCTTGAAGAATTGCGACTTACAGCTTCGCAGCCCAAGTTGTTGACAGCCGCCAACTCTGCCGTGGGTTTACCGGAAGGTGAGTATGTGAACTCGGTAACCTCTAGGTTCTCCCCCTCGACACTCAGAGCCGCTGTTCCAGCTGAGTACAGTTCCACAAACTCCTGTAGTTTCACATCGTAGTAGTCAGGCCATTGGGCAAACCACTTTGCGATGTACTGGACTGTCAGGTTATGTCCGACACCTCCAAAGCCTCTGTTTCCTTCCGGGTCCTGCTTTGCAAACTCAATGAGTTTTGAAGCGTGATCCAGGAGAGCCTTGCGAGTCAGCGTCTTCTGAAGACGAGCAGAGTCGACGAGGGGTCTTGGATCAGTAGCAGAAGTGTCGCCCTTCGTACCATCGCCCGGTGGACCGTCAGGACGAGGTGCCGCAGAAACCAAAGAAAGCAACAAGGCGAGCGCTGTGAGAAATCGCATTGTGATAGTTGGACAAAGACAAGGGAATCGAGATGTTTGTGAGATTGTCCTTGAGGTATCCAACCACAAAGGATGCAATCGAGCCCATGTATATATACTTTGATGACTTCCAAAGTGGCGTGGATGGATGGTGGAATCATCGGCGCCATCGAGGTGATGGAGCGTGCTTGAGTGACTTCGGATGCCCGCCTCCGTCTCGGTGGGGAGCCATATGCAGTTACTTGACCATGGCAAGAAACAGATCCTCGTACTATTTATTTGTCAATCGATAAATAATCCTGCTGAAATAGATTAGCATACATGTCGGAAGAGGATGAAATGTTGATACCCCACATACTATCGCATCGTGGATCGTGCATAAGAGATGCCCGGTTGCTTTCAGGGCCAGGGATCGGAAACTTTGAAGCCTTGGGCCAAAACCTCGGCCCCTTCAGGCACAGAGGGCAACATGGTCCTGTAATTCTGATGCAAGTGTCGAGATGCCATAGTGCAATGTAATCTCCACTGCATCCGGGGCAGGAACAGTCGGAGTGCAGGGAACCGTTGAGGGCACAATTCGCTTCATTGCAGATGTCCCATTGAGGTATATCAAAGTGTGGCCTTACCTTAGTGTTGACATGATGGGGACTGCATGAAGTTCTATACATATGTCCGGTATTAATATATAGACGGATAACGATTCTGCATGTTCGGGCCAATCATACCAATTTAGCCACCCTTTTGCGTTGATCTGAGCGGCAAGCATTCCTCATCTGTTGGACGGATTCCCGCTGATAAGTTCATAACGCGATCTCTTGCGGCGAGTCGTCATATGGTACAAGTACTTAGGTACACAGGATCGATCACTGAGAGTTGTGACAACGGAGAAGCCCGAAGACGGTCGTGGCAAGCCTCGACAATTGAGGGGATATCCTCTCTCACGTTCATCGCAGATTGGTTGTCTTCCGGGTTATCGTACTGCTGCCCTGAATTTCGTTACCACCCAAGATTTCGCGAGAAGGCAGTCGTCTTGAGTGGGGATGTGATGCGAGCCGATTATGCCATGAATACGTCTTTTGTGTCTTCTGTCTTTCTGGCATTGGCAAGACTGCCACCCGTGTGTGGTTGCACTGGCAATGTTTCAAATCCCACAACTTGCAGAATCTGTGCCGAACATGTCTGCTTCAAATGTCAGCTCTGAACACATTACCGCACTCTGAAGGTAGTACCCTGCTCGTCCCGTTTCGTTTACCTTCCGTTTCCGTAAGCAGGTCCAACATCATCGCTTTTCGTGTCATGCACCTTTTTGTCGTTGAAGTTTCGAGATCCGCAAAGTTCGTGTTATCGACCTCGATTGTCGACTCCTCTCTCGTTTTGCGGCTTGCTGCTTGTTCTTGCTCATGTCTCGGCTACCGGTAGAATGCGAACTATGTCGGGTGGCCGCAAATGCAGAAGGGGTGGCTCAGCACCAGGAGAAAACGGGATGTGTATGTACAGGAGTGGAAGGACGTCTCGAAGCTTGGCCGCGGCTCAGGACCAGTTAGCGCGCCAAGGTGAACTAACTAGCATCGGGCTGTCACCAACTGCCGCTCGGCTCTTCGGAGAATTGTTTGGTGCCTTCGGCCGGCTCCTGATTCTGTAGTACATACATAAGCTGATGTTCTGACGTTGATCTACAGAGAGGCTGTTGTTGGAATTTGTTGTTTCGGTGAACTTTTGTCCAAACTGACCCACGCTGACTGCTTTTTGAAAGAGACGTCATTGGTCTCGTGCTTTGGCTCGTTTGCCAGTTTCTTTTTCCTTCTGCACCGGCGAGCATCTCCGGAGCATGCAACCTTGCTTTGAAGAGCCTCAAGCCTGAGTAAGCTCGGCCTTCCATCCTGTGATATTACAAAGTATGTACTCATCACCACGGCGCAGCAACGGCTTTTCAAATACTTGGGCGTCGGCGCCTTCGGAATAAGCCTCCTAATCTGCTTTAAAGTGTGTGATAAAGATGGTACTTAGTAAAACTTTAAACTGGGAGCCGCCCAACTCAGTAATGGTGAATGGTGATTGGCAGCGTGATGTCCTCCACGTGGGTAAGATGCCTACTTGATCTTGGCAACTTCCCGTCCTACCTTCAACCAACGGCTGAGCACTCCAAATGCAGCCATACACTGTCATGCGCAAGGCTCAAAAAGTAATGCTGATCAACTTTACAGTATGTTTATGTTATTTTCTCTCTTTTTGCAGAACGTCGAAGAGTCTTCCGGCCCAGGCCTTCAAGATGAACATCAGCAATATGCTTTCAGCCAGATGGGTAGCGGTCAGGCGAACCTGCGCCCTGCATTTCCAGAACGTATGACGCTTGACGTCTCCTACCCAGTCAGATCCCGCGGCTCGAGTTTTATAAAAACATCTTCCTCATAACGGATGGCGACAGCTTCATGAACTGCTTCTCCACGACACGTTCATCCCTTTTACGATTATCTTTACCAGGACACAAACACCATCCGAGACCGATTAGAGCCTCTTCAACTTTTACTGTTTTCACGACTCGACGTTATACCGAAGCCATGGCAACAATAACCACAACCACAACAACGAGCAGCAGCTCATCGTCGAGCCCTCTTTCCGATGGCTCCGATGTCCTGTCACCTTCAACGGACAATACAGACAGCTCAGGCTTAGGCTCCTCAAATGAAAACCTCCAGACGTTTGTGACGCCGACATTTGAACAAAGACGGAAACTCGTTCTTTGTTTCGACGGAACAAACGGCACCTTCAAATCCAACGCCGGCGACTCCAACATTGTCAAACTCTGCCAACTTTTCGACCGCCGAACGGAGGATCAATACCACTATTACCAGCGTAAGGCCTTCTCATGCTCTCCCTTCACTCCTTCAACTGGAACAAACTAACAGCCCCACAGCCGGAATAGGCACCTACACTCCCGCCCCTGCCGAAGCCTCCTACACCAGCCGCGACCTCATCCGAACCCTCACCGAAAAGTTCGACCTCGCATTCGGCACCTCCTTCCCCTCCCATGTCATCTCCGGCTACATGTTCCTCACGCGATACTTCACTCCCGGCTCCACCATCCACCTTTTTGGCTTCTCCCGAGGAGCGTATACCGCCCGCTTCCTCGCCGACATGCTCTCCAAGATTGGTCTTCTATCCGCAGGGAACGAGGAAATGATACAGTTTGCCTACCGTTCTTACGTCAGCTATCTCGAGGCCAAAGATGGCAGCAAGGACGAGGAGGAAAAGAGGGTGTATATGGAGAGTTTTAGAGAGACGTATTGCAGGAGTGTGAGGGTGGAGACGTTGGGGTTGTTTGATACAGTGGGGAGCATTGCCATTTTCAGGGAGGGGTTTCCTAAGGTAAAGGAGGCACCGGCGAAACATATCAGGCATGCCATTGCGATCGATGAGCGGAGGAGTAGGTTTAGGCCAACAATCTTTGAGTGGGAGGAACTGAATAGGAACGATGGAGAGGGGAGTTTCAAGGAGGAGTGGTTTGCAGGAGATCACACGGGTATGTTTTGTCGTCATCTTGCGTATTTGTATGGGAGCTTGGCTGACCATTATGAACAGACATTGGAGGTGGACATTATCCAGATCCGCAGGGGCCGACACCGAAGGATGGGGATGCCAGCAAGAGTTTGAAGGGGTATGAAGCAGAGGCTCACTCGATCGGAAATGTGGCATTGAGTTGGATGGTGCAGGAGATTATTGCCATCCAGAGTCAGTCTTTACCAGAGAAGGAGCGGTTAACATGGAAGGAGGAGAAGGTTGAGGCGTTGAAAAAGGCTGCTGAGGTGGCTGCAAAAATTGGTAGATGGCACAGCAATCTGGATCTGAAAAGAATGGGACCTGTTGCCGAAAGGTCGACACTCAGAAGGGGATTTGCTCACCTGAGAAACTTTATAGAATGGGGCTTCTGGTGGTTTGTTGGTAAGTCACTCCCTCTACTATACCGCTGCACGGAAGACTGATTTGCAACAGAGTTTACTCCTCCATGGAAGCCGCAGTTCGGAAAGAGACGATTAATTCCCGAGGGCGCCGTAATTCATACTTCGGTTCATGTCAAGATCAAGCACGATGCTACATATCGACCCACCAATATACCGTCCAAGCTGGTAGAATAGGGACTGCTGACTAGGTTTTTCAAGCGCTTCGCCAACATCGAGCTCGAAGAACCGTGAGTCGTGGGCTGGATTCATTTGTTTCTTTTCGTCTTGTATGGTAGATTGTGCTGAGGTATGGATAGGTGTAGCTTACTCTCCTTTGTCATTTGCGCTATAGACTTGATGCCCGGGCCAATGAATTCATGATGCTGTTGCCGTCCTTGGCCTTTGATCCGGTTTGCTTATCCTCTGTACATCTACTTAGTAGTCAGAAGCGTGTCGGTAGAATGTGTGGATTCTATGGTAGAGCAATATTACCCTTCTAGAGTTGCTCGCTGAGGAAGTTCGCGAAACCCACTTCAAAGCAGCTGGAGTTGCACTGGGACATCTCCACGAAGCCAATACAGCAAGTGCGATCGCTAATCAGCCGCTAAACTTACCGAAGTTTGGCGATGGCTTGGCAAAGCTACAGCGAGCTTGCCTCGCTAAATCCTGGGACGTGTCGCTAACAGAGCCATCTCTGCAACATCATCTCTCTTACGTTTTGCGTCAAAACCGAGATGACATTCGAACATGCTTTACACATACTTCGAGACCCATCATACTATCGAATCCCGGATGGTATTGGAAACCACCAAATCCTCTGGTTTTAAGGTGCTGATATTGACGAAAAGAATGCAGGAAGGTTCCCGCTCTCGGTTATCTCGATCGCATCCCGCTCACCACTTCATCGACCATGCAGGGATCTCTTTCGCTGCAATCGATTGCTTTACAGTCCAATCCCAATTGGTTGGTCGCGCGAGGATGAAGCTGACAGGCTGCGTCAGAGAGTAGGTTTACTGAATTTGTCAGCGCCTACCAAACAGCAAACGCCTTAGTACTCTGAGGCGTTCTTTCCTGTTTGGGGGGCCGACCCCACAATGTTTCCCGAAATTCTCAAAACGGGCAATACATTTCAAGGCCATAGGGAGACGCTGCTTGACAAGTCGGATGAACATCTCACCGCTGTTTTCGACCAACCTCGGCCGAGCAATGCTCCTTCTCTTTTCGAATGCCAGCAACACAACTGTACAGCTTCCAATTAGGCCCTGCATTTCGATACATAAAGGGGAGCTTATAGCCACCTTCCTCTGCACACAACCAACAACCTTCCGGCCTGAATAGCACAATCACTTGTTCGAGCCTTTACCTTCCTCGAAACCCTCACCACATCAAGTCACCATAATGTCTTCAATCAAGAACGTCACAATCATCGGTGTAAGCTCCAAGCCCACTGCCGGCTCATCCCTCTAACCTTCCAAGTCCAACAGTGTCCTAACCAAACCAACCATCACCGCCCTCCTCTCTGCCGGCTTCAACGTCAGCATCCTCTCCCGTGCCGAGACCACCGTCGACCCATCCACCTTCCCTTCTTCAGTCACCCTCCTATCAGCAGACTACAGCTCGCTTGAATCCCTCACATCAGCCCTCCAAGGCACTGATGCCATCGTCTCGTACGTTGGAGGAGCTGGTACCAACGGCCTAGCTTCCCAGAACAAGATCATTGATGCCGCGGTCGCTGCCGGAGTCAAGCGCTTCCTTCCTTCCGAATTCGGCGCAAACTCGGAAAATAAAAAGGCCGTAGCCCTGAAGATCTTTGCTAGCAAGCTACCCGTGCAGGAACATATCATCAAGGCTCACAATGAGTCTGGCCTGGAGTACGATCTTGTCATCCCTGGCCTCTTTTTCGAAACTGGTAAGTCCCTGCATTCGCGTTGATGGGAGTGTATGTATCAGCACTAACGACACTGACCCTGCAGCCCTCATCCACGACTTTGATTTTGTCCGACTCGTAGGCATCTCGATCCCCACCAAAACCGCCGACTTCCTCGACGGCGGCAACATCCCCATCAGTCTCAGCACCTACGACTTCATCGCCTCTGCCGTCGTAGCCATTCTTCAGCGGCCCGCAAGCAACGGCTTTGTGCGAGTCTTCAACATCCAAAAGACCACTCGCGAGCTTCTTGCGCTTGTGCAAGAGTTTACTGGAAGAGAGGGCTGGACGATTACGGAGAGTAAAAGTGAGGAGGTCTTGGAGGAGGCTGATGTCTTGTTTGACAAGGGTCCTGAGGCGTTCTGGTCTGCGCTGGCAAAGCAGGTGACGGTTGCGGCTGGTGGGAAGGGGTTTGGAAATGATTTTGAGAGTGATAATGAGGAGCTTGGGCTTTCGGTTTTGGGAGATGCGGAGTTGAAGGAGCTTATTAAGGGGACGGTCGAGAGGGCGACTAGAAAGGCGGGGAGTACGGCTACTCAGGCTTAAAAAGTGTCATTTGGAACCCCCCACTAGGTACTCAAATGCTTTGCAGACTATGTATTTTGTTCAGTTCAGGTTCTGACAGTTTGTGGAGCGTCTGGTCCTGATCAACAACTTTGCAGAGTGTACTCTCTGCAAAAGCTACATACATGCAACAAACGGGTGATTGCCTTTTCAGCAAACCCGGAAACCATCTCATTCCCCCACTTTTCTTTTCTTGCTATTTCCATTTCCACCACGGTCTGAACTGCTCCCACCTTCAACCAACTGCGTTAATGCTCTATTAGCAGGGGCCATGGGCAGCACAGTTACATTCAGGTCGTTTGTGCGGACCTGACTGGCAGCTCGAGGCTCGGAGAGGCGACGCTTCTTCACTGTGAATTCGAAGCCATCAAACATGAAGGTATGCTCAAGTTCACCTGCAAGTCTTGTCAGTAATGGGGATCCAATAAGCAACCTAGTTGATAGGAAGGTACCTGTATCGGTTGGTTCCGGTATCCCATTCTCTCTCGGCCCAGTTGTTATACTATCATTCACGTCTGGTCTATCACTTGCCGCGGGCTGCTTTGTTGCCCGGGGCGCACTAGCAGTGGCAATATCTTCCGAGAGGCCTGCTTGCGCAGATTGTTGCGGTAGAGGCGCTGCAGCTCTTTCGGCCACCCCAGGAACATCCACGTACCTCAGGCATCTTCGTCCATCTGTAGTGTTGACTATAGTAAGCCTGCGATGGGTCCGCGTAGATGTGACAGGATCGTTCTGGGCTGCTTCGGCTTCTTGCAACAGAGCTTTTGGCAGCCAAGTTACTCTGAACCGATAACTTGCAGCATAATCAGCAGGACCTTCCAACCTAGGCCTTCAGATTCCAGGAGCGTTAGTCTTCACGTCCATCTTTTGGCCTGTATTTGGTTCTTTGTATCATGTGCTTGATACCCACCTTGCATCCTGATCCTTCAGATATTCCTTGAAAAACTCGGCAGCTCTCTTAAGGGTTGGCAAAGCCAATCGAGGATATGTCCAGCGGGCGAAGTCCCAAAAGTGAGAGGCTATGACTTGGTCCTCGGCCTTATGTTTGTCATTCAGATGGTAGCCGAGATCCTTATAGGAATTGCCTTTAAACAGATAGTCTTGAGTAGGGCAATACCAGCAGGCATATGCCGCAGATTTCGGTCCGTAGAAAGCCTCCATTGTGTACCGACATGAGCTTGGATCCATGGTGAGCGAGAAGCTTCGAAGCCGCCTGGGTACTACACTGGCAGATGTCCTGCAGATCGTGGGTTAGAGATCGCGCAATCTGAATACGAAAAGGACATTCTAGAGATTGCTTTGGTGTTGGACAAGAGATGCGTTACCTCAGAAGGGCTTGAGACGCCTGTAGCCGAGCGTGGTTTACGAGGGCAAGAAAGTCCCAAGAACGCGTCGCTTCAAAAATGCACGCCATACAGCACCAAGGATTCCCACGTGGTCACCCACCGCAGTACTAACTTGGCGATTAGTAGTTTGACTATGGGAGAGCGGACGGGATCCCGTATATTCTTCAATCTATGGCCGTATGTGACAATATCTCTGTTTTGCTTTTATTAACCAGTTGTCCTTGTGTCCGCTACCTTTGAAAAAATAGCTGCTCTAGAAAATTCGAGAATGCATCAGAATGATCGCCGCATAAGAAAGCTCGAATTCTAAGTTGGTACAATACACTGCTTTGCCTGTAACTTCCATGCTCGTCCAGCTATAGGTGTCTGGAAAGAGGGGCACAAAGATCTGAAAGAAACTCCTTTCATGCAAGTTAAGTACCTGATGCAGAAGCATCTGATAAATGCATAGAAGTTCGGACAAAGAGAAAGTGAGTACCCCATCTTCCCCCAACAGATTTCCAAAAGCCACCATCCCTCTCACCACAACCCCCCAAACCAGAACAACCCTCCAACCCCAAACTTGAACCAAAACAACACTCACCACACATCAAACCCCAAACATGCCCCGCCGTAGCCGTACCCCAACGCCCGAACGCGAAGCCAACATGCGCCTCCTCGCCGAACACGGCACCTTTCTCGACATCCTCGGCCGTCCCGTCCCCGTCGACGAAGAAGGCCTTCCCCGTCGAGCCACCAAGGCCGAGAGCGAGGCCCTCAAGGCAGATTGGTATGCCAAGAAGGCTGCAGCAGGTCCAATGACGGATAAGAGAGCTTCTGAGATTTTGGAGAATCCTACTGCAGAAGGCCTGGAGCAATATCATGTCTTCTTTGCAATGGCCCATATTGGCCAGTATTTGGATGATGCGGGATTGGCGGATGAGTATGACCTTGACTTTGGTGGGCCAGGGAGGAAGGCGGTGTTCAAGGTGAGGGATTGGGAGGATATGAAGGATGAGGTGGAGTCATTGCCGGAGTGGGTGAGGTCGTTTGTCGTTGAGGATACGGAGGAATATAGTGATGAGGAGTATAGTGATGAAGGCTCAGAGGAGGCCGAAGAGGAGGTCGAGACTACCGAGGGTGCGGGGCAGTAAACGAGGCCCAGGGTACGAATTTTGCGCTGCATCTCGGCAAATTTGCTTTCTTATCGGACGTTTGTATCTGTATTTATACCGTTACTTCTAGAGTATCAAGTAAAGAAAAGAAGAAAGACATACCATTGTTTTCAATGTTACTGTTCAAATACACTCTAGCACTGCCCAGGTCATGCATATCATCATACATCATATCAGAGTGGCATCTCTTATCGACCGAGTATCACTTTCCAATCCAATTGCTCGAGCGCTCCCGTGTTCACAGATTCACACAAATACACAGAGGCCAAAATGAGAAACCCGGAAACCATGTCTAAAGAATGAATTAAAAGGAAATATATTTTCAAACGCCAACCCAAGAAAAATGCCAGATATTTACACAAGATATAAGAAGACAAACGAACCAAGAAAAACCCGCTAACATCCCAAGAAAATGCATGCAACCAAATGCCCAACGCTGCTACCTCCAGTAGCATCCTTCCAGCCAGTAACTCAGCCTTCCAGGGCCCCTTATGTGATGGTATAATGTCCAAAAATGATCCATAATATGCAAGCCACCAATCAAACTCCCCGACTACTTCCATTCCCAAACCTTCCGTCAGAAACAGTGCATTTAAGCCTGCTTCTCGACATCAGAGGTGGTAGCCTCCTTCGAGCCGAACAATCCGCTCAAATCACCAACTGGCAACTTGCAGATCTTTCCAGCCTCAAGAAGGATACTGGCAAGAACCCACCAGCAAGCGAGAGAGACGACAAAGCAGCAAGCACCACCTCCAATCAAGAGCTGGTCGACGGTCTCCTTATCCTGTCCGAGAGCCTTCTCCCAGTCGGCGGCAGCGAGAAGTGGGAAAGCCAAAGAATAAGCGAGGAAGACAATGACGAAGCAGATGTTGGTCTTGAGCGAGGCGAGGAGGAAGATGAAGGAGAGGATTCCCATGAAGAGGTAGAAGAATCCGTAAGAGGCGTAGAACTGTCCACCAACAACACCGGACGAGGAGACTGAGTGAGCGTCAATGCCGTAGTTTGGAGCGAGTGTAGCGCCGAGGGCGAAGAAGAAACCTCCGTAGGAAAGGTAGACGGTGGAGGAGAAGACGTTTCCGCAGAAGAAGTCGAGGAGACCGCCGAGGAAGAGGAGAAGACCGCCACAGTAGAAGTGAGCACCGCTAAAATCAGACAATTAGCATTAAGATCCTTATAAGGCGATTTTCCAATCGATTTGAGAGAGAAGCTTACTTGTTGGAAGCTCCGCTCATATCACTGTCTCTCCATCCCATAAGCTGACACGACAATGGCGTCAAGCACATGACAAGACCAGCCAAGGCGATGGCAGTAGGCGAGCCATAGCGCTTGTTCCAGTCTCTTGGTCTATCGCAGTTGAGGGAGAGCTTCTCAAAGAGAGCAATTGGGATGGTGACGGTAGTAGGGTCGGAGAGAGTGATTTGGGATCCCATTGTTGCGTTTTGGTGTTTGTTCGAAAGTTGGTTGAGTTCGAGGTTTTAAGGTTGGTCCGGTTCGAGGAAGTTGTCAAGTTCTTTGAAAGGTGTTGTTTACAGGGCTGCCGGATCTTAAAACCTGAGAGTTGTGATCGTGAAGAAGAAGATGATTTGATGATGAGAAGAAAGGTCAAGGAGAGCAGATTCCGGTATCCTTATATTCTTCCTTCCTCCGCGAGTCACTCATTTCCGCCCAATGCACCGATAGACTGACCGAAGATTGGCCTCCGAACCCTACGCCGTACACCACTGAGAAGGATATCCGTTATCTTGCCTCCCGCTCGCCCCTACTACCCCGAAGTTTACAAGATACGAAAACGAAATGGGATCCAAGTGCCCTCGCTCCATCCCCACGAGATATCCCACGCACAAGTTAGACGCAAGAAAGTTAAAGCCGGTCAATGGGAAGAAATGCAGTTAATTCCGGAAAGAAATTCGCAGATTAAGCTCTCTTTTGAGAGAATTGCCGTTGTTTGTTGCCAGATGTCGACTGGACACCACAGAAAGCGGTGATGAAGGCAGGCTGAGTTCGGTTTTCTTCCCTAAGTCCGGTGCCAAAATATATACCGCTTCTCGAAACTACCTAGCAAAGTTGCTTTGAGCTAGAAGTAATTGCCGTAACGGGTATATCCGACACTACCGAATGACTACTGCTGGCTAGCAGAGGTCATAGCGGCGTGGAGTGCAGGCTTGGTGGATTCTGACGTTTGTGGTCGTTGGATCCGAATGCACGTAAGTGAACGGCGCAGCTCGGCGGTGGTCCTGACGACTTCATCTCTTGTCAACTTCAGTATTTTGGCAGGTTGTTTGACGTAGGTGAAGAGTTTCTGTTAGCAAATGAACCAGATGGGCATCTCAATCATCTGAAGAGGCTCCCACTGTCCTGGGCCACCGGTGACCGAATCCGCTTGTCAATTCTTCCATATTTTTTTTTCTCGACGGCAAAGGGGTCGTCTGCTGATTTTTCCACGCCTTTTTCCACGCCCATAGAGCAGAAAAGGTCGCAAATTTTCCCGATGAGGCCTGCCGAAGCCACAGCAGCCACAGACCACCGTTCGACATCCTTTTTCTAGCGGGGTTCGGGATAATTCGAATCCGTTTCGGAAAGTTGCCTTGTTGCACATCTTCGCCTTCAAGAAAAAGAACCGGAAATCGTGGAGGATCAGCTGTCGTCAATTTTGGTGGCGGATGGGCTCGGTTCGTGGAGTTAGGGGAGTTTTTTTGCTTCTAACGTGTTTCGATGTGGAGAAGGAAGCTGATAAGGACCACTCGATACGAAGTGGTAGGCGGTAACGTGAGTATCAAAGACGCCGTTAGAGAGCGGGTTGTCGGGAGGTACAAGACGATGCACTCCACAATAACGGAGAGGCTTGTATGTCGATGCCTTTTCCATAATCTGGGGTTTCGCATCGTCGTCCATCCATGGCATGTCAAGCCAAATCTAGCCCTCAGAAACGTAATGGAAACTGTAGAAGTGGTTAGCTAGAGCTTCGCGAAGGTTGGAACCATGGGGTATTCACCTTTCGAACATCACGACTCCCTTTCTTCCCCTCAAAAAGCCTTTTGCGGTTGGCGGCCCGGTAGGGTTAAGTTCTGCCGAGCCATTGACGTTGCGGAAGATTTACGTAAAAGTCGGTCTTCTGCGTTTATGGCTCAGGGACAGTTGAACTTTGGTGCTATGGTAGTCGATATCATATTGAGAGCGGTTGAAGTTGAAGTTGAGAGATGGTGAAGGGTCCAGGTTCGAAGTTGGTGAGAAGGAGAGGAAAATGGAGGTCGATGGAGGTGATGAAGTTATATATCAACTTGCCGTCGTGGATTGGCACGGGAATAGAAGGCGCAGTGCGGCGCTCGCGGGGAGATACGCAGTTCCGTGGGCACTGATACCATACATTTCCAAACACATACATAGAAGATACGGGATCAATCCTCTGTACCCTGCTGTATGATCGATATGAGTCGCCCTTCGGAGATGTCTTTGCCTCCGTATCCAACTGTTGCACCGGAACGGCCCCATCGCAGCTTCTCGATATGGATGCTTCAGATAACGTGGAGATCGCTACCAACTCGAAAGTGGTTCAAGCTTTCTGTCGCCGGTTTCTGTTGTGTAAGAATCTTGACAAACGACATCGGAAACCCTTTATCTGGGCTGAGTGACCCTGCCGTCTCGGCAGATCAGGGCTAGTGCAAGCCCTATCGTGAAGGGCGACGGCCCAGCTACCCGGGTACGGCATCGGTCGGATTGGTGTTCGGCGTACGTAAAGGAAATGAGATCATGAACGACATAGGCTGTTTCCAATGATTAGTAAGGCTGATGGTACCTCCTCAGAATGCTCTCACCTCTTGAAGGACCCATAAATTCCATGTCATTATTATGATATCGAGCGTTGGAAACAGAGCAGTACATAGCCATTGGGTCGCAAGCTGGAGAATTGAAGGTCCTGAATGCAAGATCCCTAGGATCCGTGCCTGGAAATGTGCATACAATCGTGACGTAAAACCTTGTTTAAGCATCTCTTCCAACTCGTAGCCTCCTGTCACTGCCCCTTGACTCTTACTCGACAGGGTGTAGTGAGTCTTTCTTGAGGCTTCCCGAACAGTTTTTGCTGCTTCTGCCCGATTTCCGTTTTGAGATTGCGGACCGTCAAGCCGTATCTCTGTAGCGAGAGAGTTACTCTGAAGCCTCCCGAACTGCCGTACTCAGTAGTACCTTTGAGGTACATATCTCGTTTATTCGAGAGCTCAAATTGGAGCTTTAACCAGGTGATGGCGCGAGGTTCTGTAGCCCTTGTACTCGGCCAGGCTTCCATAATTCAAATATGTGAAACTAAGAGCTGGCATGCCCACGGGTGAGAGCTAATTCCACAACCTAATAACTTGGTGAGTGACGAAGATTTGCACAATCAGTGGGATATATATTAGGACGGCCCCGGAGGCTCCATGGCGCCGAAGGCACTCAAGACGAGATCCGCAACTGGTTCCAAATGATGGCGACGGATATCTTCGGCCATGCCTTGCGGCTAGTTGCTCTGCGATCACCACGAGTCTGCAGTTTGAATCTCAATGCTTAGCCCTCATGCTCGCCGGAACGGGCAGGACGGTCGGCTTGTGGTGGTAGTTAGTGTGAAAACATGACGCGGAAAGCCATTGTAAAGTTCAGCATTGTCAGTCGTTCTTCAGGATGAACAAGCTCGTCATTCTTGTGTGCATCCATGCCTGGTGACTGGTGTCAAATATGCTGTTTTCATCGGTTGATGATGTCCAACGAGTTCTCTGTGACATGTTGATTGCTCTGTTCGACTTCCATATTACCAGCACACTGAAAATCGGCCCGGGATTACATGCACAATATCGAATCTTTTCGAAACCGTAGGTTCAGACTACTGGTTGTCAGCGGAGAGGAGAGCCGTTTCTGACGGACAAAGACGAAATCGCGTGAACATAGGTTGAATGGACGGAAGAACTGCTTGTAAACTGGAACCGATTCATTCTGCAGTATCTATTTACCGAGGGTCTTGTTGATGCCAGTTGTAGGAAATATTGGCATGGTATGAAGCCTTCTATATCTCAGGCACGGATGAAGCTGTAATATTTGTCGCTGGAGCAAAATCCAAGAGCAATACATGGTAGGCTGAAGTTACCTCATATCGTATCCAAGCATGTCGATTATCCAAGTGACTGTAACCCGTAGAGCTGGTTCTGTAAATCTCGGCGATGGACTAGACCAACGGTAGCTTCCTTGCTGTATATCCTTCCAACTATTGTCTCCTCTGTGCCTCATTCCAGCACCACTCGAGGCTTGAACTTCCTGTTCGCTCTCTCTGCTGGTCTGATGATCATTCCATCACCAAGAATATCGAAGCTCATGGGTTTGGCCCCATCCAGCCCATCTGGTGGATTTATAGTGATCCTGAAAGCGGTACCTTCCTTCGGCACGACAGCCCACCCATCGCTCTTCCTACAGATCCAGAAGCCGCCTCGACCCTCTCGAACAATTGTACCTGCAATACCCACTCTCTCCGGGCTTTTGCACCGCACAACTTCCACATCGGCACCACAAAACTCCATACTAGCCACCCTACTCGTCAACTCTTGGTTTCGATTGTTGGCCGAAATCTTTGTCTCGTTCTTGGCGTCCTCCAGTGATTTCCACCCATCATTCCGTCCAAACAACAACTCTCGAGCATAGCCTTGCCATAGGTCTCGAAGTGGTGCGTATAACGAGTATTTGCTTGCTTCCTTCTCTTTCGGTAGGGCAAGTAGACCGAGTTTGCGTTTCTGTTTGGCAGTGAGGGGTTGTGGTTTCTTTGAGCGAGTCTTTTTTGCGTTCCGTTCGATGCGGCGGCGGGCTCGTTCGTCGAGCGGTTTGGAGGGGAGAGTGTCGCGGCCTGTGACATCGATTGGGACGGGCTTGTCGGCGAGGTATGTAATGATATCAGTTACCGTGTCGGGGGCGTGTGATTTGGAGAGAATTGCGGTTAACTGGGCTTCATGCTGTGGTGCTGATGTTGACGTTGACATTTTGGCGGATTGTGTTTTGGTGAGAAATGTTTTGGTGGTTTGGAGATGGATCGTGCATGCGAAAGTGTTTAGGGGTGAAGTGGTTTGGTGGGGGCCGTTGTTTAAGACATAGTTAAACAGGGGATCTCGCGCCCAATTTTGGTGGGGCCAAACAGTTTTGGTGGGGTCCTCAATTCATCAAACTCTCATACTTACGCAATCCGTCCTCTTCAACACCATCGCCATTCCAATCATGGATATTCCCAAAGCCAGTTCTTCCTCCCAGTCACAGCCTCAGTTGGTGTCCGAAGTGGATGTACTTCGCAAGAAAGCCTTCCAAGACGTACCTCAACCTCTCATGCATCCTTATCGCTAATAACATTCGCTGAACTTCCCCCCTCCAGCTGCAACCTATCTGCGTTGCCATCTCACAACTCGCCGCCAAACCGCAAATCTATCACGACTCCACCAAAGAGCTTCAACAATACCTCGAAACCCTCCTCAACGTTCTACAAACACACTCGCGACACTATGGCGTAATAAACAACCACTTTGCCGACTACATCTTCTTCCCTCTATCACATATTTTCCGACACCGACAAGATGTGCCGGACAGAATTATGGAACTGACACTGGACTGTCTGCACGCCTTGCTGTGCTCTGCTTGGGACCGTGGAGCGACCGTAGAGCTGGCCAAGCAGTTGCTCATCCTCTTGACTTTTACGGTGGAGGGAGCAGAGACACCAGGTGGAGCGCCCGCATCGACAGCCAATTCAAAGAAGGAGATATCGGAAGAAACGAGAACAGCCGCTATAAGGTGTTGCTTTGCCCTGTTCAAATCGATAGACAAGAGCGGCATCAAGGATAAGGTGTTTGGAAGCATAGAAGCACTTCCGAGTGTGGGTCATACGGTCGTTACCCTGTTGGGCGTTTTGGTCACAGCTCAGGGTTCCGATTTGCAAATAATGTCGCTAGAGGCGCTGGAGGTTCTGGTCTGCGATTGCTTGGAGGTGGATGCGGTCGTATCGTTCTTGCCGGGGATTGTGTCACAACTTTGCAAATTCATACTACCAAACTCAAAATATCGACGACCCTTTCGAAATCTAGCCGCAGCCATCAAACTGCTGAAGAGGATCTTATGCAGGGTCTTTGATGATGTGGAAAACTCGGAACTCCCGGATGCAGTTGGAAAGTCGGAGGGAAAGAATGCGGAAATGAGAGTTGATCGGACAAAGGCATGGCTCAAGGCCACGGCGGGTCAAATAAAAATGGCATTGGAGGGTATATTTCGACTTCGTTCACACGCTAAACCTGCGGTTCGACTTGCTCTATTGGAGTTGTCGAGAGATTTGCTCGACACTTGTTCAACGTCGTTGTCGAATTGTGTCGGGATATTGGTGGAAACTCTGGTTATTCTAGTGGGGGATCAAGACGAAGATATATCCCAGAAGGCAGACAACGCCCTTTTGTATGCTGCCGGTGTCAACAACGAAGTCAAGGGCACATTAGTCGAGGCAATCCATTCTTGGATACTATCCCTGACGCGAGTTATCGAATCCAATGACGAGGCAGCAAAGGTAGCGGCGGTTCAAAGGATCAATGCAGGAATACAGTTATTGAGCAGTTTGGATGTTGATTCTGAAATTCTTCAAGATCTACTCAACCAGAATGTTCAGCAGAGCTTACGGATTCTGTCCCATGAAAAGGGTGCTCAAATCAGTCAAATTTCACCATACGACGTTTCCACTGACCTCATCTTGTCGGATCGCAAGAACAAGACACTAGAGTTTCCGGAAGTCCTGCTTCGGCATCAGAGTCAAACAGACACGCTCGGCTCATTTAGGTCTCTTGTCCAACAGTTGGGGAAATCACCGAATGCTCTCAGTATCGCAGAACAGCAGCTTCAGGTGGCAACCAGAGCACAGGCTCCTGAAAACTCCATCTCACTATGGATAGCCGTCAACATGATGCGAGGTGTTGTGGGAGACGACTCGTTGATGGATATCCTAGATTTTGACATGGGATCATCAGCTTTGCAAAGGCGGGTTACAGACGAAATGCTAACCGTCTCTGTCGACTTGCTGTCTCGGCCGTCCAACGCGGAAAATGTAACTTTACAAGCTTTATCGCTCGAGGCTCTTTCGTTTATCGCCAAAACCTACGGTACCCCCTTTCGCAATACGCTCTCGGAAACATTATATCCTGTCGTCCATCATCTCGGCACACCGCACACCGACCAGTACGCCATCATAGCCTTGGATCAGATCGCTTCAGCATGTGGCTATTCGTCTGCCCGCGAGCTTCTCGTTTCGAATGCCGACTATCTCCTCAACGCAATTGCTCTCAAACTTACATTGGCAGAGCTGGAACCGCAGGCTCCCCTCGCCCTCCGTATGATTATCAAGATTGCCGGCCCCGCCATTGTTCCCTACCTCGACGATCTCGTCCAAGCCGTTTTCGAAACTCTTGACTCTTTCCATGGCTACGAGAAACTCACAACCCTCATGTTTGGAGTCCTTGAAGCCACATCGGAAGAGGCCAGGAAAGCCATCAAAGATTATCCTTCCGAAAACGAAATCGTCACAAAGCGCATAGAAGAGCTCAAGCCCAAACCAATCACCGAGGACGACTTCCTTGCTTCTCTCGACGACGTACTGAAAGTGCGGCCAGATCCGACGGACGAGGATGTCCTCAACCTCGAGCCCACTCCCCAGAAGCCATGGGGCAAACCAAAAGAACCCGGAGTCTCCCTCGAAGAAGAAGAAGACGAGTCAAACGAGCTCACAACCACCGACGACTCCTCGAAGCAACTCGCCGAAGTCAAGGTCACACCTCCAAGTTCCGCTTACACTCTCCTACAGAAGACTTCGCTATTAATCCCGAATCACCTCACTACGCCCTCACCACCGCTCCGTATCCTCCTTCTCAACCTCCTAACCCTCACCATCCCACCTTTGTCCTCCCGAGAAGATGATTTCCTGCCTCTGATCCACCAAACCTGGGACATCACAGTCTACACCCTCCTCTACTCGCAGACATCCTCCTTTGGCGAAGCAGACAACAACGACATCAACGTCAAGATTGCCGCCGCAAAGGCACTGAAGACTATGTGTCTCTACGCCGGCACATTTGTCCGCGGCCGTTGCATCAAGGTTTGGGAAGGCCTGAAGAAAAAGGGTGGTGTGTGGGAATGGAGCGGTGGCAGGGGAAGGGAGAGGTTGCGGTTGGAGTTGGAAGGATTGTTGGAGGGGATGGTGTTGGCTGGGGCGGAGGAGGATGTTGTGGGGGGTATTGTGGAGCTGGTTGGGAAGGGGCGGATTGCGAGTGGGAAGGTGGAGGGGTTGAGGAGGGCGTTGAGGGAGATTGGAGGGTGGGTTATCTAGGGTAAGAAGAGAGATGTAGTGCTTTTGTGGTTGGATTGAAGTCGTTTGTGGATTTAATGAGTGCCAAGAAGCGGAGGGTGTACAGCTCGAGCGGTGATGTGTAATGGCTCAAACTTGTCAATGACACACTTTCCAGAGATGTCGCGGTGAAATTCGTGGCTAATTTTATGGAGTGGTGGATAGTTACTGGCTGTGTTTGACGGTCGAGGATCCAAGACTCGTGGATGGACTAGTGGGGTCCCACGGTCATGATGATGTTGGTGGTAGTGCTTTGCTTACGGCAATGCATATGAGCTACAAGTGCAAATAGAAATGAGCATTTTTAAAAGCTCTTCAACAACGATAGAAAGCCATTTAGAAGTCAAAATTAGCTCCAGACCTGATTGTACATGTGAAGTATGTATATTTGCGGACTTGATTTTACACATACACAGAAAGTGAGTGGGGGAATTTTATACATCATGTGCGGCATTCCATTCTAAACATAATGTGATTGTACCGGCCATGACCATAGTTAGTTAACTTGTACTTATATTCGTATGTAACTCGAGCTTGATGAAAGAGAGAAGATTCAAGAGCATAATAATTGATGTGTATAAAGTGATTGGGGCCGGATTTTTATACATTATGTGCGGCATTTCATTTTATGCATAATGTGATTATACCATGACTATAGTTATATAACTCATACTTAAATTAAGTAGAGCATTGGAAGAACGGCGTGCTTAAGTAGCTAACCAGCGTCGAGGACACATCCACAGTAACTAGGCTAAATCTATGCTTTTGACAAGTTAACAGGCAAATTCGGCATGAAGTTCAGCCCTTTGATACAAATCAGGTCTTGTGGTTTTGATTTCCCTTTCTTTACCTGTACTTGATGTAACTCAATACGAAACCCCATTCACATCCCACTTGCAGTAGATAGTCAATTGAATACGTACTTACTTCTCACTATCCTCACAAAGATTGCTAAAAATAACTTTATGTGTAAAATGATTCTATTTGCACTTGTAGCTCATATGCATTGCCGTATTTGCTCTTCTTAAACCACCTAGCCCTCAACTCAGCGTCAAACCAAAACCCTTTAAATACTTCTGACTATAAAGAAAAATCATCACCAATCCGTATCTAGCCTTCCTCTGCTTTCATTTACTCTTCCTGCCCATCGGTCTCCCATTCCGTTCCCCAAACTCTCGATGATAACTCCATTTCATCTGGCTTCAGTTAGTACATCGGGCTCTTACTTTCTTAAGTAGATGCCATACCTTCCATGAACTCGCCGAGCTTCTTCATCCTTCGGTCAGATCCTGCCTTCAGCTCTTCCTTCTCCCGCTCCAACCTTTGGATCTTTTCTTCAGCCTCACCGAGCTTCTTCATCCTTCGATTTGATCCTGCTCTGAGCGCTTCTTTCTCCCGCTTCAACCTTTCGATCTTTTCTTCTGCGGCCTTGAGCTTTCGTTGTAATTCTAGTGCTTTTTCCTCCGCGAGCTGCACCTGCATTGCTTGCTCCTTCCATTCTATGATTTCTGCCCGAGTCACGAATTCTTCCCTGTCGTGTCGTACTGGAGATGGTTTGGGAGCGATCTGCTTCTTTTGTACAGCTTCTGGGCATCTTGTTTGACCGGAGTCGTTTTTTGCGGTCTTTGGCGGAGTACTGTATAACGGAGGGCGCGAGTCAACCTTTGCAGTTTTCGGGCTGCTATACGGTGGCGATCGACAAGGGAACGGTACCGGAGGAGAAGAAGGTAGAAGAGAAGGACTGCTCGAAAGGAGCTTCTTGCTGGAGGAAGGAGATGGGTAAAGTCCCGAGCGGACTGTCGATGATGAGGCGGATGAGCGAAGTGTTCTGGGTGGTATTGGTGGTGATGAGGGAATGTTGACTGGGTCTTCTTGTGTTCCTTTACGACGCTTTGGCGGGTGTTTGATTGGTTCCTTGAAGGGGCTTCGCGAGCGGTAGTTTGTGACCATTTTGAGGGACTGGTTGAGGGACGGGTGGTTTGGAGGGGGGATGTTTGTGCTGAGGAAGTGATGGTTGTGGAAGGCGCATCCGAATCTAAAGAGGAAGGAGCTCATTCTCGATACGACTGAAGAGGAATGAGAGGAATGCTAGACCGGGACCTCCGAGTCGCGAATACAATGAACACTCAAGTCATCACCAATTCCTCATGGCTCGGAACAAATTCCAAGCAACAACGGAAAGCGCTACAGAGTCATTAATTGTAGCGACATCGCACCATATCCGAACCAAACTGCTTACTCAGTCTGCAAATGGAGTCGGTTTCTGAGACTCGATCGACCAACTCTTCGTCCAAAGCCTTAAGCTCCGCCTCCAGATTCTGGAAGATATTCAGCAGCGGCTCTCTATTTTCCTTGATCGCAATCTTCCCAATCTCCATCTCCAGCCTGCCCAATGCATACGCGATACTCTTCTGTTTTGCATGCAAGATTCGCATGTGACTCTCCTGATCGATTTTCATCAACTCCATTTTTATCTTTGTACTTTCATCCTCTAGACGTGTGCGGAGACCGTCTGCAAGGGCATCTCGTTGCGTTGTTGCTTCGGTGAAGAGCCTCCGCAATTCCAAGAGAAGGTCCAGGTTTGTAGGTTGCTGTCCGAGGTTGGGCCTGGAGTATGTTAGATACACTTTGGAGTATTCATAACAGTGGTAAGTCCCACATATTGCCTTCATATGGCGAGTTGATGTTGCTCGAAAAGTGTTGACGTTGCGGAGTTGGAGTTCATCCGAATTACTTCCGTATTTGCTGCCCTCCGCACCTCATCTTCTGATTGGTCCAATCT
Source organism: Ascobolus immersus RN42 (assembly GCA_003788565.2). NCBI lineage: Eukaryota > Fungi > Ascomycota > Pezizomycetes > Pezizales > Ascobolaceae > Ascobolus > Ascobolus immersus. The sequence goes on along the minus strand of ML119646.1, from coordinate 815,173 downwards.
CCGCACCCAATTCGCCAGCCAGAATGCCACGCCAACCTTAATTGCACTCGAGCGACGTCACCAAAACACCAATCTCGAATCTCCACCGACCCGACCAATTCACCCCCAATACAACCCCATCACCACCGACCATGGCCCGCCCAATGCCCGCCTCCCCCTCCACCGTCGCCGCCACCAACCTAACCCGTCTCCTCTCCCGCCTCTCGCAACGTCTCGGCGCCACCTCCCCCACCACCTCCCCCAACCCATCCCTCTCCACCCTCTCCCTCTCCTCCTCCACCACCTCTCTCTCCTCCCTCAACTCCCTCACCAGCGCCCCAATTACCCCCTTCGAGCTCCAAAAACTCCACCAAAACCTCGAACACGCAAAATCCCTCCTCGCCCAACTCGAAAAAGGCATTTCCGCGCAAGCAGACGGGTTGCGCCTCCGCGAGGACTGTGTCAGATGGCGAGGCAGCGTGCGGGATCTAGAGGAGAAGCTGTGGGTGTTGGAGGAGCAGGAGAAGAAGGAGCGGGCCGAGCTGTTGGAGGAGGATGAGGATGAAGATGAGAGTGACGAAGAGGTCGAAGAGCCAACGAGACCGACCGTCTCTATCCCAGAGTCGCAGCACCAAAGCGTCGCTCCACCAGTCGAGACAAAGCCGGAGCCGGAGCCACAGCCGACGCAGACCACCACGATGACCTCGCAGCTTCGCAATCGCAACAAGGCTCCCGCTACCACTTCGAAGACTGGCCTTGCCATCACACCTGCTGCCATCCTCGAAGCTCAGCAAAGTGAACAAGACGCGCTGACAGCGGAGTTGGTCAAGATGGCGCAGGCGTTGAAGCAGAGCTCGATACAGTTTGGGCAGGATTTGGAGGATGAAAAGCCGTTGTTGGAGCAGGCGGTGGAGGGGCTGGATAAGAATATGATGGGGATGGAGATGACGGGGGGCAAGATGAAGGTACTGAAGAAGGATCAGAGTTTGGGGTTCTTGAGGACCATGATTAATATGGCTGTTTGTGTGGCGCTCATGTTGGCGATATTGTTGGTGCTGAGCTTGCCGAAACTGAGGTTCTGAGGGTGGTAGGGTACTTTTGCTGGTTTGTTTGGCGGACTGGTAATATAGATTTGGATTCCATCGGACTTTGGCTCGAGACGTAACTTTTACCACGAAGAGCAATCATCAACGGCTATATCCAAAACTGCACAACGCCTACGAAGTATTCGCCATGGAAAGCCATCGTCCACAGTGAAGCTGCTATTCGTGATAAATTTGCGAACAGGGAAGGCCGTTGAGCACAGTCATGAGTCGTCCTTTGCCCATCTCTCAAAATATATATTAGGAGAAGGAGTACTAGTCCGAGCCATAAGGTAAAGAAAAGACAGCATCAAGAGCTAGATGTACAAAGCTGCAGCAATAAGTGTTCGAGGGCCAAACGCCCTCTACTCACTGCCGATCCCACCTAGTGTGGGAGTCGAACTGAGGCCCCTTACCCAAGAATTTCGTAGAAACTCGTAAACACCAACACTCAACTGTTGGGTTAGGGACCCCGCTACGAGATTCAGTAAGACTAATAATTATCAGACAAGTTATTGCAAAGGCCGCCGTCAACTTGAAGCGAAAGCCGTTCGAAGCTTCCTACTTCTTATGAGTTTCTTTCTTTAGTGTTTACAAATCTCATCCACAACTCTCCTGCTTTATACCTTCTAAAGACACCAAACAAGCAAAACACATCCCCACTTTACCCCCGACACTCGTTACAACCCTCCAAACGTCCCACACCACGCCATGGCCCCACCTCGATGGCTCCCCACAGAAGAAGGCATCCGAAAGGCAGCCCAATCACTCATCCAGTCCCATCCCGAAGTCCGCTGCTTGCACTGCCATTGCAAACACCCACGAACCCAACATTCACACGGGCAAGACCCACTGGCACCACTACTCCCCTTCTACGAGGATATAGCACACGTAGTTGTTGCCTCAGGAAAGACTTATCGACGCCGACTATTCGCCTGTACAAATTGTGGTGCCGAGCACGACTGTCTTGCACTCCTGAACGCCTATCCGCATCTCTTCGCTGCTCAACCTCCTGGAAGAGCTCCACCAGATGAAGATCACGAAGAGTCGAGCAAACAACACACTCTTGCACTACCCCCTCGTTCCCAACCTTCAGAACTCCTGGCATCACCTCCAGATGGCATCACAGCTTCCCCACCAAATACTACTTCCACAAAGCTCAAGGCTGTCAATGTCAATCCATCAACATCCCGCATCATCGACGACCCATCCCTCAAGACTCAGCCGAACCACGACCTCAAAGCCAATTCTGACGACCTACTCAACCTCCTCGCTCAGCAAACCGCCGAATACGAGCAGCTAGAGTCCGACCACGATGCGCTCTTTGCTGCGCATCGGAAAGAGGTCTTGCAACACAGATTCGAACTTGATGAAGTGGAGCAGGCATGCCAAGTCAAGGTGGAGGTTCTGACAATGGTCAATGAAAAGCTTAATACGAAACTGGTGAGGGAGATGTTGAAATGGAGGAGGGAGAAGAGGGAATTGCTGGATGCGATGGAAATGCTGAGGGGAGGTAAAGGCAATGAGGGGAAACTGTTTACTAGGGATGATAACCGGGATATCGATGGGTATTGGAGTGCATGAAGATGCCGGTGGAAACGGGATGAATGCTGCTCATGCTTGAAGAGTACCACTGCCATCATTAAAAGCGGTCGGAGTAGCTCGTATTAGAACGCGCATTTTGGTATACCAGCATGAATTTTTTCTTTTCAAATGTTCTACCTCTTCTGTTTACCGTTTCTACGAAGTAGGTGCACCTCATGTCCTCACTTCTGCACGATAGTTGCCTCGACAACCGAGCTCCACGTGCTCGGTGCCAACCCACAACAAGCGACGGACCTCCTTCCATATTCGCCAGTGACCCTCACCTTCCCTTTCAATTTCCCAACAATGCCGCCAAAACCAACTTCGCCGCCACCTTGGCTTCCACAAGACGAGCCTCTTCGACGTTTCCCTGAATTGGTTATTTCCGAAACGGATATTCAATGCTGGGATAGCATCTGCCGAAGAGGCAGCAGCATCAAAGGCACCGGCCGAACCCTGACTCCCGAAATCAGAATGACGACCTTCCGACCCCGAAACCGATCACCAGCCACAAAGTACCAGAGACGAGTCTTCGTTTGCAAACGGTGTCTCGTATGGTTTTCCTGCCAGGAGCTGTATCGAGCCTATCCGCATCATTTTGAGGATGTTCAGCGACGCCCTCCCGAACCGGTCCCACAAAGCTCGACCATCTCTTCCATACCATTCTTCAAACATGCCACAACCCGACTCCCAGGAGAAAGTCAGACCTCTACTCCAGAACCACCATCCACATATCACGCCCCAGCCGTGTCCACAAAGCCATCGATACAGGACCCCGAGGCGCAAGCTTCCGAGTCGCAGTCCTACCCGATTGAGGCCAACTCCAGCACCATTGACGGGACCACCCACCACCTAGAAGCCTCGCCAGCTCGCACAACGACTACTCCACAGTCATCATCATCTCAACACACCAGTCAACCGTCCCATCTCCAATCCCTCCGCCAATTCCCCTACGCTTCGCCCTCTCGGACCACATCTTCTTCACCGCCTCGACAATCCCGTCGCCGATCGAGTTCCTCATCCACCACAACACTAAACGACGCTCAATTGGCATCTCCGACCCGAACGCATTCCGAATCGTCAGAGCCATCCACCCCCGTCTCACTCGGTCAGCTCCACAGGATGAAGGAGGATTACTCTGCCAAGATGGTACAACTTCAGGCAGACAACCAGATATTAGTAGCGAGATGCGCAAGGCGCGAGGTGGAGATGGAGTCGCTAATGAGAAATAATAAAAGGTTGAGGCTTGAGAAGGAACACGGGCCTAAAAGAAAGGCTCAACGGCGACGGATTGTGACGGTTTGAGAGCGGGAAGAACTTGAAAGCTCTAATATTTGTCGGTGCAGTTGTTGGAAGAAGTGCTCGAGCAAGGCGGATATAAATGCCGTAATACTCGTCATACGGGGAGGTATGTAAAAGGAAATAACTCCGGTGCATATAGATTTCTAACCCAGAGCTAGAAATATTTCAGGAGAGAGAACAAGGAGAAACGACAGTGAATGATGCAGTTTAGATGAGAGGATGTCCTTACTTACTGACATGCCCAATTGCAACCTGATACGGAACCTTAAGCCCGTCAAGGGAAGAGAAAAGAGATCTAGATCCTTCATACAATTCCAGGTGGTGCAGACTGCGTGCTTGATCAAGGGACCTTTTTAATTTCGCGCCAAGAGCGTGCGCGGACTGTCAGCCTGAGCTTCGCCTGAGAGGATTTATAATTTCTGAAGCCCCCATCATGAGTTATAACTGGGCTCCTGCGCCCTCTTGGGTATCGCAAGTGTAACCTCAAGCTAACACGACCATGGAGCTTCTAATATTCGATCTCACATCAAGCTTTAGTTTGCCTGATATGATACAACACTGTAAGTACTTATAAATTCTGGTTTGACACCAATGGTTGCTTTCTTACGCCCGTTTGACTTTGACTGCCAGTACCCAAAGCTGTGAAATGTTCAAAAAAAGTTGGATCTACATCCCTCTCTGAGAGGCCAGCCGGTGCGAGCTGCGTGCAGAGTCAAGGGGCCTTTTAAATTTCGCTCCAAGGGCGTGCGCAACACGTTCGACTGGGTCTCAAGAGAGGTGGTAGAAGCACGTGCTTCTACCGGGGATTGTACTGGAGCTCTTGCACCCTTAAAGGTACCGCAAGTGTCGGCTCAAGCCAATCCAACCATGTAGTCCTAATACATTAGGCTTCGATCTTAAATACTTCGGAAGCGCTGCTTGAAGCATCACTCTATTCTGATTATATTCGCCTCCAAGGTTTGCTTTCTCATGCCAGTTGACTGCATAAAATCTGTAAAATATTCAAAAGAATTAGGACTACATCCATCTCATAGAAGCCAGGTGGTGCGATCCGCGTGCAGAGTCAAGGGGCCTTTTTAATTACGCTCCAAGGGCGTGCGCAACACGTTAGACTGGGTCTCAAGAGAGGTGATAGAAGATTGTACTGGAGCTCTTGCACCCTCAAAGGTACCGCAAGTGTCGGCTCAAGCCAATCCAACCATGTAGTCCTAATACATTAGGCTTCGATCTTAAATACTTCGGAAGCGCTGCTTGAAGCATCACTCTATTCTGATTATATTCGCCTCCAAGGTTTGCTTTCTCATGCCAGTTGACTGCATAAAATCTGTAAAATATTCAAAAGAATTAGGACTACATCCATCTCATAGAAGCCAGGTGGTGCGATCCGCGTGCAGAGTCAAGGGGCCTTTTTAATTACGCTCCAAGGGCGTGCGCAGTACGTCAGTCTGGGCCTCAAGAGTTGGAACAGAAACTGGAGTTTCTACCGCGAATTGCACTGGAGTTCATGCGCTCTCAATGATACCGCAAGTGGATGCTCCAGCCAACACGACCATGTAGCCTACGATACTGCATATTGTAATGTCATGAATAGGTCCCAAAGGCCGCACGTTAAGTAAGGCACTCGAGAAAAAAAGCAAAATAATAGCTCGATACAAAACGGGGCCGATAATATTTGTTTTATTTAAGGTGACGAAGGGCAATAAAACTAAACTGGGATTTTCAAATCTGTGGAAGAGGTATAATGAAACGAAATGAAAACTACATCATATCAAAGACAAATTCATACAGCAACGACAATTTCAACGTTCCCCCATCCGAAAGAAATAACCTTAAGAAGCAACAACGGCACAAACGAAATTTGGAGCCTCAGATGTAATTCGAACCCTCGCCCCACTTGGGTTTGGCATTCTCCTTCTTTGGCTTCTTCTCCTTCTTGGGCTTTCCATCCTCGGTACCTTGTCCTTCTGGCAAAACATCCTCTCCGGGATAGATATCCGCAAAGATATCATGTCTCCAGTCCCTCTCCCTATTATACTCCATTCGCCTTCCTACGAACTCCCCATAGAGATTGCTGCTCGCATCTGGTACCTGCTCATCAATCACCGGCCGCTCCCCATAGACCTTGTCCATCCATGCAAGAATCATGTCGATACCAGCACTGACACCAGCAGATGTCCACACGTTTCGGTCCTCAACCCATCGTGCCTTCTTAATCCAGTGTGTCTGGTTGCTGAAGGGTGTCACTTCCAACCAGGCTGCTTTGTTGGTGGTGGCTTTGTACCCATTCAGTACGCCGGCGCGAGCAAGAATGCCGGAGCCGGTGCAGATGGAGAGGAGGTACTTTGTCTTTGGGGCGTAGTTGCGGATGAAGTCGATCACCTCGGGCATGGTATTCGGGTTTCTTGTGCCGAGACCTCCAGGGACAATGAGGACATCGAGGTTATCAGGTGGGTTGCTGAACGTGTGGGTTGGAAGAACTCGTTGTTCGAAACGGAGGTTGTCACCGGGAAGGAGCATTGCAGGGTGGAGAGGCCGGTTGGAGACGGAGGATAGGTTGCTTGCAAGAATGCTGAGGTTCAGCGGAAGCTGTTGGGCAAGAATGTTGAGTGCATCCATGGGGCCGAAAACATCAAGCTGTTGGAAGGATGGGAAGAGAATTAGGCCGAATTGGAGAGGAACGTTTGTGGGACAAGGGGTCTTGTTGGGTGGATTGCAGTAATTGTCTAGCAAACTGATTAGTTGGGCCATTCTATGAAAAACTCGTCATCCCCGTACCTGATGCATCGTCTCTGTTGAGGAGCCGGTCTGGCGTAAGAAGGCCGGCGCTCGCTAGCGAAGCAAAAGAGAAGTAAAGAAGCACGAATAACTTTGGTTGAAAATGCATTGCGAGTGTTGCTTTGAAGTGGAATTGTTGATCGATTAAAGTGTGCTTGGAAAAAGAGCAAGCTTTTCGCCTCTTTGGGAATCGGGGAAGAAGCTGTTTCGTCTTTGCTGGATGATTCCTTCAAGGCATCCCAAGGTCATTAAATAGTGTCGTCGTAAAGCTTGTTGGAATACATTATCACCGGTACCTTCGTCCGATGTTAACCCCTTGCATGCGGTTCGGAGTGTAAAACATTAGCAGTGTGTAACTGCTCGACCCTATAAGAACATAATCCACAGGCCTTCTGCTTGTAATTCTGACAGATGATCAGTGCTCGATCCCATTGAATGGGGATAAACTTGCTCATATGTACCTGTAATATGTTTAATGCTCTCACTTCACATCCAGCCGTCTACCGTTCAATCCTCTTTGATGTTCGATGTTCCTTGTGACCGCAATCGACGGTCGGAACCCGTGAAGGTTGGCATCAACAACAATACTGTCGGATTGAAAGATGATCCGAAATTGCGGTGTGGTTAATGCGTGGTTGTGAGGACGCAGTTGGAAATCCGGAATCCGGAATCACTGGCGAGCGAAGACCGCAAAAAAAAGTCTATCGAACCAGTTAGAGCTCAAAATATTTACAATGCGAAAGCTGGAAAGACTCACCAGCAGGTAGAATGTTCAGCCCAGCACTTGTACTCGAATACTGGTCGTTGCCTACGTCGTGACTTTGCTCTCGAAGTACGTTCATGTCATCTCTCCCCACGTTCCAACAATACGAACCTTAATTGCTGCCCCGCATAAACGCCCGTATTCCATTACAAAGCCGTGTAGTAGAGCACCGTACCACCTTATTGAGCAACTTAGAGCAAGTTCAACGCCTTACAGGGATCGTTACTGTGGTTTGGTCGAATTGTTGACATTATATAGCCGCATTGACCCGCCGTAAGCCACCGTGAGTCGCAAAGTGTGGAGTGCATTTGCGAGAGATATGTATGCAAGGCGTAGATTGTCACACGGTAACACATGTAGGGCTTTGCGAATTGCGACATACCGGTTGTCGTTCTGGATTCGAAGCTGTACTCTGATCGGTGGTTAGCGATGGAACTGACGCTGAAGCTCGATGACATACCCTCATATTGGTGCTTGGTTGTAGGCCTTCTGCTGGCTACTATGCTGGAGGTGGATGATCGAGAGATACATGTGTATCAGCAACTCCAAGTTCCGTCCCTCTCGACAAGCTTGCAAGCAACACGAGTTTACGTACTTCTTTGTACAGCCAAACTGTCCCTGAGTGCCAAATCGACCAGTACCTTTTGCTGTCGGATACCGGAAGGGTCACCCAAACATGATTCGAAACCGATTTGCAACCGGCGGGCCGCATAACTGTTGTATCAAGTACACTGCATCAGTATCCTCCCTCCCATCAAAAGCCTGCTGCCACTTTCCGTGCAATATTAAGCCGAAGGGCATCCAACCCTCCGATTTCGCCATTGCATATTGCGGACCAAAGTTCTTCCACTCGGATCTCGCAATCTCGTTCTTCCAACGGCATGTTCCCGACAATTTGTGATGATGCAAGAAAGCGTTGACACTTTGCTGGACGATAACGCCGGTAAAGGTGGAGGCTGATGGAGGAGGTTGTTGGGAGTTGGGCGGGTGGCTTCTGCAGGGAAGCTTCGAAGGGGGCGGAACAATCTCCGAGTCGGTTGCGCCATGACATCTGTGTCAGCACGAACAGGGGAGCTAACTCGAAGAGCTTACCCTTCTGGTTCAATCAGTACTGGCACGCAGTGCACGTTACAATATTCATCTGGCCATTGAGAGGTAGAAGAAGCACTCGGTCTTACACGTAATGAATGACGAAGAAGTCAAGTTTATTGATTATAGTACGATGCAAAGACTTCGACCGAGCTGCAGGTAAGACTATCAAAACGTCACGGTGCCTATACACGTAAGTACTATGCATCATGGCACGTACCGACGGAAAAGGTGTGATAAAACATGATTCTGGGATAGAAACCTTACTGATATTTGCTTCGTTTCTTAAACGCTGGACGCCCAAGCGAGTCGCTATGCTTTCCAATACAAAACATTCCATCCAGTCCCATATCTACCACCAAACCGGGAACTCTTCTCCAGATTTAGATACAAGCTTTGCTTCTCCAGCCCCATCGCCGGTTGCTCTCAGAACCTCAAACACTTCCTTCCTCACGATGTATCCGTTGGGCTCCTGTCCATCTTCCTTTGAAAGACTATTTCACAGACAAGTTAGCAGAATGCACGAGGACAGGGAAGTCCAACAGGGACTTACCATTCGTTCTCTTCTGGTGTTCCATAGTAAGCTGGCAATCCTTCGACGTCAAAGGTAATAAGCGGAGACAGTTTGCGCAGGTAATCAACGTTTCCATAGTCTACCTCTTGGTACATGCTTCCGTCGTCTTCGGAAGGCAGTTTGATGTCCAAAGCAAGATGCAAGAATACCATTACTGCTGCCGTTTTCTTCTGAAAGATGCCACAGTCTATCTCCACCCGGTCGTGCTCCCAAATATCCACGTCCTTCCGATGGCCGTTGGGGATGTAATCAAACTTGACTACTCGATAGAGAGTTACCTCAGCCATAACCGTCTCTGGTTCCAACACGCTCGGGCTCAAAGTATTCGGCATTCGTCGCTTTTTGGGGCTCGAAACGTCGAAGTCGGAAGAAATTCCTCCGATTGGTCGCTTTTTGGATGCTTCAAAGGTTGCAACCTGAGCAGCTTCGCCGAATACAGTATCGCCGTGCGGGATCTGAGCTTTCGAGGCGGGGTGGAAGAAGAACTTCATGACTGAAACTTTGTAACAACCTGGGGAACCAATGACTCTGCATCACGAGTTTGTGTTAGAAGGCCGAATTCCGTAGACAGTGAGATGGTAAGGTTGACGTACCTATTCTCAGGGTAATCGTCCATGGTTAAGCACCCGTCCCTGTTGCAGAACACATATTTGCCAGTGTTCAACCAAGCTTCGACCAACCCAGCGGAATACTGCTTCTCCAGCTCATCAATTGCATAAGCATTCGCATCAAGGAGCGACTCAAACACGGCATGGATCGTCGTGTCTTCTTTGGAAACGAAGCTACCGTAGTTTCCTCTTTCAGTTGAGCTCGCAGTAACAGTGTAAGCCCATCTTGCTGGCGGAGGGCGTTCCGAGGTTGATGAGGTGTCTGGTTCATCGTCATTTGTTTTCGACTGCTTTGCGACGTTCCAGGGAACTAAATCCCTTCTTCTCCATTCGCTGGGAGAAAACACTTGGGGAAGATCGGAGGGCATGCTGATTTTTGTGGTTGATGCCGGTCTTTGACAGAAAGTGGAGATATGTAGAAGAAGAAAAGGGAAGGAGCTCGAACACTAGCGCGCTAACTTCTTGCGGCTAGCTCGTTACCATTATTGCAATTACTACCATTTTCGGTTTGAGGTCCCAAGCGATCAATCCATCTCTTCGTCAGTTTAGGCCAGTGTTCTGCGAAGAGGGTTATTTTGAAATTGTTACTAGTACTGCCTCCATAGTCAATCCACCCCTGTTTACTCCTTCTCGCCCCTCCAGAACCTGCTCTTCTTCGGATCCAACTCCACCTCCTTCCCCCCAATCTTGACCGCACTCCTTCTCCCACCCCTCTCCTTCTTCTTCCCCAACCCAACCAAACAACTCCCCCCCTCACCACATCCCCTCCCGCTACAAAACTCCGTACACCTCACACACCTCCCCCTTCCACACGGCTCCGCCACCGGCATCGGACTCGGCAGCAGTGGATGTGGACTAGGAGTCGGATGCAGGCTCGGTGAAAACTGCGGTTCTGACGGCGGAACATAGGTGCAGGTGTAGTACCCATTACCGTTGGAAGGGGAGATGGGGCTTTGGCAGCAGGTGCAGAGGATTCGAGTGTTGGCGAGGGCTTCGGTGCAGATGGCCAATACCGCGGGTGGGAGGTGTGGGTCGGGAGCCAGGGAGGTGACGAGGCGGGAGTCGGGAGGGCCGTCGTCGAGGCAGGGGGGGTCGAAGGGGTGGGAGGGTGTGATGGGGACGGGGGGAGGGGCTAATGTGGTCATGGTGATCGTAAAGGTTCGTGCAACTCTGGAACAGTGAGATATGTGTGTTTCTGTTTGGTTTGCAAGTGAAGGTTTGCTTTTAAGACGATGTAGTTTATTAGTACTGGAGAATTTATACTCGGGAAGATCACTTTTTGCTGAAGCAGAGTGTTGTACACGTCTTTCGAGTAGCAAACAAGACAGCATTGGCGAGGATCGTGGTTCCATAGAGTTCGTATAACGTTTGTGATGATGTAGGTTCGGACGGATTGATCGAGGCCCGTTCGCCTAACGAGCGTTGGGAGCTATATCGAACAGCCTCGAAGTTGTATAGCTGGAGTCGATGCACCAGTAGTGAGCATGGGGAATCGAAGCAAATGAAGGAGAACTGCCATCCAATTATATTCAGATATATCTACCGAAAATCCCATTAGTAACCCATATATGACAAATACTTCCCGCAATGAAACCCAACGACCGACACAATATTCACACCCATACAGACAGGGCCCTCACTCAAGAACCACAGGTTGGTCCTTTGTGCCATCAGTCCGTCTCTCGTCTCCAAACCAGACCTGCTTCACAATCTCCACCTGATTCTGATTCTTCTTTCCGGGTCTCTCCACAAACTCCATCTCCACTCCCTTGACTTCGTACCGTATAATCTTCAGGTTGATATCATATGCCCTATTGTCACTACCTCTAGGTCAGCGTACGTCCATACACCAGAACCAGCAGCAGTGGGAGAAGTGACTTACATCTCAAACTCTCCTCTCGCCAGTCCATCACTTCCAACATCCACATCGTTCACCTCAAACCCACAATCCTCATCCACGTCTAGCACCTCCGACACAATATGTTTCAGGGTCTCCTCCCTATTCCAAAAATACGTTTCTTCCGTCTGTTCACTATAGTCGCCATCGTCATTCTCGTCCTCCAGAATCGTAATGGTAGCCTTGTAAACCTGATGCTTCACAATCCGCGCCTCCTCGGCCTGAGTCTGCGGCGGCTCCGTCCTCGCCCGACTCGGAATAATCATCTTCTTCTTGACCTGCAACATGACGTTGTCGTCTCCTATGCTGTTGAACATGCGCAGACATCCGCCCTCGTCATAGTCAAACTCGCCGTTGCTTTCGAGGTCCGGTAGGGTGAAGCCGAGGTCTGAGAGGGTCTGCTCTGCGCGGTCGTTGGCGTCATTTACGTCTTCGAAGATGCCGAGCTCTTCTTCGGTGGAGTTGTCGCGGTCGGATTCAAAGTCTTGGTCGGGAGGAGAGGTGTGGAGGAGGACGGTGTAGACGTAACGGAGAGGCTGCTCGGACATGATGGATAGGGATAATGATGATTGATAAAGACTGCTGGATGGTGGATAGGTAGTCGACGGTCGCCGTGGCTGGTTGAGAGGTCGAAAGGCTGAGGTGCTATCTGCCTGGTGACGATGATCTTGATGGTGGGGTAGCGGGGCTCGTTTCGTTTGGCGAGATTCAAGTGATCAGGCGAAGGAATTCAATGGTGCTGTCTGCGGTAGCCGAGTAAAGTGGCCATCAACGCAGGGGCTGGACGATAGCCTTTTGTAGTCGAGGCCTCAATCTATGGGTGAGGCCATAGTGGGGGTTTATCGGGGTTTGAAAGGAATTGGTGGGAACTGGTGGTGGGAGCCTAGTTAATCATCTCGCTAACCAGTAGGGAGGTGAAGGGGGATTGAAGAGAAGGTTGGGCTTTGTCGGTCAACAGGCAACCATGGTTAACAGGCACTAAGGTAAGGTTCGTACTTGGCGGAGAATTAGTGGTCATTTTGTGGGCAAACTGCGAGTTAGCATGATTTAGTAGCCACTATAAGATTGGGGGTCTGAAGATTAGTGCGGGATGGTAGATTGAATTATCGATCTCAGATTGCCATGTTGCCCAAATTAATATACTTGGTGGACTCGGTGTAGAGTCCAATGCATTGGAAAGAGCAGTTTAAACAGGCACGAGACACCTTAAACAAGGAAGAATACCTCAAATCCCTGTCCACTAAACAGCCAAACTACACAGCTTAGAAATGTCATCATGCTTTATGATTAGGAACTACTACGCAATATACGTAATATGCAGAATAAAGAGGATCTGAACAGGGTAACTGATCATTAGCAATGGTGAAGAGAATACCGAGGAATAGAGGGCCAGATAAAGGGAGACTTGTGCATACATGCATGCCTTAGAATTGTTTTCTAACAACGCAAGAGAATCCGAAGAGCAAAAATGAGGAAATCTTTTACAAAACAACAGAAAGCAAACGAGATAATATGTAGAATAAAACAGAAACAAGACGACAAGGCATCATGAAGACAGAGATAACGAGGATGGGTGGTTAGAGCGACACCAAATACAACACCGAGTAGTAAAGCTGGACGGGGAATTTCAGCCAGTCTTGTAAATACAAAGCATGCCCAGTATTGCTACACCAACCCACAATGAACTTAGAAACGACAAGCATAGAAGCTATGAGCAAACGTGCAAGCATGATTGGGAAATAAACAAACAGAAGCAAACCGGGAAATGACTGAATGACAAAAGAAAAGGGGAGTGAATATACAAAGGAGCAAACAAAGTAAACGAAACAACAGTCTCCCCAACTAAATACCCTCCATACGCCAGTCTTCGAACGCAAAATATATCCACATGATAAATGCAGCATTAACAAAACCTGCTCCGAGTTAAACAAGAGAGGAACCACTCGGACCGGACAGATGAAAACAGAAATCTACACCAAATGAACAAATGAAACCATCATCCTCCAATGAATAAGGAATTAGAAAAGACGTAGTATATCATCACTTGCGGTTGGCCTTCTGACCCCACCCTTGTGCGGCCTTCTTTCCTTTGGTCTTCGGTTTGGGTTGATCCATATGCTTGTGCCCTATTTCCCGAAGTGCATCTCCATTTTCCCACTGCAAGCACCTAAAGTTTGGAACGTTTGCGGGGTCTGCAGAGCTCGTAGCCTTCGACTGGCTTCTGGTTGAAAGAATGGCTTCTGAGCCGGAACCGGCTGCCGCAAGGCGATCGATAAAAGCTTGCAGGTACATCTTGCGATTTTGCATGCCCTCAACGATCTTTTCCTTCAAGTTCTCGAGCTCTTTCTTCAGCTTGTTCTCACGGACACCACGTTGCTCCAACCATTCCAACAGAGCTGCTAGTTCGGTTGGATCGTCATAGTAAGCCCACTGGTGAGCATTCTCAAGACTCGTTCCGTTTTCATCCTTGAGTTTGCGCTCAACCATGTTGACATCAAGATTGGTCTTGTACTGCTCACTCGGTTCATATCCTTCAATGAAACCATGATAGTCATCTTCGGTGAGACCTTGTACCCAGAGCACACCGTTGGCATACTTGGCTTCGGCAGTGGAGCTTTGTGGCAGACCACCATAAGGCATTCCGTTCCGTTCGAACCACCAGTAGCGGTTGTAAAAGCGATCAGTGCCGAGCATACGCAATCTTGAGCAATCGGCTTCCCTGAGGTCGTTGTCGATCGTCCTAATCTCCGCCTCTTGCTCATCGATCTTTGCCTTGCATGCTGCAATCTTCTTGAGGACTTTCTGGAATGCGATCTGGTTCTTGGTCTGCTTTGGAGCTGCTGGCACTGGAGTTGACTTCTCCTCCCGCTTCCGCTTCCGCAGGTTTCGAACCTTCTCATCCTCCTCGCCACTATCGTCTTCGGTGCCCATCTTCGTGTCACCTTCTTCGTCAAGGGCAGGGGTTGCGGCTGGGGTAGGCGATGCAGACTTGGGTTGGTTCTCGGGGAGAAGAATCTTGCGTTCATCCTCAAGTTGGCGCATGTCTTCCAAGCTACACTGGTGATTAGAAAACTATTGTCTGTATAGTTGGGTATAAACTTACAGGGCTTTACGGTTTCTCTGATGCTCAATCTTCTTTTTCCGCAATCCGGTCATATCTTCACTGCACTCCTCCATGTACCTACGCACCTTAGGCGTAGATGTGACTAGTCCAACCAGAAGGTGGAGGAGAAGAGCGCGAAGATTGACGTCCATTACTAGAAATTGTTCGCGAACCGTCTCTTTCGTAGCCGGCTTTCCCGGTGGTAGTAGGTGTTCGAGCAAGGAAGTAGCCATGAGAGAATAGAAACCGTCGAGAGATAGCCGATAAAGCAATCCGGAAACAATCCATTGCCATCCACCCTCTTGAAATTCCCGACGTTGTAGCAAAGAGATCCAATCGCTTCCTTCCTCCACCGGCAACTCTCCTCCTCTATGACGAACTCCGTTCGTGAGCATACGGTCGTGATCCAGATACGTCGGGCGAGCCGGCTGTGCCTCAGCACCTTCCTCAGTCTTGGGTTGGTCGGCACCTTCTACATCGCTTCCTTCATCATAGTATGGAAGCTCTGGGAGTGGGATTTCGACTGCGCCGTTCTCTTCGTTGACCAAGGCCTTCAACAAGGAACAGTGTACCTCATTGTACAACTCGCATTCCGTATCCACACTGCTAAATTGCAAGGCATCCGCATAATCGTCGAATGTAAACGAGTCCAAGTGGAAAGTGTCGCAGAAGACGTTCAAGAAAACCCAAGTCTCCAGCATATATGACACGGTCCTATCTGCGAACCCATTAGCGTTGATGACGATTCCGCCATTGACGTTCGAAGGTTCAAGGAAATGAAGCTTTGGGCGAACATGGGTCGGCTCTTTGTAAGGAACATGCAAATCGTCGATCGGGTATTTGATTGGCGGTGGAGGCGGTGGTTTGACAACCTTCTCCTCGAGCTTGATGGGTTTGGCGTTGAGTTTCGTAGGCGTACCGGCGGTTGCCCATTCGGTCTCATTATCTGCTACATCTAAACTGATTAAAGTGCCTCCCGGAGCATTGAGCGTCTTATTCGCACCTGCTGCACCCTTTCCTTTAGGGGCCTTTGGAGTAGCTGCCTTCTTCGTGACCTCTGGTTTTGCCTTTGCCGGTAGCATAGCCTGCTCCGTCTCCTTCCTCTGCTGACTCGCCAGCTTCCTAGCTGCCGATGTCGATTGGCGCAACAAGCTATCTGGCACGTTTGTATCGATCTTGTAACGATGGGCGTAAGAGTCCTTTACTAGCCATGGTGCGCCGTTCCAAGCTTCTCTAGCAACCGTATTCTTGATGAAAGCCCTGAGCATAGCCTTGGTGAATATCTTCCTGTCTCGCTGAAGTGCGTTTTCTTCCACCTGGATGTCGTTCTCCGGGTCGCTGGCATCTATAACTCGAACCACATACCGAGCAAAGGCGCTTCTTTCGATCACATTGTTGAAAGGGTTTCGCATCTCCGGGAACCTGGTCTTTTCTCGTACAATAGCCTCGCATCGTTCGCCGTTCTCTAGTGTGACTGTAACTTGTTCGCCAGGGTAGAAGTCGGCTTTGAATAACTGGAGTCCGGGTCAGCATGGGCGGGTTACGCCTCCACTCCAGGCAAACTTACTTCGTAAATGTGGTCGACTAGAGGAATCTATTAGCATCCGCATATTTCGCACACCCCGCTGAGAACATACCAAGATTATCAACTCTAGAAATCGTTTGGAACTGAACCTTCCGCAGTATCGGTTCTTTGAGCGGCTCAGGAAAAGTTTCGTCTACCGTATTTGAATGCGCCGTCTTTGGAAGCTGTCAGTACCGACCCGAGAACGCCTTGTATGCAACAAACCTCGCTCTTTAAAGCTTCGAAGTATGTCATGTTGGAGTGACCCGTAATCTCGCATATGAACCGTTTCTGTATCCGACCATCAGTGACTGCCCAACAAGGCAATTGCGAGCGATCCGTACCTGCTTGTAGAACTCCAGCCTGAAGGGTTAGCGAGCCGTCCGAGAGGAGGAAGAGGATAATGATAACTCACCTTGCCAAATACGACTGATAGTCGGTGAAGATTTCCTGAGTCTCAGGAATCATCCATACCTAGTCGTAACGGTCAGCCCCACGTCCATTGGCGACAATGTTCAAGATGTCCCAATCACATACCTCTCTGTCTTCATCTTGAATCTCGGTGTGGATCCGTTGAACGGGTTTCCGCTTGAACAAAACCTATTGGCAAAAGTTAGGCGTTACGAAAAGCCCGATCCGTGTAGACCGCAGGTAAAACAAACCATTGTGGGGAGCTTCTTGTTGTATCAACTGCCAAAATATTGCTTCCGTGATCCTAAACCTGACTGACCAACCCGAGTGGTCCGCACCAACCGTACTCTAGCACTTGGATGTCGGGTTTGTCGCGTTCACGCCGTCTTTCCCAAAAACCAGTAATGGGTATCGTGATAAATGGTGGGCTGGTGGACGGGGAGGGGTTTGTCGTGGTGGTTTGAATGCGAGGAAACTGGATGTGTTTCTTCGCGAATGGCGGAACCCGTTGTGTGGTGGTGGATTGGCGGAGGTGAATGGTGGACAAGTTGGTGGTGGTGGTGGAGGTGGTGGATATGTGGAGGTGTAAGAATACAAGAAGAGTGGAGGATGAAGAGGAAAGGAATGGAGCGAGGAGAAAGAAAAGCCCCGAGTGCAGCCGAGAAGGGCGGTGTTGCTGGGGCGAGGAAAAAGTTGGGGTGGTTGTTGGGGCTGGAGCGGTGGGAATGCCGATGGGTCGAGCGACTGGTGAATATGTATATCGGAACAATCAGAAAAAGACGAACAGGCCGATACCCGAGTAAATATCAAAACACCAACGGCCGCAGTGGTTTGTTGTTGGCGATTGCGTTGTTCTTCCGCACAGAATGGGGCGTTGTCAGTCGGGCTATGGTGGAGGTGGTGGTGGTGAGCGGGCGTGGTTGAGGTGGTGGTGGTGAGAAGAGGAGAGAGGAGTCGGGTGTTGGGGGGAGGGAGAAGTGGACGTGGAAGGGAAGAGAGGGTGTCGAGGCCCGGCGCATGGTCTGGGCTTGGGCTTTTTTGGTCTGAATTTTTTCAGGTGTCGCATCGTCCCCCTCCGAGGGGGCAATCGTGTAAGCTGGTTGCTCGGGGAGGGGGGGGTTCGTTGCATAGGGCCGAAAGCGAAACTGCAAAAAACTGTTTTGTTTACAAAAGAAAGGACAAGAACGCCGCAGTTGCAGGGCGGAGATGATGATTGGGAAAAATGTTTAACTCGATATTTAAAATAGAGTCTTGATTGTTTAAGTTTGTTTTTTATTATACAGAGTATGAGGACGTCTTAAAACTCCCAAGCACTACCCTCGCATTGCATTGTCGAGGCCACTTCCCTTTGTTTCCGATACCTCGTAGTTGTCATGCTTCTGCATTGCTTCCGGTTTTCCGTTGGCCCACAGCCGCTGGGGTCGGGAGGAGGTCAGTCTTCCTGCCTTCCCTTGGGCTCATAAACGTGAGTAGGATGATCACGTGTCTATCTACAGTATTTTTTAACAGCGCACAAAACCGACCTCTCCCTTCTTTTCTCTCATCACCATCGATCGAAACGTCCTTGCGCTTTGATCTCTGCGCCATCATAAAAGTCAGGAATGTGCTTCCTTTCGCCATTCAGGAACAACGACATGTCAGAAGGGCCCTTATTTTCTTTTGCAACATTCCAGCTCCAAAAATAGTCTCTTTGAGCTATGACTTCACCCACAATTCTTTTGCTTTGGATGCGACAGTCATCTCAACCGAACGAACCGGACTTTACCGTGGACCCTACTTGGTTGACACTAGCACTGGCCATCTCATGCAGCAAACTCCAACTGCGCTCGCTAACAACCGACGAACGGCTTTCACGACACTTTTGGCCTCTGTCCTTTTACTGAACATTATGTTTATTCTGTAGAGGCATTGTTTGTCGTCCTTTACTCCTCTATCTCGTTCATATTATATGCGTCTGAATTACAAAGAAAACCGTTGGGGTATTAAAGAATGAGAAAAGGACGCCAAACACAATCAACAATCTCCTAGTTCAACAAGCGAACCACTACAGAATTCGCGAACCAGTGTCTAGCCTGCGGTCCATCCTCATCAATGATGATGATCTTCGAAACCCTCTGGATTTGGGTAATAAAACGCCGTAACACTATTCAACCGTCAGTATAACTTCACGCCATCACTCTGGAGTACTTACGCAACAATAAGGTAGAATATCACGCTCAAAGAGCCCTCCAAATAGTTCGTCTTCCTATCCCTGATAGCATTCCCAACTATAAGTACACCCAGGAAGTAAACCACCACCTGGAACAGCTCAAAGTTCAAATCCAACGGCTTTCCTGCGATCCAGCCAATAATGACAACCAGTGGAGCCACAAACAAAGCCGTTTGGATTGACCCACCCAGAACATGCGAGAGGGCAAAATCCATCGTATCTGCCGTACCAGTTAGAACATTTCCACCTTCAATCAAACCAGAAAGAACTCACTGTCCCATGCCTCGTTCATACTAGCGAAATGCTCGCCGACCTTCTCAACCAGAGGCACCAGAATCAAACCCACAAAGGCATCACTGATGTCCCTATTCAGTACCATCCAATGAATCTGGCTTACAAGGAACAATGCATGCAGAGTCACCAAGGCCAGCGCAACGACACACAGAAACAACGACTCGGCATCAGTCAACTTCTCCTTGACCTTGTCCTCGTAGTAATCCGTGCCATTGATATGACTCTTGTACAGCGCTCTGTCAAACAGAAAGTCTTGCGTCTTTAGCTGGAAAAGCATAAAGATGATGAAAGCCACAAGCAACAGCACCGCTGTGCTTCGGCTAACACTCAAGATATCTCTTGCCAGCTTCTCAGGCTCCACTCTTCCAGAGCTGCCAATGGAAGTGGCATATGCCGCTGGCATGAGAAGGCCGACTGCGCTAAGCAGGAGTAAGGAGCCACCCGTTTCGGCAACAATCTCGTCGAAGCGTTGTTCCCGGTGCCGGATTCCTCCAGCTACAAAGCAAAGACCCATAACGAGTGAACAATTCGTCAAGACACTTCCTAAAAAGACTCCCTGGATAACCTGGAACTGGTTGTCAAACAGCAAGACGAGAGTGAGGATGAGCTCTACGGCTGAACCCATTGACGTCTCGAACACTACACCCCAAGCAGGCCGAAGCTTTCGAGAATAGCTCATTGCAGCAAACGCTAGCCTGTAACCGCAATCAGTCCCCGAACCGATTCCTCCCCTTGTGAACCTTACAAGTTGGCCATTGGAACCATCGCCAGATAGTTCAGAATAAAGATGGCCAGATGGGCGTCTGGTTTCGCATAGTGCAATGCTATGCCCGCCGGTACGGCAGGCAGTAGTATATTTGATGCCATTCCTAGCTTGCAACTGCTTTCGAGGGCGAGCTTCCCCATCTTGAGGACGTTGAAGCCTTTGCGCTGTGGTCCATGGCTGTGGGTCGGGTGGATATCGACAAACTTCTCTTGAGCTTCCAGGCCGGCTTGATCAATATCGACGCCGGAGGGGGGGTTCTGGACCGGTGTCGTGGCTCCCGAAGTATGGCGTGTGGATGCTGTAGGGGTGATGTGCTGAAGGGCTATCGATGAGTCGGAGGGCGGATGGGGGTTTGCCATGCGTTGGTTGAGATGTCGGAATAAAGTTTCGGCCTTTTTGTTTGGGTGTTCAGATGTCCGTCAACCGTTGATCGTATGCAAGTGAGTGCGGGGATGCCGGCGATAGGTTGCGTGATGCTGAGAAACTCGAACTGAAACTTAATTCCTTCTGATGTCTGCCGGTCGTCTCCTCAAATACCAATTCGAAATCTTTCGGAAGTCGGGGTCCCCGTTCCTCCAAGGCCTCAATTCGCTTCGGTCCTGTCGTAACGATCTTCGCTAGCGTTGCTCTTCGGTTTGTAGACAAGTTGGTGTATCGATTCGACGTCAGAACTGCTCCGATTTTCGGTCAATCAAGTCTGGAGTCTCTCGGAATTTGATGTGCTCGTCTTTTGTATCGTTGTCCGTGAAGAGTAGCAGTGTCGGAGGTCCTTGGGGAACTGCATCTTGAAATTGACAGCAGGACTGTGAAGGCTCGGCACTGTTTTGTCTTCTCGCGGAATCAGCGTCTGTTTGGTGGAAATTGCGACAAGAGTTTTACCATGCGGAATGCGGTTGAATGTGATCTTGGGAGCTTGGACGACTGGGCTGTGCTTGACTTCTGAATGCGGACTATGTATTGACTGAGTAGGTACTATGGGTAGAGGTGGAAGTTTGGTGGTAGAGGTACGGAAGTGGAAAAGGGAGGAGTTTGATGGAGCTTGTTTGTTGCAAGAAGTGAACAGTGAAATGAGAAGAAGATGTGTAATTGTTTTGGTGGGGTTGTTCGCCTTCAACTTGTATGCCAGCCAGCATGTCCTAGGAGGGCTTGCTGGAGCGTAGGGTAACTGTAAAGCAGTTGCTTAACGTTAGGGTTAACTCACTGCAACATAACATGACCAGACTCTGGTGAAGTTTGATTTCCAAACTGGTCAACAGGAAGGCTTCACGGCGATATCAACTTTCAGCTAGATCACCAAGCAACAAATCACGTTCCCTCGCGTCTTCCCAAACATCAACCGAAAAAACGCCCTCCTTCTCGCAAGACCTGACATAAAAAGCGACGCAGAACTAACTACTCCCTTTACGAGCATTTCCGAGGAAAAGTGAATACGTCAGTCATGTCAAACAATCTCCCGAAATCAGTCTACATCGTCACCTCAAGCACTCAGGATACAGATGGGAGGCACGGCCATGAAGAAATGGAAGAGACACATGGCGTCTTCGAGTCTCTCGAGGATGCCAATGAACACGCAATCAGCCTTTTGGAGGACTACTATGATTCTGCGTATTCGGGTGTAGCAAAGGGCTTCATCGAGCGTTGGACGAAAGAGGAGTACATCCAGTACGATGATAATGGATGTTTGCTCATGGAGGAGTACCCCGAGGAAGCGTAAGTCTTATTCACATCTACTCCACGCGAAAATCTACTTACTGAGCTCGTCTGAAGGGACAACGACCCGTACAAGGTCTGGGTGACCAAGCACAGCATTATCCCCGCGAAGTCGAGAAAGAATTCATCACCAACAACCACCGAATCGAAAAAGCGGTCGAGCGATAGTATCGATCCAGAGATGGTCCCAGCAAAGCGATCCATGCCAGAGGAATCGATGGCAAAAGATAAGGACATCTCGGAAACCGAGCCAGCCACGAAGGAAGGGAATATTTGAGGTTAACTACCAAGTCAGGCAACGATTTGCTCAAAGCTTGGACATTGAACATCAATGAAAGTAGCAATATTTACCACATACATTTTTCGCCTTTACAAAATACATCAAAAGTGTATCCTCGCTTCCATCCCAAAGCGCAATGCGTGCGTGTTCGGTTGATCATTCGGAGGGTAGCGGAAAAATTACTGTCAAGCAGCAGTTGCAAGAATACCAGCGAATAGACAAAGGATAGACACTTTCTACAACTTTCACAGCGTTTTGAAAGCATGTTTCGCTATGCTTCGCTCGATATTTCCCAATGTAGAAATCTTCCAGAAAACGTTAGTTGCTTCCAGACCTTGGAAATCGCGTCTGCCCCAACTCTATGCATCTTTGACGCGGACATCACCACCCAACTGCGCCATAGGCATTCGAAGCCCAACTGCACATCCGAAGTGGTCAACGCAGAGAATCTACCATGGCGCCGGACTACGTTTATGTTGTTGAATCTACCTGTTTGGATACGGATGGCAAGTTCGGTGGTGGAGAGGAGGAAGAAGAACACGGTGCGTTTGAATCGCTTGAGGATGCAAATGAAGAAGCAATGAGAGTCATTCGGGAGAAATACGACTCTCCCTATCGAAAGGACAACTATATTGCCCGATGGCTCAAGAACGGAACGATAGCGTATGAAGATGGATGTTTGTGCATGGAGGATTATCCGGATTGGGAAGATTCGTAGGTGCTTCTGATTCTAGCTGGTTGTGTTCTAACCAGCGCCTCTCGCAGTGATGAATGGCCAATAAAGGTCACAGTTACCAAGCAACCTGTCACCGTTACGAGAGACTACCAGCCAAAAGAGGAGGACGAAGAAGAAGAAGAGAACGACCAGGCAGAGACGACGTGTGATGAGGCACCAGTAGCATCAAAGAAACGCGAACTCGAAAATCCATCTGATCTGCCACCTGCCAAACGTGCCTTTACGGAGCCGGTGAAGAATTCAGATGGATCAACGATCACAGCTCGAGATGTCTCGCTATATGAGTTTAGTACGACGTGGGATCTTCCACCAGCATCCGAGTTGCCTTTACAGAAACGAAACGGAAAGCTGTTTCTGACCAGGAATGCAGCAATTCGAACATTCTTTAAAGAGGTGCTC
Source organism: Ascobolus immersus RN42 (assembly GCA_003788565.2). NCBI lineage: Eukaryota > Fungi > Ascomycota > Pezizomycetes > Pezizales > Ascobolaceae > Ascobolus > Ascobolus immersus. Next base: position 792,048 of record ML119646.1, on the reverse strand, counting down.
GATGAGGAATTACCTCTCAATATTGGAGTTCCAGAACATGAGAAGGAAAAGGACATTGAGCTTAACGCTGAGAAGCTCATGGCACGACATGCACACGGAACTTTCTCGTTGGACAGACCAGGGGAGTTGCTTCGTTTCGACACTGTCGTCAAAGAAGGGTACGAAATATGATGCCCTCCAGTTCTCTATATTAAGATGAATGACTGACTGGTTTTATTTAGAGACAATAAAGATACCCATGTTTCAACCTCGCATTGGATTTCTAAGGTGCAACGCACAGTTGTGGTTAAGCCCAAGAACGGGCAGCTCGAGTATGCAATTCTGAGCACGGAAGGGAATGTTGAAATCGAAGACTGGTCAGGGAATCTTACAGCTTTGGGCTTTGACACTGATGCATTGCTGAGACACGAAGAGGCAAGAAACAGTGCTGCTGGGAAGTCTATGGAATGCCCGGTCGTTATAGACTAGTTAAACTACTAGCGGATATCAAAGATATAACAGTTTCTGATACTCTAAGCTCCTCTTGAGGTGGGGTAGCCGCTGTGTGTTCATGGCGCCCGAAAAGACTGTATGATGTGTTAACAGGTCAAGATCTAGAGCGATTGGTACTTAATATGCATGCCCTCAGTGCCTTGCCTATACTCAAAGAAGTTAGGCATGGAAGTATCCACATTACTCTGGCTTCGCATTAACGCGTTCTCATCTCCTCGCCATCGGTCACACTCACTGCACAACAAGACGGGTCAACATGCCTGGAAACGACACCACTGAGCCCACGCCTCCAAAGCGCCCAATTGATGAAGCATCGGCTTCAGAGGAACACCCCCCAGCGAAACGTCCTGCTCTGAGCCAAAGTTTTCAGAAGGCACCCGAACCAGCCATATCCATTCAGAAGTTGGAAGTCTACGAGTTTGTCACTCGAGACTACATATCACCAACGGGCCGAGCAAACTGCTACGGCAACACTGTATATGAAGAGAGGATAGTCAGGCAGCTCTTTCACAGCAAAAAGAACGCCATATCCAAGTTCTTCCGAGCAGCCTTGAAGCGGAAAATGCCAAAAGGGCCAGATTACGAGGATTGGATTGAGGATATCTATCATGACAACTCCGTAACTGTAGATGGTGACGGGTTGCCCAGGTTTGTAGATGAAGAGGAGTATCGGAACAACTTGTGAGTTGATTCTCCTCTTATAGGCTGCAATAATCAGCTAACTGGTTCGTTAAAGCGATTGTGGGGACAAGGGTCGGTATCCGAATGAGTATTGGATTGAGAAGAAGACGGTGGAGGTGCTGGTCAGGAAAGAGGATGGGAAAATAAGGTATGACCTTATTGAACCTCTTCGACTGCTAGATTGGAACGACAGAGAAGGTCTCGATTTGCAGTGCCGACTGTCTCGCAAGGCATCCAGCATGACGGAGAATAGGACCCGGACTGCAACCCAATTAGGTAGCTCCAAGGAACGGCCAGTCGTAATAGACTAAAGGCTGGCAGCAGTGATCTGGGGCTTTTGCTTCTCGACAGTCAACGTAAATAGCAGTGGTGCTTTCGATTGCTTGGATATGGTAACACAGTTACAAAAGTTAAGCGGACGGTCGCTATTTTCTGCACGCCTTGTCGCTAGTTTAGTGGAGAAGCTCGCTAGAGCCGCAACCTGGTCCCATTGTTGTGGCACATCTGCTGGCTGCAGCCAACAAAACCTCCGATGACGTGTGCATTTTGCAACGTCCCCCTCACAACTAACAACCTCCCGAGCTAGCCTCGAGCAGTTCTCCTCGGGCTTAACACGCTGCTCATCTGATACCCGCCCTAGTACGGTTCGGCTTCCAGCAAACATCGATTCACAAAACATCCAACCACCAACCTGAAATGTCAGACAGCTCTCCGAAATGGGTCTACATCGTCACCACATCCATCTGGAAAGGACAGTACGACTTGGAGATGGAGGACTCACTCACGACAGAACATGAGCTCCGGATCGATGATTACACCGGAGTCGAGGAGTTTACAGATGGAGTATTTGAATCCTTGGATGATGCAAACGACCGAGCGACGGACGTACTACAGGATCATTATCGGACAGCTTGTGCGGTCGACCCTGAGGTAGACATTACCATTGAGGATTGGCTACGAAAGACGAAAAGATCACACAACTACTCAGTGGAGGGTTGCTTCGTAATGGAGCAGTATCCTGAGATGTGAGTGTCATTCCCCGGACAGTTAATTTCAGATTACTGACTTTGGAGTAGAGCTGAATACCCGGAAATACCATCCTGCAAGGTTCGCGTTGAACGACACAGTTATCATAGGAGCCACGCGCCCACAGTCGATACAGTGTCAGCTAAAATGGAGGGCATTGACAAGCCCAGCGTAGCGGATGAGTCGATTGTTATCGACTATGACAGTGCGAATGATGAGGACGACGACGACGACGACGACGATGGTGATGATGATGATGATGACAATGACAATGAGACTGAGACAGCCGTCTACATTGTCAAATCCATACCTTTAGGACAATCTGGCGAGAGCTTCGATTATGTGCAGAGTGGCATCCACGGGGCATATGAATCTGAGGAAGACGCAAATCAAAAGGCTAGTGATCTTTTGAGCTTGCATTATGAAGATCTCGCGAAGCAAAAAATCAGAGAAGATTTCGAGCGTGCTCAAAAAATAAAGATTGAGACCTCTACACAAGAAGAGCCGAAGCCTTCCGTCAATACAGAAGCACCCAATACCGAACTGTAAGTTTGATTTCTCTTTGATTACGACGTCCTACTAACTACCGGGGTAGACCACCTATACTCGTCAGAGTTGAGAAACACTCATTAGTTTATGAGATTCGGGGTCTTGACCGGTCATGGTCCCATAGATCATCGGAGCTTCAAGGCAAATATGACGATGCGGACCTCGAGGCAAAAACAAATATCAGATTCGACGTTGACAAGCCATCACCCTTTATCGACAAGACAAAGCAAAACATTCCTGATTTGGAGTGCAGAATGGCCATGGGTTCTCCTATTCTCGGTACCACCAAAAAACGAAGAATATACGAACTATGCTCTCCTGCTGAACCACCGGCAGCAAAAAGGGTAGCCATAGGGCGAACGGACGAAGGAAACGGAGCCAAGCTGTCTCTTCAGACCGTTACTGTATATGAGCTCGTAAAGGAATATTGGGAATCGGACTATGAGCGCAGTAATGCTCCCGGCTGCTATGGTCAGCATTATGTTAGCAAGACCGAGAGGAAGACATTTCTCCGCAAGGAGGGCGTCCTGGACTATTTTCTAAGAGATATTCTTGGCTATCAGAATATGCGAATCGCAAGACGCCAGGCCAGCTTGCTCTTTGCCTTAAGGCGAGTTATGATGGACGAAGATGGGCTACCTGCTGGCTACGATGCTAGCGATGATCCTGAATCAGAGGAAGCTATATTGTGAGTTCTATCCCTTCTGGTTAACTGTCGCTATCTGCAGAATTATTCGTGACAATAACGGGTGCTAATGAGTGTCTCCTGATAGTGACGAAGAAAGCTACGCCGGTGGTAAAGAATCAACACAATACTGGGCAGAGGAGAAGAGGCTCGAAGTTGTGGTTATTCAGAAGGACGGGAAAACCGAAGTGGCTATGCTGAACAAATTGCAGCCAACTACTGACATTGCGGACTGGAATGGTGGAGTTAGTTGGAGATCCAACAATTAAGTCTCGGTAGGGAGCCTATATGACAATACCCAGGGTGCAGGAGTACTGAAGTTCGGATCTTGCGAGACCGCCTAAGCAGGATTCGATGGTTAAAAAAGGTTCAAGGAGGGCTGTTCTACCAACGAGCTTCCCTTCAGCTCACTGGTTAATGAAATTGTTCGATACACTGAGCTCTCGATGCAGTCTCTATTTCAAAAGCGTAGTAGATGTCGTTCAGGGCAAGAACCTACATAGAAGAATTCCGCTAAACCGAATGTGGTATCAAGCCGAACCAAAAATGAGATGACACTGCATAGATGCGTGTCTTCTTGTTCCTCCCTGCAACCTCCCAATATCGCATCATCTACGAAACCCGACCCGTTACGTTTCCAAACGACAATTGATTACATTCTGCACATGTCAGAATCTACAGAAAGCTCCCCGGTGTGGGTGTATGTCGTCCACTCTTTCAAATGGCATGGCGAATGCTATTCCGAGTTGGATGATTTGGGAGAATACGAAGAGTCGGAGGTCGAGAACGATGACCCTCATGCCCAGGATCGATATCATTACAAACAAAGGCGCCTGCAGTTTTTTAAGGATGCTGCGTTGGCTCGTGGGGAAGAAGTGGGTTCGGAATATGATTACGAGGAACCAGAGAAGGAATTGAAAGGCGAAAACGATTATCCTCCGCTTAACAGGATGCAAAAGCAGGTGGATGATATGCTGGGGGGTAAGTTTTACGATATTGGTAGTGAGGAGACGATAATTGGTGTTTTTGAGCGTCTGGTGGATGCAAATACAAAAGCAACCAAATTTCTCGATCTGCAGGGATCTTTTGGATATCATCAGGCCCCGAAGGATTACTATGAGTTTGATGCGGAGGGTTGCCTCGTCATGGACAACTACCCGCCAACAAGGTAAGCTGAAACCATGGATTCTGGTCTGACTTATACTAACTTTCCACAGTGCAGAAGAAGAAAATGATTATTCTTGTAGGGTATCAGTACGACGCTATGAGCTACACGCAGCCAGCTCTGCCACCCTCCCGGCTGTGGTAGATCTAACCGATTCCGCGGTGTATATCGTCAAGTCGCTTTTCAAGATGGATGATCAAGCTGATACTTTCGATTACGTGTTCAATGGGATCCATGGTGTATACGAATCGAAAGAAGATGCCAATCGCGAGGCAATCATCCTCCTTGAGAAAAGCTACCGAGCCTCTATAGTTGACGCTGTCAATAGGGCCCTGTCATCGGGGATTCCTGAACCGGCCATGAGCAAGCGGGAGAAATGGAATCAAAAATGTGAAAGGTACGTAAAATTATTTCCAGTATCGATCCGTTTCGGGAGCATTTCTGACAGAAGTATGGCAGCATGGGAGACAAATCTCCATTCTTGATCGATGTTGAGGAAGTCCTCCTCTGCAAAGCACCAGAGCCAGAAATAATCGTCATCGAGTCGGACGAGGAGGAGATTGGCCCCAGCAGAATGGAGCTTAAAAGACCTACCAAGTCTAAGAAGCGTTCAATACATGATGTCGCTACACCAGCAAAGGGGCCATCGGGCAAAAGACATAATGCAAGCATTTCTGAGGAACTTGATGCACCGTTCTTTTCCTCTCAGACAATTCTTGCTTACGATTTGGTTATAAGCTCTACACACAGCAATGACCACGGAAGCCATTACAATCGGGTGCGCGTTTTCAGGAAAGGCGTGGATAGGAGAAGATTCTTGAACAAGAAAGCCGCCATAAAAGCCTTCATCAATGATGTGCTACATAGCAAGATGCCAAAAACTGAAGAGGAACTTGAGGAACTGTATGAGGAGCACGGGGTATATGTCAATCCTGATGGACTACCGAGTCTATCTGACGATGAAAACTCTTCGAACTAGTAAGTGTCTTTCCCAAATATTTTGTGATCTGGTGCTAATATAAATGTCTAATTTTGCAGTTCCAGTGGAGGAGACCAGATCAAAGAACCCGATCAATCCTATGTTGAGGAGACAAGGATCAAGGTTGCAGTAATCAACCAAGGAGGAGTAATCAAAGTCGGCAGCTTCAGGGAGTTCCGGCCCGCAGTGGATTTCGAGGATTGGGATGGGAATGTTGCTATGGAAGCTTCCAAAGTAGTAGGAACTGATGTTGCAGAGAAAGCTTCATGACTCTGAGGCTTTGCTGGTTGATTTATTTGAAGAGTACAAGCCCATATCAACTTGACCATACCCTAGGCCCTAAGCCGGAGGTAGCCGTACTTTCCGACAGCATAAAGGACCTTCTGTTTCCATTCGATCCTCTTTTTGTCAGCCCACTTCACTGTGAGTTCACCGTCATGACAAGGCAATATGTTACTTAAGTACCTGGTCAGGCTTACAGATCTCAGCACCGTGGGCTAAACCGCGAGATTCACCTCGATCCAGGTCAATGGTCTCAGCTGCCGTGGGCTAATTTAAACCACGAGATTCACACCTGGCCAGGTTTACAGGCCTAAGGTTTCGTGGCCTAAACCGCGAGATCACGAACTGCCTTGGCCTAGGTCTACAATAATAGCCGCTTCACCTTGACACAGGTGTAAAAAGAGGTCTCGGCTTCTGTGGGCTAATCTGCATAAGTAAGAACATCAGCTCCGTGGACTAAACCCCGAGATGGATCGTCGACAGTGCATGCATTGGAAGACACCTTCAATGAATCTCAAGTGCAATTAGTAGTATAGTTATCGAGGACTCAAATACAGGAATAAAAAGCCATACAGCACCAAGGATTCCCGCGTGGTCACCCACCGCAGTACTAACTTGGCGATTAGAAGCTTGACTATGGGAGAGCGGACGGGATCCCGTATATTCTTCAATCTATGGCCGTATGTGTCTGTCCCTTAGAGCCACCCTTTAGAAACCAACTGTGATACCATTGAATATCTGTACAACTTCAAATGGCAACGAGCGCCCATTCTAAGCGAAAATAACTCTGGCATCAATTCGATGGCGCATCCTACGATTTCCGTACTTTAGATCCCTGTTTTCGTAGAGTTAACGTACCTACTTAACTACTTCGTAAACCTAGGTACTTCTAGTAGAGCAACATCGACCTCTGAGATGCTGATTCAGTTATCATCAACTAATATCCTCACTGAGAGTTCTTCCAATGATTGCCCAGAAATACCATCGATCATGATGGCTCGCACGACAGAAGCCCTGCCAAGAATATATATTCCGGCTCGTGGAATAAATACATCATCATAGATGCACCAGGCTCGTGACTGTAGAACGTTGACAGATTGTACGATATGTGCCAGTGACCGCATCATTCCCATGTGCCCAACTCGCGCGAATAACAGACTTCAGCTGAACATGCAAACGTTGCTTTATTCCGATACTTCCCTAAGTACGGAATCTACCGAGACCTTTTCACCCTGACAACTGATTGTTTGCATGGAAGGGTTTGATATGCAAGCATCCAGTTCAACATTCGTCGTATTAGGAAGTACGGACGCAGCTATATTCATAAAGTTGAACGTGGTCCATACGTCATCATTTCATGGTAGTCAATTGAGTACTCAAAAGATATGTCGAAACTTTGTAACGACAGAATTCAGGTCTTGCAGAAACTCAATGACCTGAGGAGAAATCCATTGCCTATGCGAACCGTAACGTAACCATCGGTATCATAAATAAATACAAGAACAAGAACAAGAACAAGAACAGAGAACTCCGGAACCTAAGTAAAGAAAAGAAAGCAATTTACCATCAAACCCAACAATTTGAACACCCCCACCTCCCACCACGATACTCCATCTCAACAAGTCCTCAATCTCCCCTGGGACCCCAGCGGCCGCTGGTTTCCCCCTCCAACCAATCTCTCCACCTCCTCCACCTGCTCAATCCCCCTCTTCAACTTCTTCTCATCCATCTCGACCACCACCGTCTTTACACCCCCAACCTCGCCAGCACCCGCAACACCCCCACAGTACATCACGGTACCATTTATCAACTGCTTCCACCCACCCTCACTAATCCCACTCAGCCCCTCCTTGGTCCCACCATCCCCAGCACTCACCCGCACCACTTCCCCAACACGGACGCGCTTAACCTCGACTCTAACCCTAACCCCATTCTCATCTGCCTTTGCAAACTCCATCATGTCAAGGCAGCCACTTCGCTCGTTGACATAGACCAGTGGCTGGCCCTCGACATCGACTTCGAGCAGGTCCAGAAGACCACTCCCATCGCCTGCATAACAGCCAAAGGCACCGAAACCATATCGCGCCCTTGACTTTATCGATAGCCGCTCGGTGGGCACGAAACTCCCTATCGACGCGAAAGCGGAAGATATGAACAGAGCGTCGTCTTTTTCGTCGTCGCTGTCATCGTCGTCGGACTTGCCGGCGTAAGAGTCATCTGGGTCAACCCCAAAGGACTGTAAAACTTGTCTCGCCCGATAGTTTGCCTCGGGGACTGTTGGGAATAGGTCAACAGGATGGGATCTCTCGAGAGGAGCTGGAGCCCGCCGGAAGGGGCGAGTTGCAGCCACCTGTTTGAGATGAAGAATAACAAGATATAGGTAATCCGAGTTTCGCCCTAAAAGCGCCGCGGAGACTTGATGAGGACCTGGTGTAGGAAGGTGTGAGAGCAAATGGTCCATATTAGGAAGTATGTCGTGAATGGATGTGTTTGTTTATCGAAGAGGGTTTCGACGGCCGATGAGATGCAGAAATCGCAAAGGTCGATATAGGCGGAAAAGACTTCCTCGGAGAGATCTAAAATCAGGAACAGAGAGTGTAGAGTATCCCAAAGATCTTGTAGAGGCCGAATCAAACTACCAAGACGGTCCGAATAAGCTTCCGAGAGGCTAGTGTCGTAAATGTTTAGTCGATGCTGCGAGATCGAGAGGAGGGGTTAGTAAACTTGTATGTGAAGGCGATCGGGGAAGCAGCTTGTGTTTAAAAGAGAGGAATATGGCAAGCAAAAACGTACCAGAGTGTGAGAAAATTAGAGTCGTACTTGGGCAAATGGTGAATATGGGGGTTGCAACAAGCTAAGGAAGTAGTGAACGGGTAGGGCTCTGGCTAACGATTGAGACAACAAGAGCAAAAGGCGCTATCGAGAGGAGAGAGAAATTAGAAGCTTTAATCGTGTGGGCTAAATCTCGGGGAAACCCACAATATTAGGGGAAAGATAAATGGGGGGACAGCAGGGAGAAAGTGCAAAAGTCCTTTTCATGGCTTCATCTTCTCTGGACGCACGAGCCACACGCTACCGGTTCGACACCGCTGAGCTGCATTATTGAGGATTAATAGCCAGATCTTGGCTAGCCTCAAAACAGTATGAATCCAACGGGATATCAATGAGAGAATGCAGGAAACGTGGTAGAGGGCTACTTCATGACCATAACGGTGGTATTGTAGTTCCTAAAATTACTATTACCCGACAAGAGTGTCTCGTATTGTTCTACCCATCTAACCCCGAATTCTGCAACTCTCCGGTTTATGCAGAAGAAAGGTGCGGTGACTACTGCTTGGGAGCAGGCAGCTCTTTCCTGGCATTGTTGAACTCGCGAACAGTGATGGAGCACTCAATCTGCTTGCACAACTCCTTCTTCCTATGGTTGGGCAGGAGCGTAGCAAACTCCAATCCACTTGCCCTCTCAACAGCCTCTAGAGGAACCTCAAAGTCGGTCAACTTGGTCTTGTTGTCGATCCTGGCGTTTGGCAAAACAAAGGCACCAATTGCAACTGGGTCTGACTTTGGATTCGGACCCTCTGCAAAGATGACCTTGTAGAAATGCGTCGGTACGGCAACGTTGGCTGGGCTGCCGATAACCTCGTAAGACACCCTCCACTTTCCATCTGGGTATTGGCGTGGGAGATAAAGAGGACCCGTCACGATTCTGACCGAGGGATACTTGTGCGTCAAGCGCCTGCAAAAGTCCTCAAAGTGACTCCAGTAATCTCTGTTGAAGCCTTCTCCCACCTGTGGGCACATGTTGCTGAGGAAGAAAGTGTCGTCCATGGCCTGTTGACTCCATTTGGCGTCTGCTGCCGGGACCTGATGGCCACGATCGTAGCCGGAGCGGAAGTAGTCTTTGAGCTTTGCCTGGAACTTTGCTGGAATCTCTGGATCTTCGACAAAGACGCTGTTCTTGCGGTCACCGCCCTTCACCTTGAGCGACTCGGCAGTGATGTGTTCAGCGACCCACATGGGGTTTCGGGTCCGGCGGTCATAGGCAGACACGAGGGCTTTGCGGTTGGCGAGGTCATTGATTGGGCCGGGGAAGCCTGGAGACGGAACGGCAAGTGAGTTTGGGGGTCCAGACAGCTGACTTGCCAGGAAAGGGCAAAAGGTTCGAGAAGCGACTTACCGTATTCAAAGAGCCCAGCTGGGTTGATTGGAGTTTTCAAGTCTTGCTGGAGGCTGTTGATGACGGATGGTGGGACTGCCGCAGAGTGTTGGTTTGGGGCGGAGGAAGAGACGGAGTTCTGTGGGAGGGTTGCTGGGACCGTGGTTGCAGCTGTTTGCTTCTTTCCGCCTACGAAGAGAGCGGTCGTAGCGGCACCAGTGATGGCGCCAACAGCGGCAGCGGCTATGAGGGTGACCTTCGACATGGGGCGGAGAGAGAGAGACAAGGCAGGAAAACAACCAAGACACAAAAAAGGAACGAAGAGAAAAAAGAGGTTTTTGGTGATAGTTTCGGGATGTGTAGAAAAAGAGGGACCAGGAAGGGAAGAGCAATTGAGCCCCGCTTACCTAAACCCATCTTGTCACGCTAAATTGGAATTTGGGAGCAACCAAACTTTGGGCGTGACTAAACGGCTTGGCGCATCTGTTATCGATCCACTAAACAGGCGATAAGATCATCTCACGTTTTCTCCCAGTTACTTAAACGACTCGCCTGAACCAAACAGGTTCTACGAAAGGAACCTTGTTGGTCTCGAAAACAGACGCAGCATTCCGCGAACAACAACGAACGATAAGCCTTTTAAGCAACCATCTCACCGCTACTTAACAGACCCGACCCCTCTTCCACCTTCCCCGTCTTACCGCTTCACGCCTCCTGCGCAAACCCCTTTGAACGGAAGATCTACGACAAACGAAAGCGAAAACGTCATTGCAACGGGTAGATTCGATAGTAAATTATCAACAGTACTGTTTTCTGGCGGACACTCGACCAAAACCCGGCCAAAATAGTCCAATTCGGAAATCAAGGAGTGTACAGGGAAACTAGACCAACGTGGTAGTTATCCCGAGACGGCGTGGTAGAAAGTGCCGTTGAGATGTCGGTGGACAAACGGGGCTGGATACTTGCTTCCGCCAGCGGCGTTGCCTGTGGTACGTTTTTTAAAGGGCTCCCGTCCCATCCCTCGTTTCTCCTACTGACGTACTTATTTCAGCGCTGGGAGCATGTATCATCTGCATTGACAAGCTCACGAAACATATTCCACGATGGAGACACTTTAGCATTCGCGAAAACTCGACCTTCCTCGCTGCATCGTTGAGCTTGAGTTTCGGTGTTATGGTAGGTGGCGCATCTTGACCTGCTTGCTAGACACTGGTTGCTGACATGTTGAAACAGATTTTTAGTTCGCTCTACAATGTGCTTCCCGAGTCGAAAGAGTACTTTATGAAGGCTGGGCATTCACCTGAAGTTGCTGGATACCGTCTCATGGGTGGATTTCTTGGTGGAATTATCGGTCTCGTCTTGGTGTCTGAAGTGCTACATCGATGCCTTCCTAGTTCGATCGTCGAATGTGAATCGCACTCACACTCACCCAACCGCGAAGACGCCCACATCCACCACCACGATACCGAAGACAATCACAACCATTCAGATGATGACGGACACGAGCATGGCCATGAGCGACAGCTTCGTGTTGAGGACGAAGAGACTCCACTTCTCGACAGACACGTTCACCCACGGTTGAAGACCATCATGACACGCTCCTTGTCCAACCTCGTCAAGAAGTGCCAGGATGGCAAGTGCTACGGTTATACAGACAATAGACCGTGTGGCGTTCAATGTCGGAATCATCTTATCGAGGAGGAAGCCAACAAGGTTGTGGAGGATATTGCCAACATGGGCGTGACTTGTGAGGATACAGCATGCACCCAGGTAGTTAGCGGCACCAGCACCAGGGCTTCCAGCGTATTCTCGCATACGCATGGTGATCATGCCTATCATTCTAAGAAGACTGTTGGCCATCATCATGTTGCCAAGAACGAGTATTTGAGCATCGGACTTCAAACCGTAATCGCTGTTGCGTTGCACAAAATTCCAGAGGTACGTACTTTTTGTTTATTCAGGCCTGGCAAATGTACTAACCTGCCATTAGGGATTCATTACCTTTGCAACCAACCATGCCTCGCCCAAGCTCGGTCTTACTATCTTTATGGCTCTGTTCGTTCACAACATCTCGGAAGGCTTCGTCATGTCCCTGCCACTCTTTCTTGCATTCAAATCACGCTGGAAGGCTATTGCAACAGCCTCTTTCTTGGGTGGTCTTTCCCAGCCTCTTGGTGCTTTGGCTGCTTCGATCTGGCTCGGCAACAACGACGGCGACCGCAAAAATCAAGACCACTTTGAGGTTTATGGCTGGCTCTTTAGCATCACGGCTGGTATTATGTGCAGTGTTGGTTTGCAGCTGTACGCTCAAGCTGTCAACATTCATCACAGCTCGAGATTGTGTTTGTTATTTGGAACGCTGGGAATGGGTATCTTGGGATTATGCTATGCCATGACTGGTGGGGATGCTTGATCTTATTAGTGGAGATTTAGTGATGCTTTGGAGCTGCTTTTTCTTTTTCTCTTGTCATCTTTTTCTACGCTCTTCACCATGCTTGTATGATTGGGACAGCTTTTTTTTCTTTCTTGGTTGCTTTGATTCGGACGTTCATTATTAAGGTATGCATTGGTTTGGCGTTGCGGATCTTTTTTCTTTGCTTTCTACATCTGGATTCTGTTTTTACGCAGCGAGGACATATCATAACACATGACTTGTTTACTATCATACCTTTTTCTTTCTCTTCTTTCCTGGAGTTTTCGATGGGATTGTAATCAAGAAGGTGTTGTCTTGACGGCTGTTTGTTTTCACTTCCAACACTTGCACGTTTACTGCGTTATAGGTATGGGTTGTTATCCAATGAAAAAAGCCTGCTTCTTTTGTACATGTTGTCCGTTGTTCGGATGTTTTGGTTACTTCTTAGCGATGTATGGTTTGCAAACGTTTGGGTTTGTTGTTGGTATACGCAGTATGTATGCATGCATGGTATATCAATTCCCCAATCTCCAAGTTTTAGATCGTAGGCGTTTGCTTCTTCTTCTACTCCCATCTTCTGCACTACTGTTTTTTACAAATTAGTCCTTAATACAATGTCGAGTTCAAGAGATACCCTCCCAATCAAAATACTACACTCTCCGCTTATCCCCTACCTCAACCTCACCCGGCTCGCCTCACTAGCCAGCCAAATAATGTCCAACCCCTGCTACCAAATCCACCACCTCCGCACCGGCACCACCTTCCACATCTTCCGCCTCTACTTCCCCACCGCCCCCCCCAAATCCACCTGCATAGCCCGCGTCCTCATCTCCCCCCTCACCTCCCCCTCCGAGCACCACC